>VZSV01000143.1:1222167-1265119 GCA_013398735.1 Nothocercus julius
CTCTAAAGTGACTGTGATGGCTTATTTTTAACTCTCTGCAGAGGGGAAAACTTGCAGTAATTCTCTCTGCAGAAGAAAAAAAAAGACTTTTGCAAGAAGCAAGTTAAAAAATTACATAAACTTGAGTAAGAACAAAGGACAATGTCTAATGCTGTTGCAGTATTGGGATACAATGACGTTGCTTAACAGAGTTAACAGCAATACAAAGCTGCTTGAAAAGACAATGAGGCACCTTGGTGCCAGTGTTATCTTGTCTCCCACTAAATCAAATGCTGGCGTGCATTGCTTTCTGTGCAGGAATTGCCCTCTGCCAACATAGTTAAACCAACCCAAAATCCGGGCAGAGCCGAGAATTCCAGCTGGGCTGCGTCAGCTGGCTCCGCAATCCCAAAGCACCTCCAGGGGAAAGGAGGAGACTCGACAAGCTGCTGCCCTGACTCTGCAAAGGATTTCTAAAGGGGCTGTCATAGGGAAGGGCTTAAATAACCTTCAAACAAAATAATTAAAGATTGATTATGCCATAATTGTAAAACAGTATCCCAAGGCTCTAAAGGTATTGGCCCTTCTTCTCTTCTGTCTTTGAAGATAAGACAGAATGGCCATGTGTGAATTACTTAAAGCTTTCTGGCATTTTTTGTGTCTGCAAGAGGCCAAGAACTGAAGCTACCAGAAATTCTCAAATTTTTGCTTTTGATCAGAACAACAGTGAACTTTTTTTGTCTTTTAAAGTTGTGTTTAAAACCAGCAACATTTGAGGAAGATCGACAAAATGTGAGATTCAATTGTCTACTTATTCCTGCATTTGAGTTCTGCAAAAAATCAATTTCTAGCCTGGCACTTGTGAGTAACTTGTGAGTAACAGATCTATGTGCTGTGCAACACATTACTATTGGTAAACAGCTTTCATGAGCCACACTTTGATAAATAAGACTAATAAAAAATCTTAAATTAGCATTTTGGCTGGAGAGCTTAGACTTCTTGCTCTCAGTGAATTTCCGGTGTAAACTTTAAAGCTCTTGAAAATACTTTTACCAAGATATTTGTTCTGCATCTCTTGTGTGCAACTGTTGGTCTATACTGCTCAGGTACAGCTGCATGTATTTTCCTTTTACCTGGATCAAACAGACCGTTTTTGTGAAGTTCTGTCCAGTCTGCAAATATAAGGACAAAATATTAGCTTTTCTAATTAAGCAACCAAAGCCAAATCAAGCCAGTTTTGCAGATGGCAGGCTAATGTTTGAACATGACAGCACATTAGTAAGCTGGATGTTGCAATGTGCAAGGCTCACCCTACTTCAGAAGTGGTTGTGTCTAACTTATCTTACCACGTTCGTATTTAGGGCAGGGTTAGCAACGCGACTAACAACTCTGATGTTATTTGCAGCTGGTTTTCTCCCAGTTCTTGCAGTTAATCTGTGCCTTGTAGGCTCAGCTCCACTTCCTACAGTGACACTTCTGCTAACTTCAGTGTGGGCCGGGACGTTTTTTTGAAAGAGATGCTTCTGAGTTATCTTTTTAAACATTGATTCCTCTTCCTGCAGCAAACTCGAGGATCCCAAATGCTGAGGATATAGGAAAGCCAACGGTGTGTGTTCATTACCCTCCTGCTGGGAGGGCCACCAGGCAGGATTATTAAAGGTAAAGTTGGTAGTCAGGACTTGAGTGCTCCGTGACCGTTATTTTCTGGGGTTCTTCGTTTCTTGTAAAATTGTGTGTGCTGCTGCCCTGGGTTGTGTAATGACTGGGTTTGAGCACAGACGTGTGCACACTAAGAAATACCAGCAATTGTCCTGTTTTCCGACAAGTGCCGCCAGAGCTGCATTTCTAAATGCAATACTGAAAAGTTTGAGCTTGGTCTGAACGTGTCATTGGCTTCTGGAGGATCCCTCATCTCTTTTTTCTGATATTTTTCCAAATCCCTCAAGTCTAGAAAACTCCCCGGTAAAGTGATTTTTCATGGTTTAAGATGAACAGGAAGCACCAAGGAATTCTTCTGGTTTTGGTTCTTTTGCGCTTTTTCTGATTATAAGTAGGATGCAATTTTAGAAAAGCTTTGGTAGAAACTACCTGTCTGTATATTCTGTGTTGAAAGCCCCTCTCTAGCAGCTGACACAGGCAGTTCAAAGTCACCCTGAAGTGTGCCCAAAGCGAGGAGGCCCCGTGTGTACCACGGATCCTGATTCCATTCCCTCCCTCCTCTCAGTGTCCCAGGGACGATCCCCCTCCTTCCCGCTTTCCCTGCGGCCGGTGCCAGCTCTGGGAGCAGCTGCCCGCGGCGCCCGGCTGGGTGGGAAGCGCCTGTTCCCTGCGCGCGTTTCCGGAACGCGGCCCTTCCTGTCCGCCTGCTCCCCGGATCTGTTCTAGCACGCTGACCAGCGAATCTTTTTCCACCAATTCTTGGCCTTTTGTCTGCAGCTCAGAGCAGTCTGTGAGTAACCGGAGCCCTTCCCTTTCGCGGACATGAAGATACACGCTGGCTTATCTGAGCCGCGATTCCTACCCCAGCCAAAGACACTCCTTTGGGAATGCTCTTTTCTTCAGCCTTATTCAGCGTTGCCTTGTCTCAACTTGCTCAGCACGCTCTCTAGACCAACAATAGCTCCGAGTGCGCAGGGCGCACAGGCTCTCGATGCACAAAAACGTCCCTTCAAATTGTGAGCAAACAACGTAGTATTTGTCTGTGGCCCAAGGACTCGAGAGACTCGAGCGTGTCTTGTGTCACCTTCCGAACGGAGCCCGGCCGCCGCCGTCAGTAACGTGCGCGTGCACAGACCCCGCTGTTAACTGTGTGGGCTGTGCCAATGCTGGGGTTATCTTATGGGATGTCGGAAAAATAATGGAAGGCTGCATTCTTCTGACCGTCTAAAACGGTGACAGTGTTTAGGAACGTACACATGGAGGCTGGTAAATTGTATAATACGCTTTGAGATTTGAAATTTGCGCTGTTGAAGTAAAGAATGGTTTCCATTTCTAGTGAATCGTCAAGCAATGCTTCCTAAGGCCAAGTCATCAGATCTGTGAAACTAGAGAAAGACCTGTCCTGCTGCCCCCAAATGCCAAGGGAAGAGGTGAACGTAGCTGGGCTTGGCACTGGTGGTGCTTGTAGAGACTGCAGCAGGTTGAACTGCGCTCAGTGGGGTCTGAAGGCTCCACTCGCTGGTCAGGGTTGACAGAGAAGGACCCAGTAGCGCCGTTCCATCTTGTGTGAGGGAACCCCTGGACCTTGTGCGGAACCCCTGGACCTTGTGCGGAACCCCTGGACCTTGTGCGGAACCCCTGGACCTTGCTAATTCAGAGGCTCATATTAAAGTAGAGGCTGGATTATTTTAATCATTCTTAGCCAACACTCTGATCTTTGTGCAGGTCGGAGGGGAGTAGAGGGGCACATGGCCGAGGAGCTGAGGATGGAGGGGACTGGTTCAGAGATGCTGGAGTACTCGGCTTTGCCTCTGCTGGATGCTGCTGACACTGAGGCTGAGCCAGCCCAATACTGCTAGCTTAATTATCCCGGTTAGAAGTGTGATGTTTTTACTAGGGCAGTTATTTAGATACTTCCATAAGTGACAAGCCGTAAGCTGAGCTTTCCTCTTCAGAACTGGCTTCCTGGAGCTCATGAGGATCCATGCTAGTCTGTAGCATCAGGTTAGCAGCAGGGCTCTGTACGTACTTGGCTGGTTTCGGCCCAGGATTGCACGGACAAGGTCTGAAGCACCTGCCTTAAGCTTCCTGTGTCTTAAAGTGCTTGGCTGAACCAGGGCCCAGCTGGGCCGTCCCTGTGAGCAGTAGCCGGGCTGGCCGCTCCCTCCAGGACGGGCGCTCTGAGCAGCGTCTGCCCGGGCAGCTCTGGCCACGCCTTGGGAACGGAAAAGGCAGAACTGCAAGGTACTCGGCTTGCAAATGATGGGCTCTTGCTCCCATGCAGCGCAAGAGCAGCCAAAGGCGGAAAATGCTGCTTACTGCTCTTCTCTTGCATTATTTACTGTTGCAGTGCGCGTTCCCGTGATGACCCGTCTGAGGTGACATGGCAGCGCTGGATTTTTGACGATGACAATTATAATGAGATAAGAGAGGAAGCTCAGGTTTCATTAGAATCTCTGCCTTTTTTAAAAATTGAAGATTTCTAACTTGCAGTAAAATCTGTACTACACAAGACCATGTTTTACACTGTGCCAGTTTGCAAACCTTCATATAAGGGTTTTCTGCATAATCCCAGGTCGACATTGTTCTCTTAATGTGTTGGAATGAGATGTTAGGTTGCCTTTCCTCATTATCTTGTATTTTCATGTTCTGAGAGGGTTTTTTGGGATGTATAAGAAATGAATGTTAAATATAACCACAAATACTGTCTCAGAGATTGTTTCATTCTTTCTGTGCTCTAGGATGAGAGCTGCTTTACAGTTAAAACATTTCTTTTTCTACCTCAAGTTGACTCCCTGAACAATGAAAGACTGCGCTAGCTACTCCAAAGATGCACATAAATTATCTTTACTCGGGATGGGCAAAAGGGAATTTTGTTACCATTGCTATTCCCAGAAAAAAACAAGAATCACTGCCCTTCCTCCTGCTGAAAATAATGCAGAAATCTTCCCCTGCCGATGGGGAACAGTCAGAGCCCCTGGGGGCTGAGCTTTTCAGGAGGATTGCCCTGGAAAGATGAAAAGCAACCCGAGCATTCGTGCCAGCACTGCGCGCTCTCCATTAGATCCGTGTTTTTCTCAGGAAGGCTGTTCGAGCAATACGGTGACCTGGGAGCTTCCCCTGGGAATTGCAAACGTTGCGTCTCCTGCCTGCCCGCCCGCCTGGGCGCAGCGGTGCCGCTTTGCTCCGCGCATGGTGTGGACCACGCGGGTCTGGCTGCTCCTCAGCTTGCCTTGTGCGCTGGAGACCGCCCTCTCTGTGGCCATGGTCTGTTGTTAACGGTGTCCTCAAGGACACCCTTAAAAACCTCTCAAAATAGTTCAGACATAATCTGCATTATGTGAACGCGTTAGGCTGGTGTGTTGGGACTATTTCAAATTACCTCCTTGCCAGGGTAGGGGCAGAGAGTACCTGGCGTGTTAGTGCAGGACAGCTCTGCCCCTTCTTAGCCCTCTTTGCTTTGAGGGAGTTATTCCAGATTTATAGGTGAATAAGGAAGCAGAAAAGCAAGCTGAAACACTGCAAGTATTTTGATGCCCTGCCCGTGCCTGAGGCTTTTCATTGCTGAATGTAGCCTTAGTTGGTCATAAGTCAGGTAAAATCTCAAATGAAGCTGGAAAAAGTCAAAACAGGATCAGAATGAGATGGATTCCTGCTCTGTCCTGTAAGACTAAGAGTAAGACTTGAATGTGGAGTTCATGGCCAGTGGGACACGTACGTGTGTGTGCGTCCGTCCCAGGCCACTTCCCGTGCCAAGAAATCCTCTCATATGGAAGCAGTGGGTTCAGTTACTGTGCCCTAGTGTCGAGAGGCATCTGCTTGGCTGGCTGGCTGGCTTTGGATAAGGAAATTCTTCGCTTGCCTTGTACCCCTGCAGCAAGTAGTCTGCGACCTGCCCCTGGGCCAGGCAAGTAGGCTGCTCTGCACCTATTTAAAGGTTGCATAATGCAGTTCTTGATTATGTTAGTTTTGGAGCATCTGCTACCTATTTCAAAAGACTTGCCCCTTCAAACAGATCTGAATAAAGCAGGCAGGGGCCACAGCTCGCCCTGCAGCAGCTGCCCAATGCCAGCAACCCCCAGTACCCCAACCAAGCTCTCAGCCCCTTGGAATTGATCTTTTTTTTGTACATGGGCAGCACACAGAAACCAAGATGCCTCATCAGCATATTCCTGTGGAATTACAGGAGTGAGGGCATCAGGCAGCTGGGGGAAGGGGACTCCCTTCACTGTCTTTCAGGTCCATTTGGCTTCTCAATCACATGCAAACTGTTCTTCGTCGCGATTTGCAAAGCTGCAGGATCTGAGAAGCTGGTGGTCCCTCCTGTTACAGACTGGGGTGGATTAGCCAGGGCTTCCATACGTGCAGGACTGGCACGTTTCCCGGCCGCGTGCAGTGCTGTGTTGCCTGTGGGGGCGCAGGGAGCTGGTCTGCTCCCGAGGCGCTTGCTGGGGCGCCCGGCTGCACCCGTGGGCCGGCAGCATCCCCGGGGCAGGGGACGGAGCGGTGTGTGCCCGTTCTGAAGGGCAGCAAGGGGACCCGCTGCTCGTCCACCCTGCCCCGACATCCCGGCTGCCGCTGGAAGGGCCGCGCGTCGTCGGTAGATGACGCAGAGCAGATAAGCAGCAGCTCTTCCTCAGGGGATGGTTTCTGCCGGAGGTTGGCCCCGTTTACCAGCGCGTGATTCACTTGCGCGTGCCGGTTGCCTGGTGGAGCGAGGTCGTCTCGCCTGTACTCTGTGGCTGTTTGAGACACCAGCCCTTCTCCCGCCCATTGGTTTCAGCCATGGGCTTGCAGAACTATGGAATTCTGCTTGCAGACACATTAAGTGTGCAATCAAAGGTAAGTGTGTGTGTCTTCGGTGTCAGGCTGCAAGCAGATTCGCAAGTTTAGTACGCACGGATTCCTTTCCGGACAACAGACTGACCTGGGGATAACCATTTCTTTTCATTTTGCACATATCCAAATGCATAAAATATTAGCCTCATAGGTATTAGAGAAGGAATAAAAAGTAGTACTTGAAAACTAACCATTAAAAAAAAAAAAAAAGTAGTTTCAGGTTTAGATATATATTAATAGAAATTAACGCTGACAAGTTAGAGGATGTCCCATTGGGAAAATCCAAGGTAGTTCTGGAGACCTGTGTTTCCCCATGAGTTCTGTGAGTGGAGAATATGTTTTAAGGGGTTCATTCTCATTCGTATTTTAAAGCTTCTTATTCTGAAGTGCAAGACCAGGGGCTACATCTTCAGCTGGCATAAATCTGCCTGACTGCATGGAGATAAACTGATTTACACTGGCTTGAAGATCTGGCCCTCGGATGTAAGAAATGGAAGCAGGTGGATGTAATTTCTCTAAATTCCACTTAAGCTGCACATGCCTGGAGCACCAGAGATTGAGCAGTACTTTCCCTAAGAGTAAAAAAGTTATTAGCTTCATATTTGTGTTAGTGCTTCACTGCCCTCCCTCTTGGCTTGATCATCACATGTAGCCACAGGCTGTCTCTGGCAATGACTCCATCTCCCCTATAAAATTAAAAATTACTTGTTTCATATCTTTTTAATAAGATATGTCCTTTTTAATAAAGGGCTCTGCTCTTTAACGGGTGATGTGCTGATGAACAGCAGGCTCAGATTATTGCATTTTCCTGACTTGAATTTCTGCATTTCAGCTGTAACAAGCTGAAGTAAAAATCCTCAACAACTCCACACGTGCAGCACAAAGACAACTGTTTTGCTACCACTGCTGGGCTGAAAATGATGCTCAGCCCAAGCGGATGGGTGGCTGTTACACACTTTGATGTAAGGAACAGATTCTGGTTCTGGATGTATAGTGTAGGAGCGGGGAGAAGCACAGCTATGGTTCAGGAACGTATGGGCTGGGTCTGTGACTTGCACTGAGCACTGACAAGATCCCCTTGTTGTCAGCAGTTAATGCCTTTAAGGTAAGTACCTATAAAGGAAGAAAGGACAGGGCGCAATGATGCAAAGGAGAGAATTGCTAGTGTGGCTACTGGTGGTGTGCGCAGACCCACAGGTCTCCCCACCATTCACTTTAGTTTCCCTGGAGGGGTGAACACGTGTCTCCCCCTCCTTGCTTAGAATTTTCATCTGCGGCAAAGATTCTGGTCCTGCAGCAAGATCAGAGAGCCCCTGGGTATGGCAGGGGCACCATTTAGCTGCTTTGCCACGGTTAATACTGTGTCAGTCGTTATAACCCCCCGCAGCATTTACAGCGCTTTATTTCTCAGCTGTGGATGCAGCTTCAGGCTGCGTGGACGGTCTCACACTAGCGGCACCTTATAAAGACAAGGGAGCTCCAGAGGGACATGTTCTGCCTTTGGTACCTGGCTGGACATCCAGTTCCAGGTCCTTGGTGCTGTCGGTCAGCAGAGCCATCCGGGCAGTGACAGATGCCCACTGCTTCCCAGCAAGGGCACCCCAAGGGCCACGGAGCTGGGGGGAGAGGGCTGAAGAGCCCTGGGAGCTGCAGAGTTTCTGTGTGAAAGCGATGGGGACTGTGAGACCCCTGCGGTCTGGCCCCGGGCAGTGATCTCCTTGAACGTGACAACGTGCAAAGTCTTACAGCAGGGCTGCAACATTCAGCTGATAGGGCCTTGATTCTGTTCTGGAATGGAGAGCATTTCAGCCTTGGGAATGACATTTTCAGGGTTCAAAAGACAGAGGTCCCCTGTCAGACCTATGATTTGATGGGTTGTTTCTACAAACCGAACATGGAGGCAGCAATAGTAAATTATTTTTGTAGAAGTAATGAAATCTGCGTGCCTGAATCAAATCCATCTGCTTGTTTAGCAACTGCAACAAGGGACTGTTGTTCGTGTCATGTCACTTGTAAGTGCTAGTAATGGTTTGGGTCTTGTAGCACAGGAGAAAAGGGATCTAGCTCGCCAGGCATTGAGGAAGGTGCAGTTACTTGGTCCATTGGCAACAAGTCATTAAACAGATTCCTTCCCCATACACTGGTTTGTAGGAAAATAAAGCTTGATGCTTTGCAGAGTGAGGGCAGCTTCCTTGTCCCACTGGAGAGGCTGTTGAGAGGGGGAGATGGAGCCTTTGCTGCCTGTTGCTTGGAGCCCACCAGTGCTGGGTGAAGAGCCTTGGCCCGAGGCAGTACTGGTGCTTTCTTCCTTCTTCCTTTTCCCTTGCACACTTACTTAACAGATTTATCTAGGGCCTAAGCCTGGCACTGAGGTTATTTATGGCTCTGGGAAATCCCAGACGTGAGTTATATCCCGTTTTGGATAATTGCACGCTGCCTCTGTAATCAGTCCCGGAGATTCCAGGTGCTTTTTGTGCTGCTCTGACCTGTTGTGAGGTGGTGGTATGTGCTGTTAAACAGCTGCCGTTTTTAATGCTGTTTAAGTGTAGTGTAGCATAAATACCATATGAAACATTTTCAGACCATCTGATGGGGAAAAAAAAAGCTGGTAAGAATATAGAGAACTCTATGAAGCTGACTATAGCGACTGTCTAGGCAAACAGCTTCACTTCTGTTGTTCATTTTGAAAGTGGCAGCCTTGCTAACATGTCCAGGGTCACAATTCAAACAGCTTTTTGCAGCTAGAAATACACTTTGGATCTGTTTGCTACTAATACGTTGTCTACGAAAGTGAAATGAAAGTAACTTTGTGCTTGTACCATTTATGTCAAAACATCGTGTCATCTTCCTCCCCTGCGGAAGCTCCGAGCTGCCATGGAAATGCACAAAGCTGCAAACGAGGCCGCTGCCAAGAGCAGATGCCCTCTGTCATTGACTGCTCTGAACAGGTCTAGCTTCCGTCCATCGGAAGTAAACGACTCCCTAAAACTTTCAAAAAGGAAAGCAATTTGGAGTGAAATGACTGAGAGCAAAACATGCTTAATTGTGATGGCCTGCTTCAAAAATGACAGCAAAGGACACTTCAAAATAGGAAGAGATTTTTCAAAGATTTAAAATTAATCATTTTATTTTTAAAATCTTTTCTAGCTTTCTAATAGATTTTCATTTTACTTTATTAGAAAAACAGTTCAGCAATACTGAGATTAATGTGAGACATTCTGATGGTATTAGATCTAATCTGGAAATAACTTTAGTTAAAAATAGACAATTTGTGCCTTAGCACATAAGCAAATAAGTTGTATCCCAGAAAAAAAGGCAAAGGTGAAATTCCAGAGATTTGCTGACTGCTAATTTTATTCAAATAACTTATGCAGATTTCCTGCCTCTCTGTTCAGCTTATTGCATTGGCTCATCTGCTCCTGGGCTATGATCTCTCACACATAATGTCATCCGCCTTTCTCTAATGCCGGGCTCTAACATCTGCCGTCCTAGGTCTTAGCAGTGTTGAGTTTCCTCGTTTTGGGGGATACATTCCCATCACTGCATCCTCTGTTCTTCCAAGTCTTCAGAGCGAGGAAGACATGGGACACGGTGGAAGACTTGGGGCTGTTAATTTGTGAAGCTCTACCTGAAAGCTGCTCTTGGAGGGTTTGGTTTGGGGGTCCCTGAACTCTGTGAGGTGACAGCTCCGTTTAGGCCCTCGAGCCCAGAGGAGTCTGTTAGTGATAAAACTTTCTTTTAATTAAAGCAGACCCATCAGCTCCCGCTCTTACTCATGTGCTGTGGTTTCTGGGGTTTTCCAGCGCACAAAACATAACTGTGGGCTATATTTTCAGCAATGACAGAGGAAGCATGATACAGTTGCAGTCTCTTTGCATGCTTCAAATCCTGAGGCTGTTCTGCGCAGTTGATTCCCGTGGCAGGGGTCAGGGCAGTGCTGTGCTCTCCCCCAGAGCAGCCCCCGAGCCCTGGGACCGCCGCGTCCCAGGGAGGCGGCTGCTGCAAGGAGCTGCTCTGGACTGCAGCTTCTGGTGCTGCGGCCCCTCTTACGTACCTCGAAATGCAGGTATGCAACAAGCAAAATTTAAAGGAGAAAATAAATGAAAACAACTATCCTTGATTTCAATAGATTTTTTGCTTTTTATTTTGAAAAAGGAAGCCCTTTGAAACGAATTCAGCAGTGGCAGAATATGAATTACCTTGCAGTTAATTAAAGCAGGATAAGGTACAGTTAGTACTGATTTAGCAAACACTGAAGGACGTTACCTTCAAGTGCCCATCTTGTACCCCAATCTTAGATCTGAAAAGTCCTTAGTGGTCGGGCTTTACTCTAGGTTCTGCAACGCGCATTCCTCCTTCATTCCAGGCGCTGCTGCGAAAGTTTGTTAACGTGAAGGATCCGAGCACAGGCACAAAGGAGGGCAAAGGATGGTTAAACTGCAACGAATTAAACGTGGGCAGACTTCCTGCATGGGTGAAGCGCACCGTATCCCTTGCTGAATATATAAATGATCCTAAAGTGACCCTTACAGTCACAAATTTCTGAACCAAAATATGTTGACGTTTTAGAAGGGTTATAGGGTTGGGCTTACCAGGGCATCCTAGGCAGGTAGAAGCTTTATTGACCTGTTCTCTTCCCCCGGTAAAAACTGTCATCCTTATTTGGGCCTTGTGCGTTTGGTTGGCTCAGAGTGTGGGCAGAACTTGGTTGCTACGATTAGCCCAATCCGAAATGCTCAGTGGATCTGTGATGGGAAGGTGCTTGGAAGCCCCCAGTGGGAACTGCTCATGTGAACGGTGGCTGCAGATGGTGCCAGACCCCTGTCCAGCTGCTGCCACCCTCTCTGAGTGACACAAAAGCCTCTGCTGATTTTAGAGGGAGAAACTGTTTGTCTTTTTTATGGACTAGTGCAAGCAACCAGGATCAGAAGTAAAAACCCACTTTTAAATTTATGTAAATGTTTAAAATATCATGGGCATTTGTCATCTCTAATAGCGTGCACTCTTTCTAGTTTGGCTTTTCATGTTCTTCCTCCCACTATTTAAAAAAATTTTTTTTTTTCCATCTAAGTAATGACGGAGGAGAGTGGATTCCAGGTGCATGAGCCCTAAGAAATTTACTGGTTGAGGTTCAGAAATTCCTAGCCTGAGGTGGAGGGGGAAGTTGGAGGAGGGGAAGAAAAATAAGAGAAATGAAAATACAAAAGTAGGCTCCACCACCTGCCATGTAATGATCAGGTCTGGAGATAAGGCTGTTTTAAGGTGCATTCCAGACACATGGGTCCTGCCCAGGCACAGCACAAAAGACAAGGGAGGCTTAAAACAACAGCCAGCTCCTCCTCCTCCCCCCGGTCAGGTGTGCACACACATAAGAGAATAGCTAGCTCTAATAAAAACCTCCCTCCTTGATGATATTTTCTTACAGCTTTAAATCCCCTTTAAACACATGCACATACAGCCCTCTAATCAAGTTGATACCTGTCACTGTAGGTTAAATGCACAGACTCCAAAGCAAAGCAAAATCTAATATCACATAAGAGAAGTTGCTGGCAAGTGGTGCACGGGTCTGGAAAATGCTGCATCCCCTTCAGTGGTCCCTGCAAGGATCCTTGTCTCATTAGGGAAAAAACACTACATATTTCTCCCTTGAAAAGGAAAGATTCCCAACAGCTGTTCTCTGCATGCACATCTCAAACTTAAAGTAGGATTAGACTTTAATTTTGCGCCTTGTACAAGACTGAGGTGCCCTATTTGAAAACACAGGACCTGATTCTGTTCTTTAAGCAGTTCTACACCGAGGCACATCTAGAGCAGTTACGAGGAGTTTGTTAAATCCAGCTGCTCTTCTAATGAGGAGCAGAGTCATTACCTGGAGAATTGCTAGCATGGTAAGAACTGCACGACGTGTCTTCGTAAGGCAGTGCTAAGATCTTTCCAATTAGTTTATTTTCATATTATTTTCATGCTCCTATGACTGTGAGCCATTCTCACTGGAGGCAAGAGTGAGGCCTTTACATTTTTTGGGGATGCTGCTAATTGTACTATAAATTTACATCTCGGGGTAGGAGACGTGCCTGTCTTTGTGACAAGAATAATATGAATTTGCCAATTCATGGGGATTTGGCCCAGTGAAAGCTGAGGAAAAAACAACGGACAGTTGTTAGAGCATCTTGGAAAATTGCTCATGTGATAAATGGGGAATCACCCAATAAAAATGTGTCATAAAGCCCCTAAATTTCAGCCTTGCTTGTCGTGCTAACTCCAAGCAAATTTGCTCTCTGTTGGACTTTAAAAATCAAATGGTAGACAATACCTTTTGATGTAAGAATAGGAGCATATCTTTGCAAGACAGAAATTATGCTGAATCTTAGATTTTTTTGCTGTTGTTAAGATAGCTACATTTAGTAAGAAAATTATTCCATTCTTTAATCCCTGCTTTTCAAACTTCTCTCAAATTAATATTTCTGTGAATTTTAGTAAGACTAATAATAACTCGCAAGATCAGGTGCTTTACTTGTAAGTGATAAAGCAGAGGACGGTATTTAAGTAGCACCAATAATCTAATTTGTGCTTTTCCTCCGTAGTTACGGTACACGCGTTATGTTTAATTCAGGAGAAAAACTTCAATTTATTTCTAGTCAAAGAATGATTTTGCTCCGAAGGATCTTACTGAAGTGTGACTGTGTTTGTGTGTGTGTTAGGGGCTGTAGTTGAGCCGGGGAGGGAGCCCCGGCACAGACACCGTGCGGCCGTTCGACCCAAACGTGAGGGTGGTCGGAAGCATTGGGTACGTTGAGACTTTTTGTAGGAAATGAGGGACAAATTATTTCAGGGTTTGCCTTTAACAACGGGAGAATTCTTTGGAAGCAATGCAGCAATATTAAAAAAGTACAGACAGATGTAGCCGCTAATGCCATATTACTGCATAAATATTCAATGCGAAAAGTAATGAAACTACAGAACTTACAAAGAATTAAAATCTCTGTTGCCATTTAATACTCTGCTTCTGGCATTTCACCCTCAGTAATAAATGATCTCTCTTTACAAATAACTAGCTTTAAAATTAAATCCTTGTAATCTTTCCTGTGCCCTCAAGTGAAGTAACTTTACATTAGCTGCATCTTCAGAAGCCTACGGAGGAAGGAGCCTTAAAAAATCCTCTGCTCTGTTGGGCATTTGTGTCAAACCTGGCACAGGACCTAGACCTCTCAGAGGAGGGTAACATGAGATTTAGGGCTGGCAGTATTTTAGCCCTTGGTAAAAGAGAGAATTTCAGCTCTAACAGAGTATTTGCTTTTCAACCACATCTTAGCAATCTACATCTGAGGTCTTAGTCTCCTTTCAGGGAGGATATTTTTTTTTCTCTCCTCCTGCCCCTCTCTCATGTGCAATTAGCCATTCTCATTAAAGCAGGAAGGTCTTCAAATGGGGGCACGGAGGAGAAACCATTTTTGAAGGGGGCTGCCCAGTGGCGGGAGAGAGGAAAGGGCCCCCGAGTAACCCATTCCTGCACAAAGTGCATTGACTCCCGCTCGGCGTCAGACTTAGCCAAAATTCCTAAGCGAAATGAGACGCGGGCCTCGGGTCACTCGGGTCCGCCTGGCTGCAGCTGGTGCTCGAAGGTGGCAGAGATGCAGCTGTGCTTCCTTGGAGGTTTCTCCTGACACACCACACAGCGCAGTTAATCACCTGGAACAAGACAAAATGGCAAAATATTACCTTTTCTTTTTTTCCTCCCCTTCCTTTATCTGTCTTACGATGATTTCCAGTTGCCTCCGGGGGCATCTCCCCAAACCAATTTCTCCTCCCTTTGCATAGTTACAGAAATAATTGCAGCATCAACAGGGGCTCTAGTTCTGGAGGAGCTAGTAAAGACAATTTTATTTCTTCAGTATTGGCTTTAGTTGTTATGAAGTACTACCAGCACACATTTCCCTGCAGGCCCTTGGTGCTGAGCTGTTGGGGTCTCAGTTAATCGCGCTTTTTCTGCACGTTTGCACCCTGCCCGCACAACAGCGTCGTGAGAAGGGTGGCTGCCCTCTCTTTACAACCTGCATCCCTGCCCATTCATCCGCCGTCTCACACTGTTGTCTTTCTTGGAGACTGTTTGTCAGCTGTGGTTAGATCTCAGCCAGCCTCTGCCTGTACAGGACCTCTGAGGTAAAGCAGTAATAATCATAATAAGTCACTGCAGCGTTTTGATGTGGAGATGGACAATCCTTCATTCTGTTTGCCTGCAGGGCACAACTTCTGTCTCTCCTCAACTAAGGAGAAAAAAATCTTTGTTTTTATTAAAAAAAAGATGTGACAAGTAGTAATAAATGCTTGTGTGAACTGCTGAAGGCAACTGTCTTTATAGGTGATGACTTTTCAAATAGTTGTATTCATAAAATCGCAGCCTGATTTCTCCCGTCTCCCAGAGCCCAGCCTGAATCTCACGGCAGCTGCACCGCTGACCAGCGGGCAGGAGCATCTCCAGTCATTGCAGGTGCTTTAAGCGAGGACCTTTACTAAAGTGCTGCCATCCCCGTGTATAGGACTTTGATAGTATATAATCTTTAATTGCTTGCATTATAGACCCTTTTGTGTCGGGCCCTTTCCTGTGTCGTTGCCTGGGTCAGCAGGCGATGGCTGAGAGAGAGGAGGGGAAAGGAGGGTTTTAGTGTTTTAAACACGGAGCTCTGGGCAGGGTGTACGAACCGCCCAGAGCAGGAACAGCCGCAGGCTGTGCCGCCCGTCACCCCGCCGAGCCGTTTTCCGGACGTTGTTCTATTAGCGTCTCACTCTTAGCGTCTCCCCGTGCTCTAACAGTCCCCTCTGTGGGGCAGCGCCAGCTCCGGCCCTGAATTCCCTCTTGGAGGATTTCCGGGCCGGGGCTCCCGTCCTGCCAGGCGCCTGCGTGACTCTGGATGCCTCGGGACGTAACTGGGTCATTTTCACTTACTGCCTCCGCTCAGCTCTTCACGGGAAGCCAAAATTTCAATCCTACCAATTTTAATTCTTATCTCAGTAATAGTTCCTGCCCTCCCGTTCCCCTCGTGTTTCAATAGAATTTGGCCAACAATGGAGATGTTTGAATTTTATTAGAAATGAATGTGAAATTCAAATGAGGGTCAAAATAGAAAGTGTGTCCATAAATATTTGAAAAGCTCTGAGCTCAGGCAGACTTTTTCCATTTTGGGTCAAAGGAAATGTTGATGTACAGAGGTGTCTCAACACTTTGGAGCTGACAGTTTTATACAGTCTTTAAAAAAATATTCACATCAATTTAAAATGGGCTACAGCCCACAAAAAGGTTAGACTATCTCTTTTAGTCATTCCCTAATTTCAGTTTCCTTATCGTAATGCATTGTATAGCTTTCTGACCATTCAGTTCATTTCTATTCAACTCAAGGCAGCTTCCTGGTAATTACTTAGTCCCGTCTATTTCCCTAAGGTCTCAAAATGCAAAACAATTCTTTGCAAGACAGAGATTACTTTTTACAAGCTTTAACAGAAAGTTTTAAAAAGCATTAAAATGGTGTGATCTGTGGTAGAGTTTCACCGCTGAACCATTTTCTACAGCAGCTCATTTAGGAGATACATATACATATTTATATATATATTTATATATATATAGCAGACACTGTGATTTCATGTAAGAGGGGGTTTGAGTGTGTCCTTGGTCATGCCAGTGCCTACAGAATATAATTCATTTTGACATCATCAGGGCAAATTCTTAGAGGACACAAACTGACATTATGTCATGATGGCATCATGAATTCAACTTAATTCATCTATATAGTCTGAGGACCTAGTGTAAAAGCAATATCTCATATATTTGTCATAGAACTACATCACTTTTCAGCACTAAACTCTAGTGTACCATGCTGTTGCACCTACTCTATTAAACTCCCTTAGTTTCCATTGCCATATCTACCAAATTGATAAAATAGTTTTCCAGGTGCAAATTTTCTAAACTTTCAATAAAAGGATTTTCATTTCTCCGAGAAAAGAAAGAATAGGCCTTTGTACCAATTTATCCTGATTATGTGGCGTAAGTTGTAAAAATTGACATATTGTTTTCATGTGTACAGAACAGCAATATAGTTAAAGGTAAAGTTACAATAATTCCTATCTCTGACATAGCAATTTATTCACATGGATGCACTTCTTTGGGATGTGATACCAGACTGCCAGGCCGGTATATCCAAGGAAGCTGGAATAGCTGAGGGGGGTTTGCCGTGCCGGCTGTTGGCATTTCGCTTGTGCCGACGAGCTCCGCGCTGGGCCGGGCTCCTGCCGCGCACAGCTGGAACGCGGGACCCCCCTCTGCCGTGCGGCGCTGGAAGGCCGAGCACGGCTTTGGTCCCTGGAGGTGCACAAGAGTGAAGCGCCCTGTGCGAGGCCAGGCAGATGCAGAGCAACTGAATCTGTTGCTTTTTGGGTCCTTGTCCATAGACTGGCTGGTGGACAGGCGCTTCTGCCTGGCGTTTTGGCTGGAACTGAGGGATCAGAACAGATGTGGATTTAGGAGAGCCTAAAGGGAAGTTAGGTGGCTCCCAGGGCTATCTGAACTAACGATGGAACCGCAATTATTAGGAGCAAGAGGTGAGAAGAACAGGATGCATTTGAGCAAGTAGCAACTTAGGCTCCACGTTCTCGCAGCCTCCTAACGGTTAGCGCAGCCGAAAGGAGCTTCTGTACGTGATTAGACAGCGCCGTGATGGGGAACGGAACCGTCCTGCTCCTCGCGTGATGTAAAACAGGGCTCCTTGCCACCACCTCCATTCCACTTGGATTCTAGGAGCCTTCATTTGTCATTAGTGAAAGGAATTTCAATATTTCATTGAAAAAAAAAAGAAAAAAAGAAAGAAAGAAAACTATGACACATGGCTTTGGTGAATACGGGTGTAATTTAATTGTGATTTAGCCAAACCTTCCATTGACTTGTTAAATTAAGCCTCTCCATCACCTGCCTTATGGGTTTCCTTGCTTTTTACCTTGCAAGTCCCATTACTTATTAATTTGCCCATAATACATAATGGCAGTAGAAAAGCATAAAGCATCCCATGCAGAGATGATTTACTAGCCTGTTGGTTCTGAAGCAACATAAGAGCGAGCAGACATTTTATGGGTTTCCTCTTTGCATGTTTTCTTTGGAAAAACATAAAAAGCAACACATATGAACTAAAGACTTCTTTGGGCATGATCTCATAGCTACAGCTACTGCAGCTCTATAGAAGATGTGATCTGTGGAAGATTATAGAAGTAAAGTCAGGACGAAATTAGCAGGAAGAGGCTGAGCAAGATTTACCTCATACTTACTATGATAATGGATGTAATATCCATGGAAATGCTGATGGGCTTTGCTTGGAGAGGAAGAACTGCAGGCCAAGAACAGATACACAAACCAGCATTATTTATTCACATCCCCAATCAAGCTTCTCCTGGAATGTTCATCTTCCTACAGGGAGCTCATGAGAAACTTTGATTCCCTCGGTATTTGAAGCAAATGACTAGCGCATACCATGAATCAGAGGGGCTCATTTAGGAATGAAGAAACTATTATTCATTCTGCTCTGGCATGAATGAGCATCTGGCAGCACATTCTAAAATTCTGTGAAGACAACAGGAGGCAAAAGAAAAAAATTGGAGCTCCATATTCCTCTTGTCAGCTCAGCAGGCAGCATATGAGGATTGGAGGGAGGCGGCGTAAAGACAGATCTGCTGAACTGAGCCTCTCTGTGCTTGTTCTCTGTTTCCGTCTGTCTATTCTTTCCAGCTCTTTTTAATGCAAACTTGGGATCAAAATAAAATACATGAAGATAAATTCAGCCTCTTAAGCGCAGCGGATTCTTCCTGAAGGTTGTGTCCTAGAAGTTCATACACTGCGGAAGTTTTGCAGGGAGCCCGAGAAACTCTGTGGTGCTGTTCAACTGTAGCTAGTGTATGAATAGGAATCATCAGGTTTGCTTGTGTGTGTGTAAAACACTTATTGTATAGACAATACACAGGAGAGTTAATGTGCTGTACTCAAAAAGCCTTTGGAACAGTAAGCAGCAGAATAATGAAGAGCTGCTTAACTTTTTTTGAGCAAAATCCCACACTTAGGTCAGTCGCTGACTAAGGGCTGAGCAGTTTCTCACAGCGGAGAAGCAAAAGGGCCTGAAAAGCATGGAATTTGAAATAAAAGTTCATTTTAACCTTTTAATGTTAGTATTGTACCATCGTTTACAATGTGATGCGTTGTTTCCTCTGATTCTTTATCCATTTAGGATGTGAAATTGGAAGTGAACAAACTGTTGCTTATGCACATCGTTCTTTCTTGTACAAACGAACATCCAAAGTGACTACAACCACTGAAGGAGGCTGAGAGCGCTCGGGGGTTGCAGTACCGACCCATGCAGCCCTCCTAGAAGGGGACTGTCTTGCTCTTCTGCAGTCCCTGCCTTTACTGAAAACCAGAAAATGCTGCGTTGCTATTCCAGGATCTCTAGAGACACCCAGCTAATTAACAGGGGAAGGGATGGGGCCATTTAGCAACTTCTATATATTTTATTTCTATTTTAAAAGCAGCAAAGTTGGAGGTAACTGTGCAGGGCGGGAAAGAAAGTGGAATTTTCCTGTGGCTGCACAGACTTGTCCTGGCCGCAGGAATGCGTGCAAGATGCAGCTTGCTGCCTTGGCTATTGTCTGCATGCATTCGCCCTCCAGGTGTAGGCAGCTGCTGATGCTGCTCTGAAAGTTATGTGACATTTTTCTCATTATCTTTTTTTTTTTTTTTTTTTTCCTGGCCTTTTCTGTTTTCTGTCTGCAGATGGGTTTTTTTTTTTTTTTTTTCCTTCATTTTTTTTTCCTGCTACTTTCCTGTAGTTACTTAGAACTGTTAGGCTTCCCAAAACAGATAATCCTATGGGCAAACCATATTGTTAAAACAATCCTGCATTTGTTCTTTTTCTTGTTTCTTCATCATGGTAAAAGCTTCTCTTACAAAGCAAGTTGGTTTTTTTTTTTTCTTCTCTCATATTCTCTTCCCTTTACTATGGTATTGAATTGAATTCTTCTCTCATTTTACAGATGTGATTTCAGGAACAATTAATCTAATACTTGCTGTGTCAAACTTAAAAATATTAAGTCAGAAAAGTTTGACCCATCGTTATTTTTGAAATTGCAGTTATTTCCTTGGGTTTATATAACGAAGGCAGAGCTCTGCATCAGAGCTTGTTAGCCCAGGTTCTGTTTAGAAGTAGCTGCATGAAAGAGGCACTTGCAAAGTGCCATTCATGTGACCAGTTTTCGATGTCTCCTGTAGGATGAGATGAATCATACCTCACTAGTGCCTATTTCTTATCTCTCAAGGGAGCCCAAGGTGACTAGTTTAGATCTAGACGTTTAGACTGATGAATCACACCCTCAAGGCTGTGTGGAAAATGACCAAAATTTGCCAGCTTAGGCCCCAAACCTTCTAGTCATTCTGAATAACTTAAACGCTTTAATGAATAGAATGGTCAAGTATCTTTCAATAGTGTCATGCTTTACTGGCAGAAAATGAAGATGCAGATTTTTTTCCAAGAACAATTATAACTTTTTTTTTTTCTTGAGATAGAATAGGCAACTGTATGCCTTTTAATACGCATTTTCTTTAGTTGGCCTATTCCTTTGTTAAATAAACAGATAATTTACCTCTGTACGCAGCCTCCAGAGCTCCTTTTGCCTTCCCCTCAGTAGGGATTTCAAAGAGATTACCAGATCAGACTCGCTTTTAAACCATCTGGTTTCTATACTTTATGTCAGGGTTTCCAAACTGTGTCGATGTTTCCCAAGCCTTCAATGGCTGTTTCAAGGGTTTTTTTCTGTCCTTTGAAATGCATGTGTCCAAGTGTGAAGTTCTTTCCCAGAAAACTATTCCCCCTGTATAAATAGGTAATATAATGATGGTAGAAAGCTTCATTCTCCCAAGAGACCAGCTTAAGTGTGTTGCCCCACAGGAATAAAAATCCACACAGTGACATAATGCCTTCTTCCAAATCCCTTCTTAAAAGTAATTTGTGGTGGTGACAGATCATTTAAAAACAGGGTAAGGAGGCTAGAAAATGAGGGCTCGGAAAATGATACTTCATGAACTGGTCAGGACTGATTGAGTGCTTCTTATTTCCTTTTTGTGTATTTCTTTGCTTGCTGCCTGTTACTGAATCATCCTGTAAATGCAGTGTGAGCTCCTCTAGCAGAGACTATCCCTTTTATTTTAGCACAGTATTTTGCACAGTGGGGTCTAGCTCTTTGATGAAATGCTGTAATGGCTGCCATAATAAGAAGTTAATACTACTAGAAGCAATGCATATTTTCATGTGCGTATCCTTCGCAGAAAGGTATAAACCAAATATTGACTTCAAATACATCTTTGTTCTAAATATAATGTTCAAATACTTTTTTGAGTGAACTGTTTACAATTAGAGTAAAGGGAGAAGCCCCCTTCCCTAAAGAACCTATAATTACATCTTTTCCTTTCATGAAGTATAAATCCAGTAATTAAGCGGTTTCAGAAGTTTAATTCACTGGGCAATTAAAAAGAAAAATGCTGGGTGCTAAGGCAGAACAAGGCAGGCCACTGTGTTTGGAGTCTTAGGTTATCAATGGAACTCTTAGCAGAGAGATTTTTCTATTGATTTTCATGGTTTTAAGAGGTAATCCTTTTAGTGTGCAATCATTACCAGTTCTTAACTACTTCTCTCATAAGCCACAGTGAAACTGTGATCAATAGAAACCAACTGGCTGTGAGAGGCTTCCTGGCACCCAGGTGAGATATCAGCCCATTAAGCTGATAGGAGGAAGGAATGGAGTTGTTGAAATACATTTTGAATTTGGGCCCTTGGTTTATTGACTTCATTGCGTAAGGGAGGAACTAGGCGTATGAAGAGAGCGCAAGAAACACTTGGGAACTTATTCTTGGGGATATTAAAAATTCTTACTTTCCAGTGGCTTCAAATGGATTTTTATATTCTCAGTATATCCGAAAATCAGCACAAACTCATTTCTCTGTCTTGTGTCTCTGCTACACTATATAAAATGCTCAATACTGACTCTGCTCTTGCTGAAACTTTTCCTCAGGCACTTGAGTCCCTCTGATCTTGACAAAAGCCTGGGAAACCCTGCAGAACGGTGGGAAGCTTTGTTCTAGGAAAGCTTCCGTAGCTAGAGCACTTGTAAGAAATCTTGGTGTCTTTTCACCTTTTCCCTATTTGGTAATATGGTTTTCTCACATGCTTTCCACTCTCCACCCTCCCCCATTGCCTCTCCCCTTCCCTCACCTAGGTAGCCACACATTTTGATCAAGGTTTAATCTCCTTTCTTCCTTCCTTTGCAAACCCACCACCTCCCTGGCCCAAGGCGATGTGTCAGCTCCAACCCATCACAAATCAACTTGACAATGAAGATCTCCCCTTGAGCAACAGCGCTGGGAGTTACAGCCCTGCTGATGCTCAGATAGCGAGGGTGTGGTGCATTTTCCACATAAAACCTAGTCGCAGCGAAATGGAAGTAAATTTCCATTCCACTCTTGCCTTTGTTTCCACCTTCTGCTTTCAACAAACCGAATCCATAACCTCAGGAGGGTGCAAAGGAAAGTAAATGCGCTCAAGATCGGAGAACTGCAATGGCAATCCTTATGCCTTGCTGGCAAAATCTGATAGCTGTTCATGCATCTATCATTGCCTTCTCTTTGCCGTTTTGCTCAAATCTCAGAATACTTCCAAAGCCCGAATTGAGCTACACAAACACACTAGTGTGCCTGTAATGCTAGTGATGAAGGTGAGGGTGAAATAAAGTGAAAAAGATGTCCAAAATGACTACATAAAGAGTTGTATAATACTCTATTTATTTTATTTATTTATTGCTCAGTATTAGAAGCAAGGAGAAGTCTCACAGATGCCGCTGAGTCCTGTCAGGAATCCCAAATAAGCTAAACCTTCTCTGGCTGCTGTTGGAACTCAACGAGCAACTGCACCCGTCTTTTGGAAAGGGCACATCCCTTCCTTCACAATGCTACAGGTTGTCTCATGGAGCTCCCTTGGTCTAGGATAAAGACTGCTTTTTTAAAATTCATTTTTATGTGTATAACATTACCATTATTGTGAGAAAAAATAAAGGCTAGGAATTAATCCTAACTTTTTTTTTCAGGATTTTCTCAAGATGGTGGGAAGAGCCTGCTCATTCATTCTCATAAGAATAGCTTAGATGCACCATAAAAATGTAAGTATTACTTTCCTTAAATATCTTACCTATATAAATAAGTCGATTAGAGTGTTTGTAGAAGCATTTATTAACCTTCAAGTCAGCAAAATCCCCTCATTTCATATATGAGAACGTATATATGGTTTGTTTTTCAAAAATGTTTCACCTTCGGAAGCAGCTGCTCCTCTCTATTGACAAAATAATTCAGTCAGAATAAAAGATTTGAAAGAGCCTAAGAGAGGGAAAAGCAGCCACTGCAAATCGGCTTCTAATGATAAAAAAAAAATTAAAAAAAAATGGCATGAATCTTTGAATGTCAAACAGGCTGACCAGACATGGCAAAACGTTCTTCCAAGTGCATCACCTCCTCTCTGATTCTGGGAGGTGAAGCTGCAACTATTACCTAGATTTAGCCAGAAGCTGAGTATTTAGATATTTGATTTGTTAGTTTTATAAAATGCAAGATCTTTAATGCGTGGAGCATACTGTAATTTTAGCTACATTATTACAGTTGTTGACCAACATACAAATTATCTTCAGAAACTTAGTGTTCCTCTCAGCTAGCTTTCCCCGTCCAGCCAGCCAAAGGAAGCCAGCAAGATACGTTCTTTCAAGGAAAGAAGCAGAATTTTATAGGTCAAATGTGTGCGAATGTTCTGGAAACACAATCGGAGAAGCCCGAGAGAAAACAGGGATTGCTGTTAGCCCTGAAACAAACCATCGCCACTGCTACTGACTATGCGTAATTTTTGAATCTGTTGAATAGCGTCTTTGAAATAAGTTGTAGGTCTCCAAATCCTGGAATAGAAGTTGCCCTATTAAAGCACCCACCAACTACCCTTGTTGCTAACGTGTCTGGCCCGTGTGGGCTGAGCTCTAAATGCAGGTGTCTTCCCAGGCCACGTCCGAAATGGCAGCAAGGCATAGCAATGTTTTTGTTACCTGGCCCTGCTCAGCCTCTCCTCTAGCGCTCTTTGCCTTCAGGAACTGTCACAGTGAAACTATTCCCACCAGAATTAAATCCATTTAAAGTCATTTTTGGAAACTGTCTGGGCACAGCCTACTGTAGAAATGAGATGGCACAGAACTGATTAAATAATGTTTATGCAAATACAAACGTCGTCAGGGCGTTGCTTTTATTCTTCAAGATCCAGCTTGTCAAAGGCTTTTGGCTAAGTGTCAGGATTACTGAGCTAACTGAGCTAGTAGGAGCTTGATTTAGGGTGGGCAGTTGCCAGAAGGCTGCAGAAACTCCGACACTGCGGTGCTTCTCTTGCCATCCCCGACAGTGGCGAGGCCTGCACAGCTTGCTCTGAATTCCCATTACTCTTCCACTGAGAGCCCGGAGTTCCCACTTTTCACCTCCTCTTTTTCCTTAAACATCCTGAGTTGTTCAGAGATGATGCCTATTATACAGCAACAGCCGTCCTGTTTTGGTTTTACTAAATTTTAGTCCACTGAGTACTCAAGTAGATAATTTACTATTTAGAGGAACATGGGCAAAACAATTTTTTAAGTAACTTCTTACACAGATGAAAAAATGTTGGAGTAAGTCTTAGTAGAAAGATTAATAAATTCTACCAGAGCACCTCTCTCAAACTGCAGTGCTTTTTTACTGATCTGCATTATTTTTCACATGACATATTTTAAACTTCTGGGCAGATGACTCCCAAGTTCCCAAACAACATGAAAAACCATTGGTGTCATTAGTCATCAGAGGAAATATTTGCGTAGCTGCTCAGATAGGAGCGTTTATTTGCCCATGTTTTCATGACACTTTGTCCAAATATTCTTTGAAACAACAGTTCATTAGTACAAGTACTCCAGGAGAGTGAACAAGAGATGTTATGACTCGTGGGTGCTATTGAAACTAATTTCAAGCTTTCGTTTGAACAAATGTTTGCAAATACTTTTCTACAGTATTTGCACGGTTTTGACCTAAGCTTCATTAGCTCAGCAGATTCATTTCTCTGCTCCAATACCAAGCTGGCCAGCTGGAACCATGGAATATTTTCATGGGGAACCCTGGGGAAAGTCAGCTGCTTGCTGATATGAAAGGAAGTAGTAAAGTATGAGTATCTGTTCTCTGCTGGTCTCAGATGCATCTAAAAGGACCACTTTTCTTGGTATTTTTTTATGAACTGTTGTTTCATATGCTTTAAAAACGCAATGTAAAGATGTGAAGCTAGGTTGACTTTTGTAAGGACGTATAGTTTCGTTATATATGCAGGCAATTACCATCAGCATACAAATCTTGGACTGACAACAGCGAGTTCAGATGGGCATTGAAAATGTCAAGGTGACATTCCCTTATTTATGTTTTTCTCTGCATCTTAGAAGGATACAAAGAAGACTTCTGGTCTTGGCCAACATGGGAAAAAGAAATGGATTGCAAATGGTGTGTTATTTTGTCCATTTTAAACTTCTTAGTAGGAACCAGAATCCTTTTACTTCAGAATTTCAGTAGGATACTGCCGAATCCCAACTGGATGGATTCATATCTCATGTCATCTTCCCACTAAAAACCCAATTGGTTCAGAAAAAAAAACCTCAGGCTTTGGCCCTTCTCTGCCTTCTAAATGCACACTTTAATCTCCCTGAAAATGAGTCCAATACCTCCTGGGTGCCTTAATTAAGTGAAATGAAAGACATTAATTTCCATAAATAGAAAAGCTTCCAAGAACAGCACCTAGCGTTCCAGCACAGCCACCCACCCTAACGTGCACTGTGAGAACAACCTCGAGTTAATTAATCCTCACTGAAGGAAGGAGAGAGTGGCTTGAACTTTATCCTAAAAGCTGCCACTGATACGGGTGGAAGCTGCTTCTCTGATCTTCCTGGTTGCTCTCAGAAGGATGTCCAGCACCATCAGTGCCATCAGGGCCAAGAGCGAAGAGCTCCCTCGCAATGCGACTGCCTCCTCTCTGCCAGGTCATGATTTTGAGTCAATACAGACACCTAGTGGCCGCAGAGCTGGCGGTTGCTTTATTCCCTGGGGGAATTCTCTCCGTGCACCTTCTTCATTTTCTTTTGCATTTTATTTATTTAAAAATACAAAAGCAAGAACCCAATGCTCATACTTATCCCCATCCAACATTTCCTTTGGTCCTAATTTGCCTGTAGCTGTTCTTAAGCTTTATCCTGGGAACACTAAAGTCAAAATTCATGGTGGTTTTCATAGGGATATAGATTCCTTTCTGGAAACTTGACATTATCTCAGTATCGGCATTGAAAGCAATTTGTGCAAGCAAACTAACAGGTTTATCTTTGCTGAGGAACTGAGGTTAAAAATGCTTAAAATAAAACTGGTAAAATGAGGGAGATCCCCAAAGAAGAGCGAATCAAATCACAGTGTTATAGCAACACAAACGATTTGTTAACATTGGAGAGACTGCTCACCAAGAATTGTCCCTACAGCGGCAGCAACAAGCAGAGAGAAAGCTTGTTCGTGTTGAATATGTCTAGTGTTCTCTTACTTCACCTGCCTCTGCCCCCGCAAGAATGATTGCCAAGATTTACCTGCTTTCATAAGTGAAAAAATATGATTTTTCACATTTATTTCCATAAGCCCTAACATCTCAATATTGCAATGGGATTTTGTTTTGGCAGCCAGATCTTTGGCCACTTTGAAGTTGCAGAATTAAACCATTCCATCTCCGATATCTATGCTGCCACACTGTCTTTGGCAACAGCAAGGGATGCATCTGCCCTTCAGTGGAGATGAAGACACCATTTTGGTGTGAATTTGGTTTGGCAAAGGGTGCTCCGTCATTAAATGCAGCAGATCAAAATCCCAAATACTTTTACACCCATGTAGTAGAATGTTCTTCTAAGTGTGGATCCAAATTTGAATAATAAAAACTGATTTGGCAGTATTCACTGAGGTTGTTTTGTGGAAAAAGAGAAAAATATCAATAGGATTGAACTAAGTCCACTGATTTGTGTGTGTGTGGATGCCTAGGGAAGGACTTACCTGTGTTTGTGGGTGCAAAATATATAGAATATATAGGGTTTGTGGGTATAGCACCCACAAACACAAGTCAGTTCCTCACCAAGCATAAAAATGCTATGAAGACCATGAGGAATTAATTGCTAAGAGTGCCTCAGTCAGGATCTTTGAAACAGTTAAGATCACTACAATGAAATACAAATGCAATAAAGAGAATACACTACTCCTAGATTCTGCTTAATCAATGGACTGTGAAGAGACCGAAATGATAAACTGTCTTGACGCAGGGCTAATTTTATTTTATATAATATGTTCATAAAAGAAGTCTATTTAAAAAACAATTTTAACTGAACTTTTTAAATGCAGAGCTGTTCTGTCCTACTCAATATATGCCTTAAAACAGATGAGGAAGGCAGAAAAATATTCTTGTTATACATGTATAATTTAAACAGTATCATCAACTGAGTATTGATTGCTGAGTAATGTGCTTATTAATTGATTCCTTCACATTAAATACTTTTCTCAGAGCTGTTCTGAGACCATTTAATAAGATAAATGGGGAGCTGCAGTACAACACTTTGTCATCAAATGTGTAAGTCACATCAGACAGAAATGTAAAAATATGCCTCAAGTTTGCTGGCATGATCCACAGAACAATCGTTTATTGAGGTTGCGGGAACAGAGGATGGTGTCATAATGCTATTGAACAGAGATGAGTGCAAATTTAAAAATTAAAATTTCTGAGATCATATTTCAGGCATCAACTTTAGCTTCGTAGTTCTGCTTAGCAAAAAAACTTTCATGAAACGTTTCTGAATTAGACAACAGGCATAAGAAACCTTCCCTATAAACCTCTCCTTGATTCTGTCCTGAGCTGTGACAGGATTTCTGACAGTGCTTAGTGTCTTGGGAGTGCATGTGCAATACACTGGTGATCAGTAACGCCCAGAATTATAGACCTCATTCTTCAATTTGAGCACTTTTTCTCATGTCATCTCCAGCAGCTTGGGCACAAGAGGAAGATGCCCTTAAACGAGTTTCCAATAAAAAGGGAAGCTGGGAAGGCCCTTGCTTTGCAGCTGTAATTCACCGAGATGCTACACTTAACTGTTGTCATTACAAAACTAGTGCAAAGAAAGAGATGGAGTCCTAGCAAACATGTTTGACGTGGATCAGCAGTTTATTCCTGCTGCAGCAAGAATACAAAGAAAGCCACCATGACATTAGTCAAATACATGAGCCCATTGCTCTTGATGACAACTCTGTAAGCTCTAACAGTCTGTGCATCTCTCCTCCTCTCGCTGTCTATTCCCTCTGTAGCCTGTGTGCTCAGCCAGCAATTTTTATTCTTTATTCTATTTGCAGTCATCCATTGCTTTGTTACTATTGTCTTCTTGGTTTTATTTGTTCTCTAATGGCAGTTATAGTCCTTTGGCTGGGACCCAAATATCTTCAGTTCCTTTCCCATGTAGATCATTTCTTGTCTTCTGTTACTCTTACCAGGTTGTTAAAACTTGCTACTGACATTCCCTGTCTCTTGCCGTGAGAGAAAACCTCCCTGCCAGTTTTGTGCCACGCAGCTGTTTGCCGGGTACTTCACCAGCCTGCTCACATCGCTATCACCAGGCTGCTTTGCTTTGCCTGTGGGTGAGATCTCGGACGAATACAGGTAGGAGCCCGTGCATCTTGGAGGTACGTGCCCTGTCCAACTCGTGGTGTTACTTCTACTCTCTCGTGTGCTGGGCAGACTTTCTAACTGACTATTCTGATGGATAATGGGTGGATATTCCAAAGGTACATTTGTGGGCTCTCAATATAAACCCCTAAGTGTTCTTTGCCATGATCCTTGTCACAGCTTCCAGCTTTCTTCCTGTTTGATCAGTATCTGCTGATACTCTCATTTGTGCTGGATACCACAAGGACCTTCTTGAAACCCTGGGTGTCGCTACGAATCCCCAGGACCATCTGAGACTGTCACGGTTTCTTTGTGCTTTCCAGAATTTGACTCCCTTTGTAGGAGTGATTAAAAATTATTCCTACATTTGGGGAAACAGGTCACACTAACCAAGTCATCTTCCCTGGCCACATCTTCCTGCCCTGTGTGAAAATGAAATGATACATTTGTAGTATTTGTCTCTTTGAAAACAAACAAAATGGATCTGGATTTTTCATTTCAAATTCCTAACCTTTCCCAGGGTTCAACTCCGTGGCACGAGGTCGGCCCATATCTGATTTACAAAAGAGACTTTCCAGGCATGGAAATTATTTCTAAAAGCATATTGCTGCTGCTGCAGCTGATAGGAAATTCAAATCCTCACCCTGGAATGGCAATACAGTGACTGAGAGTATAGTGACCTTTCTCGTAGTGGCTGGTCCTGTTGTCAGCCAACACCAGTAATCCATTAGCTCAGGAAGATATCCCTTATCTGTATTTTCTATGTAGGTTAAAACAATTTGGTGATATTCACATGGCTAAAGCTCTTAAAGCATCATGACTGCTAGAATGTGTCAGATTTTTCTCTAGGTTTTCAACAGCAGCAAAAATTATAAGAAAACTGTAACAGCTATTGTACTACTTGGCAAGTATAAACCCAAGACCCTTCTAAATCTGCACTGCTTCCTTTCCCCCTGCTCGCGGGTGCAGGTGGGGCTGTGAGCAGAAGGCTGTAGCTTTTACTCCTGCAAGTCCAGGGCCAAGGGCTGGTGAGGCCATGTTTGCTGCTGTGGCTCACAGGTGCCATTGATTTCAATAGCCCTGTGCCAATCTGCAGTTAAAAAACCTGGAAAAAAGTAATTTGGAAATGAACATTTAAAATGAGGTTTTGACTTACCTATAGTAGTATGTAGTATGCATATGAAATTCAGAAGCAGATTTTCTGATCTGGTGAAGGTCACGTGCCGTATTGCAAGAAAGGAAAGCCAGGACTTAGTGACTTGGCTCTCCCCCACTCCACTCCTGCCCTGCGCTTTGTAGCTCCGTGAAGCAGATGCTCAAAGTGATTCTATTTTCCTCTTCAAACTCCAGGATTGTAATTCTAGCTGACACAGTGTGAAGTTTCATTTTTTTCAATTATTGCATGATATGCTGTAGAATCAGTTTAAGAGAAACTTCCCTCCCTATATTTTTATACTCGCCGAGTTCATTGTTTGCAAGAAAAATGTTCAGGACGATAAAAGAATGGAAATGTTATCCTCCAAGCACTGTATCTGATCACGCATTTTACAGGTATCTCACCACTTGTCTTCCATCATGGCTTTGATTAATAACTGGTCTTTTATAAAATACAGGCTGTTTGCATAAGAGCCACTTTGTATGTCTGCTATTTGCCAGCTGACCATGAGAACTGGATCTAACTGTGCAGTTTAGATCTAACAGCATGATGAATCAGAGAGAGCAGGTACACATTAAATGTGACATCAAATATAACTGCTGTTGGGATATTGAACAGTTACATCCATGGCCTTGATGATCGTTTACATCAGTGCTTCCTTACCGTACTAGGACTGAGCAAACAAGCCTTTCGAATGAGCATAAATGATACGTATAGCTGTGTTAAACATGGTGTAAAGGGACTTTGCACCAATGAGAATCAGTCTGTACATATTTAAAATAGATGTGCACATAAAAAAATAACCCCTATTATTACACAAGGATGTAGTGGGAGTACCAGGGGAATGGCTAAAGTAACAAAACTTGACACCAGTGATAATAAAAGAGGGAACTAAAGCAAAGAGATCACCCCAGTCTGTTGGGTTTTAAGTGCTTAATCAAAACTGACTTCTACTACTGCAGCTGCAAAAGAAATGTTTCTAGCCTCCCATTAATTTCCATACAATAACCCTCTAATGGGGGAGTTGCTGGGGAGAGGAGGGCGATCAATCTGCCGTAATGACACACTAGAGACTAAGGGAAAATGCAAACTTGGAGCAATTTCATGGCAGGTGCAACCTTGGAAAGTACAGCCATTTTTCTAAGTTAATTTGTTCCCTTGATATGTTTGAAATCCATATTTGTACTTTAAAGGTCTAAAATGCAAGATGATTAAAAAATATAACCAGATTTTTTAAGCGTCTCAGCTGCATCAGGTGATATATTAATGCCCCTCCTTGGAGCTAGGACAGCTGGATATCTTTTATCATTTGTTGCCAAGAAAAAGGAATAGGATTGTTTATTCTAGCACTCACTTTGTCTTTAGCCTTTCCATTTACCTCCGTAGCCCGAAGCACATTTGTCTCTTAGCTGAATTGATCCTGGGTATTATAGGAAGTAATAATAGTAATAATAACAGTAACTGTAATAGCAGTAATAATTGTGATTATTCATGTCATTGTTAGTAATAACAGTACTATGTAATGATGATGATCATTGTGGCCAAATTTTTTAAAGGCACTTATATGAGTTAACAACTTAATTTCTAATGCACTTTCAGTATCTACCTCTTTTGGACATTTCTGAAAATTTCAGTTAAAATTGTAACGAGCTTAAACATATTCAGACAGAAACAGCGACTAAGGAGAGAATTCTTTTTATTTCAGGTTCTTGTCCACAGTTAGTATTCTGAAAATTTACGTTGTTTCACTGCGCCTTGCACTTTCAGAGTGAGGTAAAACAACTTTGGTTAAATGACAGCCTTAGCCCTTATGGATCAGCTTTCTCTGGCACTGTCTCATGGAGGTTTTTGTGGGAAAAATGAGGAATTAGAGTGAGTGCCAGCCTGCTTGGGTTGCTGCTCTGTTCAGATGCTTTTGCAGATTCCACTGAGTCCCTAGCTGCATTTTTAGATCTGCTGACTGTCTCTACAATACAGTCCTGGGAGGCTGAAGTAAAGGTGTGTTCGTTTTACGTGAGAAGATGCTAATTATACTGCTACATCACTGCATTTAGTTGGTGGTCTTGACATCTGGAGCGTCTTACTGTGATCAATGGCTATTCTTATGCTCCGGTTTAGATACCATTTTATATACATACTCTTTCCCCTCAGCATAGCATAAACATTCAATAGAATAGCAGCTACACAGAAAACGTCATCCTGGCTTAAGTGTCTCATTTTTTTTCATGTTACCCTATTTGGCTCCTATTAGCATGCTTAAGTATGTAAGCAAAAGAATTGATCATTTAAATGAGATTGCAGGATTCATAGAGGTTCAATTATGTCTCCCTAAGTTTGGTCGCAAGTCAGTGTAATGAAGTATCTGCCTAATTTTCAGTACATCATCCAAATCAATGTATTGAAATTGAATGCTACAGAGAAGGTAGCCAGAATGATCAAAAGAAGTACCTAGCAGCCACCAGAGGAAGAGTAACACACGAATACTGCTCTATCCTCAGTGCTTTGGGGAACTGATTGATTAGTTCAATTCCAGGTGCATGGCTGAAGGAATTTGCCCTATCTCATTCTGCCGTAAGAGACGTTACACTAAAGAATTTCAAAAGCAAACTACAGATACATTTTTTTTTTTTTCTGGAGTCTCTACCACTGCATTGTCTGTTCATCTGTCAAGTCTGGAAAGAAACCACGTTGATTTATCCACGTACCATCTGCTGATTCAACACATGTAGTTGATCTATGCAGCACATAGACCTCTAATCACTGCTTTGGGTGCGCTCTATCAGAGACGCTTAGGACATAATGAGTTAAAGTGGAAATATGGGCGAACCTGGAAGTGGATTCAGGATGGGAGGGGAATCTCCTGAGTTTTTGTCTGCATTTTTGTAGAAGCTGCTCTGTAAGCTCTGTGCGTTTCGTTTGACCAAGAACACCCAGCATAAGGCACAGACCTCTTTATTTTAGCCGTAACACAAAACTGGATTCCAGCCGCTTGTTCAGTGAGAGCAGTATCACGAAAAGCATCCGACTGCGGTTGCAGCGGGACTGTCGGGAGGTGGGTGGCAGAAGGGGACTGGGAATTTGGGTTCTGTGCCCAACCTTGATGCAAAGTGGCAGTTAGTGGTTATAGGTCAGGAGACAAATCTCAGGACTCCTTTTCCTCTCTGTGTCATCAGTTCTGTACCATCATTCAGTAGTCACCTCACAGCAAAAATGTAGCTGTTTTAAAGTGGCATTTCTATATGAAGTGGTGGTAGTCAGAAAATACAGATAGATGGGTAGTTACTGCTTTCCTTCTGCAGGAGTGGCTGAAGTTTACCCACTGAAGAACCCCCATTTCCTCTTCTGAGAATGACTCTACGCACGGCCTGGATTAAACACAGGAAAACATTGTGACTTTAAAAAAGATATAAGCAGAATAATTCATTTTGCCATCTAGACAGGAGTCTAAGATCTGACATATATATATTGTGATTCTGGGGCTTGCTCATATCATTACTTTGCACCTCTGCTCACAAACTTCCACCTAGAAAATTATGTAATTTAATTACAAATGTGGAATTAGCCTACTACAGTCACACTCTGTTAAGCTGAATCGGTTTGTAGATTCCATTGTCATTTGGGCTGATAAAAATATATGTTACATTAGCAATGTAATTTTACGTGCATATGATGAGAGTGAATACAGCTGACGCTTTCGGGAGTCCCTGGTGTGCGGAGCGGCCAGGAAGGGCTGCAGGAGCCGCTGCCTGCCCTCTTAGCTTCCCGACAGCAAAGAAAAGCTGTGTGCAGCTCACTGCTTCTGCAATGCTGAGGAAAGCCCAGGAGGTGGCAGAAGTAAATAAATGAAATTCCAAGACGTTCTTGGCCCACCTTCCTGACCGCAGCAAATGTTGGGGAGCGCAGGCCTTGCCAGGGCTCCTACTGAAGCAAACATCTCAAGCAGTGAAGCCGATGCAAACCTAGTTGTTCAGTGAAGCTCCCTTTTTCTGCAGGGAACCTGCACGTGACTCCAAACATTTTAATCTCCGTTTTTATTTCCTTCTGGTCAGTCTTGCAATGAATTCATTCATTTGTGTGTAAACACAGAAAAAGAAGGTAACGTCATGGCCTGGAAAAAGTGAAGGAGGGGGAGGATTCACAGCAGTGCCCAGGACGCCTCTCCTGGATCTCTTGACCTCCCAGGGGAGAAGGTAACATATTACCCAGAGATAAAACATTTCCCTCTCTGTAATGATGGCAATTGCCATTAGCTTCCTGGAGCTCCCAAGTGCTTCACATCCACCAGATCCATGTATTTCAGAAGGCACTGAAAACAAATCCTGATTCATATGGTTTAGCAGGACGTTTCCTACATCAGCCGGCATTTGGGTATTCCTGCTTATTTGCTCCTCTACCCTGCAGTCTTCTCTGTTCTCATTCCCCAGGCTTTTCCTTTGGAACTTCCCAGGTGTCTCTGCTTGGCCCACGGACTCCACTGTATGTCAGTTATGACATACACAACTAAAACAGCCGTGCGAAAGGACTACAACCAGCTCATCCTTTTCCTTGGCAAGTTTTTATATTATGAAGAACAGGAAAACTGCAAGGACACAAGTATCTTCAAAAAATAAAAACAAATAAAATGATCCTGATTTAAAGTTCACAAATATCTTTTGAAGGGAGATGGGGAAGGAAGAGTTTAGCCTGCAAACACTTATTTGTCATGCAGTCTGACTAGTGTTTTTCAACATGCTTTGATCCTCCTCTTTTTTTTTGGCCCAGGCATTAGATAATGCTTTAGAAGCTATTAGAAAAAAATTGTGACAATTGAAATGCTTTGAAAAATGACAGTTTGATAGTCTAATAATAGCCCCTATACTGATCTGGAGAAGGTTTTCTATCTTTTTCTTTGTATTCATTATGTAGAGTACATTTCAAAATGTCCTTTCCTCCCCAACAAATAGTTTAACCATTTCAGAGATCTGCATTTCTAGAAAACTGAAATATACAGATATTAATAAATGAATATATAGCATAGCATATATATTGAAAGATGTTTGTACGCTATAAGGAGCTGGTAAGGTAGAGGGGGGAAGAAACTGGGAATTTAGTAACATCTTTTTTATTCTTTGAGAAGAAAAGAGAATTAAAAGAGACTGGGTGCTATTAGGGAAAAACGCTGACTTCTCTGTTACTGATGGTAGGACACTATTAAAGAAATCTCAGGCTATCCATCACCATGTTGAGGAAGGGCCAAAAGAACTAAGGGAGAGCCAAGCACAAGAGTTGGACAAAAAGAATTGCCAGGAAAATGAGAGCATAGGACAGAGGCTGAAAGAAGGAAAACAGCATGGAAAGGCCAGAGAAAACCTCTCAGAAGGCCTTGCCAGAAAAAAACTGACCAGAAGAACAGTCTTGACAAAAGAGGGGAGGCCCTCCAGTTTCAAATCACATCAAATACTGGGTCGAGCAGTCTTTTTCCAACTTTATCCTGAACTTACGTGTTCATCCTTAATCCAAGTCCAGTAAACTTTGTTGAATGGGCCCAGCCCAGAATGCTGGTGTGTAAAATATCACCAACATCTAAAATATGCATCAGCCGCGTGTATTTTACCATAAGTTTGATGTTATGGGAAGGGTACGCATGCAAATTTATATTATGAAAAGCAACAGTCATTTAGTTCTGGTGTACAAACCTTCTCCTTTGGGCCTGTGGAGAAACCCTCCAGACTTCAGATTTCTGCTGCTTGCATTCGTTATGTGATTTAGGGCAGGATTTTCACAGCGGTACGAGGAAGTTCGGTGAACACCTAACTTTGTACGGGAAGTTGCCCCCTCGGGATCCCGTGTTCGCGTGCAGCCAGAGCTTGCGGCACCTGCAGGCAGCGCGCGGTCGGTTGTAGGTGCGTCCAGCACACCCGAACTGGGAGACACCGAGAGCGGGACTCACGCGAGGTGCCCGCGCAAGGCTCGGGCAAGGACGGAGGAGGCCCGTTCGGCCACATCAGCCATCGGCTGCTCAGGCGGGAGGCGGGGGAGCCGCTGCTGCGGCCGCCGTCTTGTTTTTGCACCATCCTATTTGGCAGCAATAAATGAGCAACTTTCGAGCCTCAGAAGTGATTAATTTCTCACTGGAGCTGTCTCTGAGGCTGTCACAGCCTGACAATCCTGACAGAAGTGTCATTTATAATGTCACAAGTCTATTACACATAAATGTCATTATACAATTACTCTGAGGATGAAGGAAGGTTCACGGGGGGAAGAGCATCTGATATTAACTCAATTATAGATCTTAATGTTACTGTTTGGTTGTCCTCCTTCATACATTGGGTCTGACTTGTTCATTTTGTGCAAATTACCCGTTATTTATTGTCGTGATACTACCAGGCAGCACAGGTAGGGTGTGCGGGTTTGTGCTATTAAAACCCTGGCACGACCCCACGCGTGCCACGACTGATACCAACCCGGCCGTCGTGGCCCTTTCCTCATTAGCCCTCTTGAAACGAGGGTTCCGTGCTCTGCCTCCCTCTGCTTTATTTTTTCCCCCCCCCATCCCTCTGAAAGGCATCGGCATATGGGTGAGATGATAAATCCTCCACGTGCTTTTGATAAAGATGGCTTGGTTTAATGAGGGTGACTTTTTGTGCTGCCTAACAAAAGCAGCTCTTTCTTGTTAGAGGGAAAGGAGTTCAGCAAATTCCCCTGCGCTGCACCTCAATTATTCCTTAAAATTGGCATAAATGTAGCCTTCATTTAGTTCTAACAGGCTTTCATCCTCCTTGGCCCAGACACAAACAAGGCTTTTGCTGCGGCTTGGTGCACTGACTGGATTTGAATGCATTATGCACACAAAGGTAGCGTAACAGAGCTGACTAGGAGAGAGAAAGAGATACCTGGGCTGGTGCTGCCATTCCCATCTCTCCCTGACCAGTTACGAGCGCCAAGTCGGCTCTTTCCTTGGAGGTCACCGGAACCCTGCTCAATTTTGTGGACTGAAAAACTAAACTGCTTGTTGAGATATAGGCAGAGACTTGGTCCTGAGGGCACAGACAATTCTTGCGCTGGCGTCAGCAGTTTGGAGCGATCTGCACCACGACCCGAGCCAACTTCCACAAGTGTAAATTACAGAAAAAGGCCGTGAATGTCCATGATAATCCTTCAGATTTATTCTGGGACAACTGAGATGAGAATCAGGCCTTATGAATTACTTCCTTTGCCTGTTTGCTATTCTGGGACGTTGTTGTTCTCAAAGGGACATCTTTAAAGCAAAACATGGCAGAATTTATTTGCAAATAATTTATTCAGTGATTGGTGGGAAAAGCTGCTGAATAAATAATTCACTGAATGCTAATGGAACACCAGAGATGGTCGAATAATGAAAATGTTTATTTGCAAATAATTTATTCAAAGAAAAATGCTGAAATGTATTGGCTCAGTTATTCTGGTGAATAATCCAGCCATTATTCTGGTGAATAATCCAGTCATTCCTACCCAGCCCAGCCTATGGGCAAAAAGATGCACTGCACATAGCAGGTCTCGAAAGCGTTGCAGCGCTCAGCTGTTCCATTTGCCACAGGAGATCTTTTTTGCCTGCGTGCATGCAGCTGTGTGCTGGGTCTCAGGTGGTCCTGGAACATGAAGTGATTTTGTGCTGATGTTAGAGCAAATACCAGAAAAATCTAAATTACATTTAAAAAGAAATCTACCCCTTTATCTTTTAACCTTAAGCCTCCCCTACTCATGCAGAAAAATCAGTCAAGACTAATCTACTGTACTAGTGAAAATAAAAAAGAGCCCATATAAACATCTATTTCATCTTCAAGATAATTTTTAGAGAAGTGTATCAAAACCTCCAAAGCTTCCTCTTAGGAAAGAAGCCCCTTGTCCTTAACAGAGAGGATCCGTTACTGCTCCCTGGGAGGGTTTCGGGAAGGAGTAGTGGATACAGCCTGCCTAGTTATCTAGCAACCTAGCATGACTTTTTTCTTTTTTTTCCTTTTGTAGAAACCCTCTGCCATAAGGAATTCAAAGGACTTCACCTCCCAGCTGTACCTGCTTCCCTGCATCTTTAAGAAAAGCTGTAGCAGGAAGGTTTTTCTGAAGACACAGCTGTAGCAAACAAGAAGTCACCTGAGACCGCAGAGCAAGTAAAAACAGCAAAGTGGGCTCTGTTTCTGCTTGCTGGGGGGTTAAATATTATGTGTAGAAAAAGTTAGTTTGATTAGTTTATTTTTATGGTTCGTCTAGTTTATGGATGAGGGTTAGCACTAATGGGGGGAAGGTACTTTCAGCAGAAGCTCTGCATCTCTTTGCATTCGTGTTTTCAGGCTGTAGAGATAAGGTTCCGCACAGACTCTTTTTTTTTTTTTTTCCTCTGAATTTTGATGTTTTTCTGATTCATTTTTCAAATTTCTTTTGCCATTTCTCCTCTGGTTTTGCAAGTGTTAGGCAAGGGTTATAGCCAGGAAAAAACATGACCTTCTGAGAGTCTTTGGTGCTTTGCTCTCTTGTCCTTCCTGGGATCAGAAGAGGTCAGGGATGATTTGACTTTTTTTTTTTTTTTTTTTTTTTTTTTTTTTTTTTTTAATGCTTATCTTATAATTTGATGTAGATTCAGGAATTCAAGAATAAAGATGGTGCATCTCCTGCTTGTGCCTGGCTTTCATATTTAAAAACAAAAAAGCCCCCCCCAACCCCTCTCAATTTACATTAATTGCAAAAAGCTGTAAACTTGGGTGCAGATAAGGTCACCCTGCATATCTCTCACTGCTTTATCATCTTGTTTCTCCTCTTCCTCCTGTGATATATTGAAGTAAGCAACATTTTCAAGAAAAGAGGCACTAAATCATCTGTGTATGCATAATCTGGAGTATCTGGTCCGGAATGCTAACAAAGACACAGCAGCAGAAATAAATTGCAACATAGACCTTGGAGTTGGCTGGGACATACTGAGCAAGAGACAGAAGGGAGGTGGAAACTACACTGTATTCTCTTTGTAATGGGGTCATTTTGATCTCCTGAATCACTCATTTCTTTCTCCTTACAGCTGCAGTAACACTTCCAGATCAGAATGTCGCATAGTGAGGAGCTTCAGAAACTCCCAGTGAGGATGAGGTAAGCTCTGCATTATTTATGGGCAAAATAAGGTAGGGCAGGGAGTGGAAAGAAAAAAACATCTCAAAATGATTTGTAGATGTGAAGAGACTTGTGCAAAATTGTGACGTGTATCTGTGGTTGAGCTGCAGAGACTGCAGACCTCATGACGCTCAGTCAAGAGCCTGATGTACGAACTCTGCTACTTTCTTGGTCTTTCTGGTGACCCAAGACTGGTAGGTACTTAAGCTGTGGAAATCACATTGATGCAGCGTGGCTGGCAGCAGGTGGAAAAGGCCTGTGCATGGGCTCTGTGACTCCCCTGGGATCTGTAGCAAACTTATTTTGAACCAAATTTCCATCATCTTTGCACTACCAGATCTAAAAATAATACAGCTGTGCTAGCGAACCTGCTTTTATATTTTCTATATGATTACACACATCCATATCAGAACCAGGAGTTCAGAGTTGTTTTATTCTGCAAATTCCTGGTTGTATTAGCACTGTCAGAATCCCTGATGTATCATCGTGCAGGGAGTCGAAATGCTTGTCACTGCTTTACTTTGCATTTTTTCTTCTAGGTTCAAAGCTGAAAGCAAAGTGGGACTGAAATCTTTTCTCTGGATGCTGAAAGTGTAAAAGGACAATAAATATGTCTTTCATTAAACAGATCAGGTTACCCTCTCTCTAACAACAACAAAACTCTAATATACACTTTAGTTTTTGGGAAATGAATTAGAAAAATACTATTTGAAGGAACTGTTTCCTTTAGGTGTTTCACTGGCAAAAAAACAATCCACTATAGTTTTACTGCAGCAAGCTAAAATATTATTTAAAGTTAATTCATATTTTAGCATATAATTTGTAATTAACTTGCTGTAGTTATCTTGTTAAATGTCAATTAAATCTCAAAGCATTTCTCAAAGGTTTCCTGTATTCATAAAATGTAATTATACAGCTATTGCTCGTGTAGCCCTTATTACTGGTATAATCTACAGCTAAATATATCTTTTACATAGTAATTATGCATCACTAAGTGCTATATTGATAATCAGTGATTGATTTAGCACAAAGAGTTGTCATGTTACCTTTTCAAATGTCAATGTGTTTTGTAGTGAAAGTTTCAGCGACAATTTCAGGTTATCTTGTGTCTGCCATATTTACACGCCTTTTAAAAGGGTTAATCTGGTGCTGTGGCACTTGGGAGGCCAACGCCGTCCATGAACGTGCCCTGCCTGCCTTGGTGCAGGACCTGCTGCCGTGAATTCCTGGCCCCGGCAGTGCCGAGGCTGCATCTGGGCATCGTGCTGGTCACAGGATCCTGCTGTGGCAGGAGGTGCTACAGGACACAGTCATTTGTATTTGGGAAGTGTCTCAGTCTTCAGATGGAAAGATTAACTAATTATTTAAAATGATTTAGCAATGCAAATCTAATTAGCTTTAAGGGAAATATGCAGCTAAAGCTTCCTGCCTTTAGAGAAGACCTGACTCCTTAACAATAAGCGGCATCTTACGTGATTGATTATCTCGGATAAAAGACAATGGAGGAGATACCTTCAATGGCCTGAAGGGCAGCCTGGTGTCCTGCTCTTGTTCAAAAGTCCTCCAGAAAAATCTTACAAAAAGGAGGTTAGTAACAAGGAATGAATATGTGAGTATAAGGTAAAAATGTAAAAAGACCAGACGAGATTCCGAAACCTCCTGCTTGAACTTTAAGGGAAGGGTATTTAAACATTTTACTGGAAAACAAACAAAAAATGCCTCCCGGAGTGGGATTGCTATTATTTTTTGCATTAATAACAGAATAAAAAGCACAAGTTTGAGTGTTTCTTAGTGCATTTAGTTTCTTCTCCTCTCCAGTTTTGTTTCTATATTAGATTGTTTGCATAGGATTTTGGTATGTAACAGGGTTTTGTTGAATTTGTAAGAGTAAGGTAGATCTCCATAGAGATTAAAAAACACCAGCTCAGCTCCATGGCTGAGCAGCACTGACCTTCCTGTTCCAAGGCAGGATTAATTATACCTAAATATATAAATATATATAAAAAACCCCTGGAACTCCAGTTCATTGTGATCTATAACAATGATGATCTACCCTGGGGAGGGGAGGGGAAGACGCAGGGTAGGATCTGCAAAAGCTGTGGAGGCCTTAATGGGCTTTCCCATTTTCTGCCTATCTTGGAGCAAACGCTCCTGGTCTCTTACATGTCAACCTCTGCTTTTCCTGCCTCCCCCTCTCTGTCTGAATAATATTTACTGGTTCATCAGTGTGATTCAGAGTTTGGATCTTCCATTTCCCTTGCCAGTTTCATCTGCATCTGTGTTTGTATTGATGTTATTCAAACAATGATCATCTCCTTCCCTTGTCAGTTTGTATTGCGTGTTTCACATAGCACAATCTTGGCAAACAAGCATCATCCTCTGTGCTTTTTTCCCATTTGTGTTTTTTCCCTTTTGCTAGAAAGGGTATTTAAATTAAACCATGCTTTTCTTTTTTTTTTTTTTTTTTTCCTCTTTCTTCATGCTCTTGTGTTTCCTAAGGCAACAAATTTTATGGATCTAGGAAATAGAATCAATATGAAGTCGGATTGTCCTTATGAGATTCTCTTAATATCCCAGGAGACCAGGCTTTATACATTAGGATTAAGAAAAAGCAAAATTACTGAGGGCAGAACTCTTTAGAGGGCTGTTTGTTTGCACATCATGGACAAATATTGAAATGTGGAAAACATAATCCAGGGAATCCAGGGTTTTGTGTAGCTTTAATTGAAACAATTTGTAACCTTCATTCTCTCCTGTCTTAATTTTTTTTTTTAATGTTTTCCTTGTGTTTTTATGGTGGATTCTGTTGCACACTGAGATAATAAAATATGCAAAAATTCAGTGTTCAGTGGAGCAAATTCTTATCCAGGGAAAGAGGGAGAGATGGCAATTGAAATAACAGCACTGTATCATACATAAGTATTACATACTGCTCAGGATTCTAAAGCTGTGCGTAAAGGTGTGTGGCCTCTATCAGACCAATTATGTTTTAAATAAAGATATGCCAAAAGAAAATGGAAGAATCTCTTAAATATGAATAACTTTTTATTGATATATTGAATATAAAATTTTCTGCTTGCTCGCAACATGCCCTGCCTAGAGGAATCCATTTGCTATAGCTGTGTTCACAATTGTTCCGTAATACTATTGGTTTCATAATTGAACCTTCTTCACCAGAATTCATTAGGAATAGGAACTTAATTTAATTAGGGCAGTTATCCATGTGGGAACAATTACAAGTGGTGGAAATACTCTTCCAAAGAAGAGGATTCTTTATATTCCATGGGAACAAGGTAATTAGCTATCGCTAACCAAAGACAAACTGCCTGTTTGTTGTTTTATTTTTTTTTCCCCATTGATTCTTTTCTATTCCCTTCTTCCTTTTCAGTAATTGGTTTCTGTTTTTCAAACTTGATGTTTTTCTTCTGGCAAACAGCTTCCCCACCTGAGCTGGTGCTTTTATCCCGTAATCTGCATCGTGGCAGTGCCGGCTTCACCTCCCTTGTCAGTTTGTGTCACTTCTGCTCGGTGGAGAGTCTCGCTGCGGCCGCTCAGCTTGCCTCTCCTAATCAGTCTGGGGCCCTTCTCCATAGATACTGATCCATCGTGAGCAGCAGTCTCCCAATTTTCTGTCGAACACTATCAGGCTATGGAACAGTATTTCCAGTGTTTTCAAAGAGGTTAATCCCAGTTTATGCCAACCTCTCCTGTGGCGCTTGTGTGAAGCGGGAACACCAGCAGAAAGGATGAGTCATCAGTATTCTGTAGAATACTGTTCTCAACTCCTTTTAAAATGCTGCTTTAAGGCCTTTTGCTGGAAGGTGTTTCACCAGGGTAATGTCTCGTTACTGTTTCGGTACAAGAGAAATCTGCAGTGCAGCCTGGTGGAGACACACGTATGTTTTGGGGGGCTTAGCAACAGGAAGGGTAAAACAGAAAGGAGTAAAAGGTTTGTATCTCCTAGCTCTTTGGAGGGCACAATAAAGTGTTTAACTCCCACTGGGATGACCCTCGGAGATGAGTTTGAAGGTACTATCCTTGAATAAGATATTATCTAAAGGATCGAGGTAGTCACTAGCATCTAAGTATAAAGGACTTCCCTGCAGGGAAATCTCCTTCCAGACTGTTAGACAACTGCCGGTGCTGGTACCTGGCAGAGATTAAAGCACCAATAAAGATCCTCCAGGGAACAATTGTACCCGTTGTGTGAGGGCAGTGCTGATGGACTTGATGAGCTAATAAATCTGTTCTCCTCTGTAACGTTGATGAACCTGTCATGATAGCCCCAGCCACAAACTGAGTGATGCTGCAAAATGATTCTGTGTGCAATAGGAGGAAAAGAGATAAGGGGAAAAAAAAAAAAAAAAAA
>VZSV01000143.1:1265663-1305404 GCA_013398735.1 Nothocercus julius
GAATTTGTGGGTGGAAGGAGAAGATTAAAATATAGACAGGACATGTCCAAAAAAAAAAAAAAACAATCTGTGGCCCAAAGTCATTTATTGCTTTCACTTTGTACTTCAGTTTTTAAAGGAGATTGAGAATTAAATACCTAATTCTCAATGAAATTTAATTAATGTTTTGGACTTGTTTGAATAACCTGTGTATTTTTTGGAGGTCAGGTGTATTGCAGATCTCAGTGAAATGACTGTGCTAGAATAGATGGGGTTGTAGATTGATACTGGAGTGATAAAATGTCAGAGGAGTCTGGAGACCAAAAGTACGACTAGCAAGAGCAGAAAGGGGTGGGTCTGGAGAACAGGGATGAAGTAGCTGAGGTTAGAGTTGCAGAGTTCTGTTTCCATAGCGAGTGCCTCAGTTTTTCCCAATTCACAGTCATTGCATTTTCCTTTTTTTGTGGCTTTTTTTTTTTTTTTCCCTTCTTCCAGTGTGCTCCTATATTTTCCAAGCTCCCAAAGAGAAGAGAAAGGAATTGGAAGTGGTATGGATTCAACACACACAATGAAATTATGATGTAACGTATTCTTTTTGAATATTTCCACATTATAAAGGCAGAGAGAAATCAGATGAACCCATCAATAGAAGTCATTTGTCTGCCAAAGCATGTTTTAAATATCAAATTGGAATATAATAGTATGCATAGCTTCCATATCAAATTATGACATTATTGGCAAAGACTAGAAGGTGACACAATTCAGAGTCCTCCTACATCCTGGATAACAGATGAAACACTCTTAAATGGAATTCTAAGCAATTTTATAATTGAATGCAGGCTTGAACAGATATTCATGGAATTCAGAAAAGGGAAATTCAAATGGAGGGATAAAACACTGAAGGAGCTGAGCTCTAACTTAGGATGCTTTTTCTGTTGATATGCGCTTTTTCTCTAACTCAGAAGTGAACAGAGTAGCAGTATCTATATTAGTAAATAAAAAGAGACCATTTTCTAGCTCTGGGACCAATTGGCATGACACAGCTAAACTTTTGCATCCTAGATTGGGGGCTACATGCAACATTCCTGCTGGGAAAAGGCGCTGGCGCATGACTAATCCTGGACTGTAGCTCGCGCTGATTTGCAGAGCAGGGTGAAAGGCTTGGGCCAGGCAGTGCGAGGGCCCTGCCGACGGTTCCATGGTATCAATGTCTGCGTTCAGATCCATCCTCTCAACCTCCTTGGTTTGCTGGTATAGACAGCGACTGAGTCTTCTAAGACATTTGGCAGTAATTGGCTAAGGATTAAATGAATTGTAAGAGTGAAAGTTTCTCTTCGGTACTACAGGCAGTTTCTCAAGGGCAAGGTGGAGTTACCTTCATATTCCTTCAGACTGGGCTGTGTAAGGAGAATCATCCCCTGAAAAGTGAAGGCTGGCCCTACCTTCAGTATGGTGAGAGGGATTCAGTTCAGTCCAGAGCTGTTTAGCTGTTGCATTCTGACAGCACTTAAATAAAAGCAAATTGCCCTTCAGTAACCGTGTAAAAAAATAATGTGCTTGTCTCTCATACCATATTCCCACCAGACAACAGCATCTAGATGAGAGTCAGTGTAGATTATATATTTAATGTATCCTGTACTGTTGACTTCTTAGGTAGTAAGATAAGGCAATAATGAAAGCAAGAACATCTGGAAACATGCTGGGGAACAGTTATGCTTTAAATATTGAGGATTTGGTTTTGTAACCGTCACAGTTAAAACATGCAGATGGAATCAGGGGCTTTAGCTGGACCACTTGGCTTAGACGAGATTGCAATAGACCAGCAGGCTACTCTAGAAGGGCCAGATGAGCAGGTCGGAGTAGTAACTTCTGAGTGTGATAACACAGTTCTGGTGGGGAGGAAGGCATTCTCAAAATAACCCCTGTAAATGATAAAGAAGTTAAAGATGGAGTTCAAGGTTGTGGCTCTGCCAGACAAGGTGAGAGAGAGGATTAAAGAAGAATTTTTTTTTTTCCAAGCTTAAGAAATATTACTCTAATATTTCTTTTTCCTTTTGCTGCTATTCTCACTTGACAGTTCCATCTCTCCATATAGCTATGGGCTGTCTGTCAGTGCCTGTCTTATACGTACACACACCAACTGCGTTATGCTCAGAGGGAATATTTGTTAACTACAACTATTTGAGGCAAAACAGTGAGATTCTGTGCTGAAGAAGAGTTTTTCAGTTAACCGCCTGCAGCATCAGGCATTTTAGAATCAAAATCTGGAAAGTGAGGTCATTATTTCTGTTGTTTTAGTGCCTGCTTTTATTCACTTTCTTCCTGGGAAGTGTTTTTTAACCCACATTGCTGTGGGTGATTTTCACATTTGTAATGTACAGAACTGTTCAGAAAATCACACAAGACATTTAACCATCTTTGCAATGTCTTCTGTTATGCATTCCATCACCCATTTTTCCCACATTCCTGTCTCTTCTTTTGACTTCCAGCCAGACATAGGCTGAAGAAGCTGTAGCCTTCCACAGGAGATGTGAAAGAAATGAGTTTGGAACAAATGGGAATCACTGGGAATGCCCCAGGCCCTTATTACCTGCATGGTATGCTTAAACCCATGGTTGAATTGACACGTGAAATCTAGGGATGTGTCCTCCCTCCTTGCCCCGTCAGGGCCAGAGACCGAGACTGGCTGTGGCTGGGGAAGGAGTTGCTGCCTGGGGCCAGGGGGTCTGGACTTGTTGGAGCCCCTTTTACCTGCTCTGGCCGTTCCTAGAGCAACAGAGAGCTGTGGGCCTTGGTGGAAGAATGAGTGTGAAAGCAGCCTCGCAGGTGTCGCGCTTCCTTGTGCCCAGTGGAGCCCCGGACCCAGTTCAGTTTCCTTGCTCCGCTTGTCCTCCTGTGCTGGTCATTCGGGAAGCTGCTTTGGCGACATGTGCTGCTCGTTACGCGTCCACAGCTCCTGGCAGAAAAAGAGCAGTCCTGGAACGTGCAGCGGAGGTAAAATGCAGGCGTGTTTCTAAGGCTGCCCCGTGTCAGCTAACGAGTGCGTGCCCTTGCATGAGCAGTTAAAGCACAGTACGAAGCTTCTGCTGCTGCTAGGTTATATTTTAGTGTGTAGACAAGCAGCAAGCAAATAGAATACCATAAAAATACAGAAAAAAGAGAGGACAAGATGACATTAGAGCTGTGGTTTCACAAGACAGCTATCCCAATGGCCTCTGAAGTTCTCAGGTGACTGTCTAAATAATTAATAGTTATTCTCTGGCATAATAATAATGAAAATTTGCATGTGAGGCTCAGGAGGATAAAATATCTGTCTCTTCCAGCAGCAGGATAAGACATGGGACTTATAACCTGATCCTTCCTTTTCTCAGCAGCTTGAAATCTTGATCTTTCTGTGAGCCTAACAAATCAAAAGGGTGGTTTATCTGAGTTTGCTGTGAGGGCTTTTCCTGCGCTGTGATGAGCACTGTGATGGAGAACACTCTTGGGACCGGCTCTTCTCAGCTGAAGAGTCTCTGAGAAAGTCTTAAGGAAGGAAAGGTTTCCAGGGAGAAATAGCAGCTTTTGATTAACTCTGCTGTAGTTGGTAAAAATGTGAAGACAAGCTTCCTGGTTAGACAGCCTTTTTAAAGCTTCTTTCACAAGTTGTGTGAGTGCCAGCTGTTCTGAAGTCTGGCTGCTGTAGGCCACAAAAAATGCCCCTAAATGTGAAGAGCAGAACTTTAGGTTGGCTCCTTTTCTCTACTCCTGGCATTTAGAGCTGTTGCCACCTTGTAGCCGGATACAGAGCCGCAGCCTCCGCCGTGGGAGGTGACTGAGCATCTCGTGAGGACGGGAAGAGCCAGGGAGAACCTTGTCTGGAAGGCAGGAGGGGTTGGCTGTGGTTGCAGTTTGTCTCGGTGCTCCCACAGGGTGGATAACAGAAGGATCTCAAGATGTCAATAGTGGCGTGTTCAGAACCACCAAACTTATAGAGCAAGATGCATAGAGCCCAAATGTGACAATGATTTATCTCTGTCTTCCTCAGCTTCTTATATAGCTTGATGCAACATCAAGTTGACAGTAATGATGTAACCTAATAAGATGTGTCACGTGTCATTCTCTATTGCATCACTTTGGACATCACGCAGATGGGTCTTAATGGTTTGTTTTCTGGCTTAAAATATATTGAAATACAACTTCTTGTTGTTTGTTTGTGAAGAGCCTTTGCAAATAAATAAGTGACATGTTCTTACAAGTCTAGTTGAGCTACAAACACCATCCCACTGGTAATCTGCTGGCAGGATCATGTTTTAATATTTCTGCAATAAATAGTCACCGAATCATTTCCATAGCAAGTCCTTAAACTTGGGTTATATTATGTTGCAGATATACTGTGGCTCAAATAGATTTTAAGAGCTGAATGTAATGTAGCTCAAAAAAATAGTTTTATAAAAACATGTAAGTGTGATCTAATACTGGAAATAGTTTCATGTCCTAAAATCTTTATCATTTGGTAAGATTCAGAGGAAACTATCTACAAGTATTATTCACTGTAATATTTATATTTTTAAACATACTATTTGGTTAACTTGCCTTTTGGCTGTAGAGCCAAATGTGTCTAGTCTGACGGATATACTGCTTTAGAAATTAAGGATATGAACTTGTTTACCAGGATGGGGTAGAATCTTTGCAGTTCTCTCTGCAGTCTCTCCAAATGCGATTTAGCTGCTATAACGACCCCGAGAATCTTTATGTGATTTGTAAGAGCAATAGGCTCTATGCAGAGCGGGCTCTGCACGCCCGTCGTGTGCGCGCCGTGCAAAATAGCTGACTCCGAACTCCCCTTAATTTTTCCCCCTCTCCTGACAATAGCCATATATAATAACGCTGTTGCACAGAAATCATTCTAACAGCACAGAAACAAGTAAATACATTGAGCCTGACGGGCTGAGCACAAGGAGCCGCTGGAGCAGCGGGGCCCTGCGCTAGAGGGGGCTCTGAGCCAGGCTACCCTCCCGCCGCTCTTCTCCCTGCGCCAGCCGCAGAGGGCAGCTTTTTATTATACAGTCTCTAGCAACACTCATTTAATCGTGTCTAACAGGTTCATCAGGTATTTAAATTAAAAATTTAAGTCACAGTTGCTTTTTTCTGGTCTTCACATAGTTACTGACAGAAAAAAAAAAAAAAAAGAAAGATGCTTGTAAAAGGATTTCTGCAACAATACAATAGATTCCCCACACATTTACTGTGTGATTCTAAGCAGACTGTTCTCAGGTGAGCCGGGCTCTTCACGGGATTTTTAAAGAGGTTAGTTTTGCTAGGGGAAGAGTGTGTGCAGTAAGTTACTTCTCCACGTAGAAAAGAATTATAGATACTAGCTGCCTTCGTGAGACTTAATTCCTCAATACGTGACAGGCACCCTGCCATGGAAAGTGCTGTGCTCTTCCTTCAGCAAGGCTGGGTACTGCCTCCCTGCATTTCTCACCGTTTCGCTAAAAGAGCTGCGTAGTCCTCAAATGGACGATCTACCTTGAGTGCCTACAGGACTGGATAAAAATGGTGCTGTTTCAGCATTAGCATGTGTTTGCATGATTCAGGGAGCATTCACTCTTTGACAGGACCTCACAAAGTAGCAGAGCAAAAAGGTGCATTTACTTCCTCAGATTGTTTCTCAGCCGGCTCTGCACTGCGATGAGAAGGCGTGAGCCAAAACACCTACAAATCACAACGGCAGATCATTTGTGGGGACAGTGGGAGTGCTGACTTGTATTTCATTACGAACAAACTCTGCAAAGCCCTAAAACGAAAATAAGCTCAACAGAAAGGTTGCTTGGACTGGGAAAAGGACAGGTGAACCAGGACTAGTGTTTTGGCAAAGCCCATGAGAGTCCAACCGGCTGAACAGCAAATGAGAGGAGAGACGCCCAGGTAGTTTGGTACTCCCAGTTCCAGTCCTAAAACTGACTTAAAGTTAGGAAAAGAAAGAAAAAGTTTTAATTGCTGACTTGTAATAAGCCACCTATAACTTGAAAATATCGTAAATATCAAAAGTTTCTGAAATGGGAGGCAGCAAACTCATCTGCTTATTTTTATTATATAGGAGGATGAACTGTTTTTTTTTTTTTTTTTTTTTTTACAGTTGGATAGCTGCTGTAATAGAAATATTATACTGACAGCCAAGCTTACTCCCAAACCTAATGGATTTTCAACTTTTTTATGCTCATTTCTGGAAATACAGCTCCTGCAATTTGCATCCAGACATCAGGAAGCCATGCATTACGAGAACATTTCATCTCTGCCAGGGATGAACACAGAGAAACCGTAAGTCCATACTTAGACCAACAGATTCACAGGTAGAAGCGTTTTTAAGAAGACTGCTAAAGAAATTGCGATTTTCTACTCCAGCCTATAAATTAAGAAAACTGGGAAATTCAAATGTTTGTGTTGGAGCCCTGGGTAAACAGGAGGGTGGTGCAATTGCAGATACCAGGATTGTAGAGCAGAGACGAGGTTTCCAGCCCACCCTTTATCTTCTGCAGAGATGTAATGGAAGTGTCTTTGCTATTAGTGAATGTAAATCAGAACACTGTAAATCAGCCCAGGTGGGAATTCTGTGTTAAAATTAGAATGCAACAAGTACCATTGAACTTTTGGGGCTAGAATCAAGGAGCTTTGAATCAAGGCAGAGCAGTGGGCCTAGATATTCCTACCTGTCTACACATGTGTTGTGTCCTGCCTTCATTTGGATGCAGCCGCGCGGACTTTAGGAGCAGAATGGTTCTAAAATTTTTATCAGTTGTTCACTACTAATAGTCCATTTATTGTTCTGGCTACCTGTTTTATAAGTACTTCACAAGCAGTGAGTTTGTTCTTTTCTTTGGAGAAGAAAAGCAAGGGCAGGACTGGACGATGGGATCACAATCCTCCTTCTAGGTAGTGTTCCCAGGTCAGCAGTTTGGATGCATTATTAAGAAGATGTGTCAGAAGCCGTTGCTTTTGCTTAGTTAATGCTTCTTATTTTTGCGTAGCTAGAAGAGGCACAGTTTTTAGAGCTGTCAGTCTGGAACCTACAATGAGCAGTAAAAATAACTTAAAAAGTAAAGCTTGAGCAATTGGAAAAGATGATGCTGTGATACTGTTATTTCAAGCCAACTTGCTGCCTAAGCAAAATTACACGGTGCTTTTGCCAAGCTTAAGAATCCCAAAAGGCTTTGATTTCTCCTCCTTTTCTCTGCATTATTCGGCACTTTGCTTGCAATGTGCAGCCACAGTAGGCATCACAAATGTAACACACATGTAAGAACAGAGAATTTTAAGTGGTTACACAATAGGGACATCACTAGGTTTTTCCAGGAAAACCTAGTGCAGTGGGTGGGATGAAGGGGAAATATCCAGTGCCATAGTAGGCTAAAGGCTTAGTAAAGTCAAAGGTGCTTAGCAAGCAGTATTATTAGTCAGTGGTAATGCTGACTCAGAGAAGAAACATCTACATAAAAGGGGCTGCTTTTGGACAACGTCTTACTGCAGAAATTTCCTACTTGATTTTTTACTCGTGATGAAGCAGCATTGCTGGTAAGGCTACGGCAGCTCTTCACATAGAAAATCGTAATGATGGAGTTATTTCAATTGTGATGTCTCTGCAGTAGTTATTTGTTTTGCACGCAAGGTTCTCAGTGCCCAGCTGGGATTTCTAGTATTGCTATAATTAAAAGGGCTCTGATTTTCAGAGAGGATGAGGAACTAGTAACATGTGACCTCCAGGTGGCCTCCTGTTATAGCTTTTAATGACTTATTTCTTGGATTTACTTTCTAATCTTGAGAGAATTTACAAGTTAGAAGAGGGAGAGGGAAAACTCCTTCCCCATAAAATTAAGATAACTTGTCTTCAGTAATGATCTTGAGAGGCTGTAGCATCAACTCGGGCTATTCTGGAGCAAGGCTACAGCACTGGTTGTGCAACTGCACAGTCTTCCCGTTTCAATAGGGCCTTCTTCTCTTGGCTATATTGCTTGTAAATATTACAGGTAACCTGTCTAAATTTGGGGACATTCTTATTTGCATGTTGCTTTGCACCATGCTACACTTCGAGGAATGGTTGCATAGAGGAGTGGATATTTGACAATTAAATTTTGACAATTTAAAATTTGACAGTTAAAAATAGGGCTCCATGCAGAGTTGCCCATGCAGTCTACAAGAAAACTAGAGAGAAACCTGAAGTGAGAAGTCAGCTTTTTCCTTTCACCTTCTTATTCATGCACATATTTATTTTGCTGGCGCTTGTGAAACACCTTTTGAAAAAGTATGTTATTCTACCTCTGTAGCAGAGGAGATGATAGAAAAATGCCAAACTTCAGAATTAATCCTCCTTGCCAGTTAGCAAAAGCTATCTTCTTTTTTTCCTGAATCAATCAGCAAAGATGAGTTCTTGTTTTTATGGGAGGCATGAAGAAATAATTCCAAATGACGATCTTGCACTTGTTCCCTTTATTTGATAAAATTCTTCACTTGGTAAGATATTAAGTCTTGTCTTTCTGCTGCATAGAGGATGACAAATGAAGCATCAAGTATGGGAATCAAATGATCAGGACTTATGAAACCCTCATTTTGTTTTGCTGTCTGATTCTGTTACAAGAAAACAATCACACTTCACGTATATTCTCTTTTTTTTTGGCTTACGCATTAGTCTGGCACTTGTATTGGAAGGAAAACAGGAAAAAAATTGTACATTTTGTCCTCCCAACTTGTGTTACAGTTTTTGATTTGTGTTCAGGCAACAACCATTCCCACTTGCAGTGTATACAGTTCACCAACCTTACGATCCTAGTGCATTCTATATAAATCAATCTCTGGTTAATTTGATCCTGCACTGAATTTGACCAAGCCCTCAGGAATTTGTTATAAAAACTGTACAAGTTCAGTTCTTTCTCTTGATCCATTTTGAGGACTGTAGGTATGTATTCTGTAATTAAAGAATATAAATTACAGAATACCTATGGAATTGCTTACAGAAAACTGAAGTGTAGTCCAGCAATGTCCATGTTAAAAATTAGAAGGCAATTTTTAATCACCTGTGCTTTCTGTACTGTTTCTAACTTTTGGAGTACAAGGGAACTTAGATTTCAATTTTAAGGTTAAAGTTCTTAGTTCGAAAGTTTTCTAGACTGCAAAAAGAGTCTTATTAAAAAAAGTATTATTTATCATGTAATTTCTGTATGACCATAGTGCAATGTAGCTATATTATACATGGGCATCTAGTTGTAGCTTGTACTTTAATCAGTGTTTGATATGGAAAATTGACTTTCTACACATACAAGTATATGATGCTACAATGGTCCTCTTGCCACCCCAGAACAGAAATGAGGGAGAACATAAACCCACGCAGAGGAAAATACCACAGCTCCTCTTCGCTGCAAGTCGTGGTGTGTCTGCTGCCAACAGGTGCTTTTACAAGAGGTCCTTGAGTACCGTGCCATAGGGAAATGTCTGAGAGGGCATGAATGCAACTCCTGTGCAAACCCCTGACATTTTTAAGTCGCAGAACTTTACAGGGAAGAATGACACAGAGGAGGCTCCGAGGCGATGCTAGTTACAACCAACTTGCGCCTCGCATCCCGGCTTTGCTCTGTTCTGCGCTTCCTCGCCCTGCTCTCAATGTGTGTTTACACAAACAGAAGGGAAAGAGCCAGCACCCATAGACCATATGAAAGCAGGGACTTTTCTTCAATAAATACGAAGCGCAAGTTGGATAGGTACCTTTCTCTGTCACTTCCCCTGCAATGCACAGCTCTCAGTAGAGAGTCAAGACCTCCTTCTGCGAAACACTCTGAACAGTTCCAACACCTTTGCTAAAACTGTCATCCTTCACTGAGGTCTGTCAGTAAATACTTGCGTGTCTCCAGGGAACAAGGGCAAACTTCTCTCAAGCTCACTTGGTGGGAGTTTCGCAGCGTGCAGGGCAGAGGGGAGGTTAGAAATGAGGAGGGAGAAGAAGGTAAGAGAGGGTGTACAATGAGCTGAACTAGATCGGGATCAGGACTGCCAGTTCTTCCTTGTTTCCTCTATTTATTTACCTGAGTTAAAAAATATTTGAACTTTCCCACCCAAGGCTTGTGACACTTCTGCTTTTATCATAGAGCCACTCGTGCGGTGCCCAGCAGGCGGAGGTGGGTACAGACTTTCACGCCCACATCTCATGGGCCACTTCTGCTAAATAACTGGTTAGCTCACCCCACCAGCTGTACAGTTAATTATATTAATAAGGAGATCTTTTCCAATGCTGGAAGAAACAGGGCCTTGAGTGCAGGGTAAAGATGCCAGCTGTCTGCTGCCCTGCTTGAAAAGGGGCAGCTGCAGCGTCTCAGGTCAGCCAGCGTCCGCCCCTGCAGAAACGGGAGCAGCAGTGACACAGAGGGGCTGGGGAGGCCTGCACCACTCCAACAAAACATGTACATGGAGAGTAAAACGGGGAAATTTGGGCTTGGTGCCAATGCTGAGATAAAGGGAAAATAATCACTTTTCGCAGATGTGGTTTGGCTTGTTGAGAAGGGGGAAAAAGGCAATTTGTGCATGATGGGAAAGGAATGGGAATGTGGCAGTGCGAGGGGGAAGGCTGTGTCTGGGGACAACAGAGTTCTTTGCCAGCTGAACGGAGCCAGCAGTGCCTGCCAGAGCCCTGGTACCCCCAGCCTTCCAAAACTTCCTTTTTATAGGAGGGGAACAGCAATTTCCTAGGGAATCAGAGCATTAAGCTTCATCTTGCAGTGTGCTGAAAAATGAGCTTTAATACTGCAAATTGAATGGGAAGCTGGGAGTAAATCATTGCTAAGCCAGGACTATTTGCTTACAGCTTATGAAGAGTTTTGCTTTTTTGATGAAGTTGTGGCTGGGATTTTATTTTTTTCCAAACTGCCATCTCCTCTCTGATAGTAAAGGAGTGCAAAAAAGATTTCTATCATGTTACAATAGAAAATGAGACAGATTGCACCAACACTTCAGCTTTCATTTAATACCTGCCAATACCATTTTGCAAATTCTGGAAAGTGTAATATTAAAAAAAAAAAAAAAAAAAAAAAAAAAGTGTAGCTAACATGAGGTTAAAAAATGTCTTTGGTGTGTAAAATATGAATCTGGATGACACATAGGCAGCTGCAGATGCACTAATTTGATTTCATGCCTTAGAATCAACTGTTCTACTGCAGTGAAAGGCACATTTACATCCATCTGTCAAAGTCTATTCCTCGCCTTTTCAAAGTTCCTCTGCTTTTGTTTTATCCCATGATCCGTTCATGAGGGCAAGTGTGTAGCCCACTTTTCTACCCTCCCCATGTTTTTCTGAAACTGAAATAAAAATCTTTTTTTCTTTGTTGATTTTACTCTTTTATTTTCCTTACTCCACTGAGCCTTACTGAGGTATTATTACAGGATTATTAGATGCAAAATGTAGGATCTGAGTGTTTAAGTTCTAATCCTCCTAAGCCAAAGCCCTCACTACAAAGCTGAGTTGAGCATGTCATTCAAAATCTTTTGATATCTAGCAACGGAGAATTCAGCATCTCTGAAGTAGAGTGTCCTAAAGAGGGTCTGCTGTGGTTCATAAGGCTTCTTACAACAGGAGTGTTTTTTAGAAAATGGTGTAATGAGCAAGGATTAGGTTGTGTTAACACAGGGTGTTAACTTCTGTAACAGTATTGGCTGCTTGTGCTTTGGAAGAGAAGAGGATGGCTTACAAGAAGGTCAGCGTTGCACAAAGGCAACGGAGAGCAAGTGAAAGATTAATTCCTGAACCCGCCACAGTCCTCCTGGATGATCCGCACTGACCATTTTGGGCTGTGTTTTAAGGTGGACACCAAGTGTTCTGGAAACCAGGCTGCAAGCATCACGCCAGGACATGAATCCTCGGGATCTGGCCTAAACAGCAGCAGGCCAGAACTTAGCTTATAGTCTGAAAGAAAAAGACTTTACTGGTGTTTTGTTCGTCTGGCTCGTGGAAGCGTTCAGAGCAGGTATTAAGCCTATGCATTATAGGCACTGTGCGTGTCGGTGCTAGGCAGGCTCAGCAGGCACAACTGGGCACCAAGATCAGCTAGAGTCTTCAGCTATTACTGTAGTGCGTGTGATAAAGAATAACTGGCCTAGGAGGGGCAGGCTTTTCTGCTTTTAATTTGCATTTCTGTGTAGAGTAAGTGAAATGGAACTGAAGCTCTCGTGCTACATCATAGTTACCAGTAAAATCAGTATGTCGCATCCTCTCGCCGCCGTAGATGTTCTGAAGATAAAAATCAGCATAATCAGCACAGCCCCCATTAACAAAATACTGTAAGTTAACATCTCAGGAATCGTGGATTCTTGATGGCAAATATATATAAATGGACTAATATAATCATGAAGCTTTTGGTAAGCCTGATGAGTTGTTCGCTACAAATTGTGAGTGAAACCAAGAGAGGAGAAGGCTCAGGTGACTCTTGGTAGTTTATCTTCCTTCTTTAGTTAATGGGGGCTGTGCTGATTGCTCACATTGGATTAAAATATATTTTAAAGCTAACCTATTTGGGAGAATTGCGTGAGAAGAAAATATTAGTGAGTTGTTAAGACTGTAATGCTGATAGGTGAAAGATTTTTGCTGTTTCTAGAGATGACAAGTTCCCTGATACTTTTTGTCTGATTGTCAGGGAAGAATCAACTCCTGGTAATAGAAGCTGTAACAAATTCTTGGCAAAGAGCATAAGAAAAAAAAAACAGAGGTCAGTGCTAAAGCTGTGTGAAGCTTATTAATTTTTGCTTCATGAATTTTCATAGTGCTAAATTGACTTTAAAGTGAAAAGGCAATTGTCATGTCTTTATCCAACCTATAATTATTCTAACTTCCTGCTGAAAGACACAGTAGAGATAAAATGCTTCGACCTGGGTTGTACAACCTTTATTTCTGTTGGTAAGTAGGCAACTTATGTTTGCAGGATATTTAAAACCAGTAGTCACCATAGGAAACTGGATGTAAAAATCCATGTGTCTGTTTGGGTTCCAGGCTGGCTCTTCAACGTCATCCTTAGCCTTTCCTTTTTTAATTTAATTTTATTTTTTAAGTCGTGATACTTTAAAACAGATGACTACAGCAGCTGAAATCAAGAGCAGTGAATGTCATCAGTCCTTATAGTTCAAGAATGCAAGATTGTGATGGGGGCAGGAGGCAGCTTCTTCCTTTGGAAAAGAAACAAGATACCGAAGAGCACTGTGATACATCAGCGAACTGGCGGAGTCTTGATTCTCTAGCACAGGTGGAACAGAATTGCCCTCTGTGTGCTGGGGACCCTGGCATATGTTGTGCATAAGAAGGACCAAGGAAGTGTGTGTCACACTGGAGACGGTCTGTGCTGATGTGTCAGTAAGACCCCTGCGTTCACGGGAAGAGGGATGGCTTGAATTCCTCTCAGCAAGGCAGGAGTTATGACTCTGGGAATATGCGGCTCTCTGAGTGCTTCTGCTAGGGCACGGCTGCAGAACAAGGCATCTTGGTTAGGAAAAAAACCGCCTAGCTCCTAGTGATTGAGTGGGTCTGGGCTTTGAGCCGTGGCCTGTGGAGAAGGAGCATTTTGGTCGTGAGAGCCCTGTACTCGGACGTTCCCTGCCATAGAATTTTTCTATCAGTTTTCATAGTATTGTTGGATGAAATAGAAGAGAGAGTCTCCTCATTCTCTTTTAATTTCATGTCTTCCAGTCTGAAAATTAAAACCGCTTTCTCAGTGGGGCCTCTATCTTTTGCATCATACAGCTTCATCCTCCTCCCTCCTCATTCCCAACACTTAATGGGCCATAGGCAGCCAAAGCATGAGACTGAGAGAGCTGAAATGATAATTCATTCGGAATGCAAGCGGGAGGCAAAATGTAATCCATCATATCTGCTCTATCTCATTATAGAGGTGAGATACGAGAGAGGGCAAGCTGTTAATAAACTGGTGGATGAAGTTATTTCACCAATCTGTTACAGCAAACAGGGATAGATGGGGTAGAAGTACATTATTCGCACCTTTTGCTAATCTTTTTGTATATTATTCCATGGAAATGCCTTTGTCAAGCCAGGACTGACTTAAGGAGCTGACATTCAGCACTCACACCTTGTACTCTTCTGTTTTATTGCGTCTTGGTAAATAACCCTTTCCCAAGCTGCAGGAATGCCTCACAGTACGGGTTTTGCCAGCTGCCCGAGTGGGAAGGATGGTGGGGCTCCAGACGTCCTCGGCACGGTGATTCTTCGTCGCGGCCATGAGCAGATTTCCTTGCCACTGAAAGCCAGATCGCCCCAGGAGTTTTGCCGCCTTTCCCTCCATGGCTGCTGCCCACCTCAGCTCCTGCCTTCCCTGCAAGCCCTGGGTTGCAGCCAGCTCCTGCACCGTTGCGCTGGCTTTCATCCTGCCCAAGAGCTTGGCAAGACGGGTTTGAAGAGTGCTTTGAAGGCAGAACAGCAGCATGCAGCTCAGGATGCTGAATGCTGCTTCTGCTGTGAAATATTTTGGGCAAGTCTCTCTCTGTCTGTCCTTCCCCTTCTTTGTGTGTAGCTGAGATGGGTCAAAGGAAGGAGCTGTAGCAAATGAATGAATCTATCCTTTTGCATTGTGTTCTACTATTAGAAGGTGCTTAGTTTTTCCTTATTATTCTCTATTACAGTTAGGGAATCTAACTGTGAATCTCAATCCCTTAAATCTATGGTTACTGGTGTTAAATCTCCACATCTTGCTCTGATCTCACTTAAATGTGGACTTGTCCCTCTCCACTTGGTGATGCCTTTGATTTCCTTGGAGCACTAATTTTTATTTTCTATGTTTAGTGTATTTAGTGTCTTTATTTTTACTATACATGCAGTATGTGAGTAAATTCAATGAAATTCTACCAATAGCTCCCTGGCTGTGAAAGGGCTCTTCCTTGCTTCCTTTTGTGTATTCCAAATCTGCTGGGTCCGCGGTCCTGGAAGACCAGATCGTACATCTTGCCAGGGACAGACATTAATGAAGATAATTGAAGATGTTATTTGGAGAATATGTTTGTTACCAGAGATTGCTTATAGCATTACTACTCAGAGTTACACTTCATTAATATCCATTTTTCATGGCTCTGCTTTGCCATTCATTAACTGCATGACCTTGTGTCATTGAAAGAGATGTCCATGGTAGAGAGAGCAAAGAACATGTGTTTAGTACCGCTGTGCGTCCTTACTGTAGTGGTTTGTCAGCCTCCAGGGGAAACCTGTTTTTTATAGCACAGCCATAAAAGTTTAAAGACAGACATGCCTAAGTCAGGTGCCCAACACGCAAAGTCAATATTTGCAAAATTGTTCCGTGTAACTTGCTGTGCCTCTTGTAAAACCATCGCATAAATAATAAATATCAATAGAGAAAAAGATAAGAATTCTTCAATCCTCTTCTAAAAGGGAAAGTTATTTTAATTTTGCTAGTATCCATTTTGCAAGAAAATATTTTACTGTATGTTTACTGTAAATGTGTACTGAGTTTATTCTTTAATTAGAATGACTGCAGTTTTTTTCACACAGTCACTTTTTATTAATGAAAATTTGGTTTGATAAATATAGCTCAGTCAGAAACTTTAAAATTATAACATTTAGAGAAATGTGAAAATTCACGTTGAAAATGATGATTATGTTGAGTTTTTCACCCACACAAAACTGTAGAAAAGCCCCTTTTCAGGAAAAAAATCCGCATGAGATATATTTGGTGATTTCTTCGTAGATACACTTCATTGCATGTAACTTTTTGGAGTGTGGACATTGAAAAACTGGGTGTGATGAAGAGTCTGGACCTGGAAAATGGAAATTCAGAATCTCTCTTGTACTAACTCTAAACTCAATGTAGTTAAGGAGCAGAGTTTTCATAAGATAACAGAGCAAATAGCAGAACAATCAGGACACACGAGCAGCAGCGCAGGGTTTGCCGCAGTGACGCAGCGGATCCGTTCCTGGCATTCGCCCGTGGGCAGGAGCTGCTCCGTGCGGAGGATCTGCTGCCGAGTCTGAACTGACACACGGCAGGGCCTCCGTTGTTAGCAAAGATGATTATTTGGCAGGCTCATGTTAATTTTTCTAATATTGGCAGTTTGATTAAAATATTAATGATCTTAACTTTCATATTGAATTTTGTCACGTTAGTTTGTCTAACATGCCTGAAGACAATTTACACTGTAAAATCTGTATAAAAATTTAGACAGGAATTCCAAACTAATGATGAAATATTGGTCTGAAACTATTCACACCACATATATAAATCCCACTTACACTAAACCCATTTCACACAGTGTAAAGTGGCCATTCATGTAATTCACTGTAGACTAAAGTCCTTTGACACTGCCAGAGGATCAGGTCCATTATCTTCAATTCTCTCATATGTTGCTCGATTATCCTAAATTATTTCTACGTCTTTATGTCCCTGCATATATATTGTCGCAGCATTCTATTTGTTCAGTACTAGATGCTCGCTAGAAATTATGCTCTATTGAGCTCACTAGAGAGATAACTATATAAAATTTAATGGTGTGTCTTATAGAAGCTGTTCATATACTACATTCTGGGCTTAAAAATACGTAGGCATTTTCAGACAAGGTGAATTTCAGTGGTTGATAAAAATAATAAATATCACTTTAAATATTTTAACCAAGTCACCAAAATGTCTGAAGGCCTTACGGGTTTTTAAAATGCAGCTTTGAGCCTTCTTTCCTGTTTAAAAAAAATGCAGTTATGGTTAGTACATGAAAAGCTCCATCCCCTGCTCCATCATTCCTACGTAGCCCCTGCCAGAAGGCGCCGCAGGGAGCAGGGCCGGCCCTGCCGGGGTCCCTTGTGCCTGCGCTGGGTCCCCCGTGTCCGCGGGGTCCCTTGTGCCTGCGCTGGGTCCCCCGTGTCCGCGCAGGGAGAGGCAGCTCTGGGTTCCTGCAACCGAGATCCATGGAGTGCCCATGTCCCGGCTCCTGACCGGTACCGAGCCATCAGCAACCGCCTTACCCTTGCGTTCACCAAACTTGTCTGGAATTGCAGCTTTTCCCAAGGCAAAGCCCGTGGTAGCTGGCCTAGTCCAAACTGGGACCCTTTCCACGGATGGATTCTGAGCTGTGCTACTTCTGCTGCCCGTGTTCTCCTCTCAGAGAAGCGCGGTTCGTGCTTTCCGTACTGTCAGCGCTGCGAACGCTCAGCGTTTATTCTTCTCTATTGTTTGTTTTTGCTGAGTGCTGAGTTCCAAAAGCATCTCTTTAGTAAATGGGGCCTGTCTCTTTACTAATGCACTGTAATATCAAGTATATTAGCATCAAGTTCTCACTCAACTGTAAGTGTTACTTAGGGATATTAATCAACTGCTGCTTTATTTTAATGGGCTAATTTGGGATTAATGAACATAAAGGCTTGATTTACAGATCTTTGATTTGTAGCTTCCATTGTGCCTTCCATTTTCCTTTCCTGCAGAACTTGAGCCAGACCGTACTTCTTGTAGTGAAAGATACTATCTGCTTCTAAATATCAGCTGCTTCTGAATTATATGGAAATATTTCTATTCCTTTTGTCTCTTCCATGAGAGTGTCAGCACAAATGTATCCTCCCTAGTGCAGCTCCCAAGCGGCTGCTGTGGCCAACGTCTTCTGCGAGGCGTCGTGAGCGAGAAGGGCCAGCGTTAGGCTGGGTGCCCTGGGCTGGGCGATGCTTCCCTAGCGCAGGAAATGCCGCTGCTCTTGGTGGCATTGGAAGATCATTCCCCAGTACAGCACGTGATGAGGGACCTCGGCACCTTCCTGTCTCCCGCGCGGAGCAGCGGACGCATAACTAGGCATAACTTGGCATAACTAGGCGAATAATTGGTTAAACATACTGTTTTTATTTGTTTGCTAAGATGGCAGCGAGATGTATAGAGTATATCATAATTTAATGACGTCTCTTCAGCCATACAGAAGCAGTAGAAGAAAAGCACCATATAAACAACTACTCCGTGTTTGAATGATCCAGTAAGTTTGATTTATGCTTTGTATTTCATGGATCTATATTGGAAGTTAATGTCTGTAGTTAAGTGATTTCCAGAACAAAGCGAGTCCAAAATACAAAAGAAGGTTGGCAATTTAAGATTTAATACTGGGGGGTTGTTTAAATCTGGAGTCTGCATGTAAATTGTAGTCATGATTGTCACTTTTAACTAACAATTCCAGCCCATACAATATAGCTGGGTAATTTGTCCACTCTTTCTTTATGTGATGACAAACCGCAGTTTAATTCTTAACAGTTTTTCAAAGGTAAAGAAGACTCATCTCTCAGATAAAAGTAATGCTGTGACCTAACACTTACTTCAAAATAAACCTGGCTGCCACCTAATCACTATGCATAACACCAAGTCAAGATGCAACACTATGGGCTTGCTATATATAGAAAGAGCATACAGCAGAAACTAGTGAAGAATGCTACAATTGCCAATGGGATTCTGTGGATAATATTACTTCAAAAGGACTAATGGCCTTTATCCTTTTCTAGAGCAGCTACTTATACTACTTAAAACTTGGACATTTTTGCTCTGTTTCCTGCCCTCTTTCCCAGTGCCCTTAGCCTGCAGTATTCACAAAGGAAAAGAATTCCCAAACACAGAGGACGGCGTCCTGCTCTAGAGCGGATTCAAGCGGGACACTCTGTATGGGCAGCAACGGAAGGATGCGGCTGCGCCAGCGAAACCTGGAGCTGAGGAGGCGGATCTGCGCCTGGGCTGTGTAACAGAGAGCTGTTTAAGGAGAAGTTATTGAGTTTCACCCTTTAATTCCTCTGCTTGTTAAGACCACAGCTATGAGGTGTGAGAATGAGGCTAGAAATAAACTTACAGCGAACTGAAGTAATATTATTATTATTTTGTTAGCAGCAAAGGATTCAGAATCGCGTGCTGTTAGAGCTGTTCTGTTGGGGTTTGCGTTGTTGTTCTTTTTCTAAAGCAAACAAATAATTATTATTACTTTAGATAATTATTAGTGCAGTTTGTGATCTTAAAAGAGAAACTTTAGGTCTGCTCCCAGAAATGCCGTGGATTCATAGAGATGATAACCTGGTCTGCCTTTTTGCATAACGTGGGCCATAGAGTTTCATCGTTTTGCAGAAAGGATTGTGGCTAAAAGAACTTACTACCAAATTTCTGGAAGAGTTACCAGTTTTATCCATCCAGTATGGATATCTAGTTTATAATTATTGTGAATTCAGCCTCTAGGCACCCTTTTAAAAGTGCTGATAAAGACTCTCATTAACTTTAGCGGATGGTCTCTATGTGCCTATGCAAGCGTCATACTCAGGACCACATGAGCTGTGTGTCCTTTAGTAGTTTGCTTAGAAATGGTATCCAAATGCTTTTAAACTCTAAATTTAAGCTCTCAAAATGCAACAGTAAATTACTTTCTTGAAATCAACAACGCTTGAAATATAGTCACTTCTGCCTCAGTAGACCCCAACGAGTTTGTGGTTGTGCACAACATCACTGTCTGTCAAAGAGAAAACCAACCGTCTTTGAAATAGAATATACCATCTGTTTAACAGGGCACAACAACATTATTAAACAGCTCTGAGACAGAAAGGGCTATGAAGTAGGTATTCATTTGAAAATGCAGAGGATGTCTGGCTAGATATAATGTAATTGGCCGTGCTGGAATTGAGCCAGGACAAAGGACATAAACCCCAACCAAAAACCAGCTGTGCTGCTGTGATTCCCTGCGCGAGGCTTCGGCCGGCGCTGCCGCGAGCGCCAGCTTGGCCGGTCCCTCTGCACCAGGGGCCTCGGCTAAGTTGTGGTCGAGGCCGGGGCCGTCGCTGGAGGCACCTGCAGCAGCGACGCTGGGCAGAGCAGGTCCCCGAGCGCGTGTCACTAGAGCTGAGCAGAGGGGCTCACGTGCACATGGTGGGGCCTCTTGTGGCCGTGGGCTCGGCCGAATGCCCCTGTCTCCATCACCTTTATTCCCATGGAGATTGTAATGGCTCTACAGGGACAGTAGCGATTTCATCGGGAAGACTATTGATTCTGAACACCTGTCCACTTAAATAAAACGTATTAATCCAAGGGAATCAGTGGGCAGAGATTTCTTTTGCTGTCTTTTAGGTACGGGTGTACAGCTTTTTCAGAGGTGTTGAACAACTATGAAGAGAGGAAGAGGGGTTCAGCACTTCCAGAAAGCTGGAGATTCCCATTAAAACTCATCCTGAGGTCTCCTTTGTTAGGAACAATTCCTTTTTACGTGAACTCTGTCAGGTGACTCCTAATGTGCTGCTCCTTAGAGAGGAGATCATATACATCAAGAAATTGTATTCTCGCCAAAATCTCGTGAGATGAGGAGGATGCTGACTTAAGGTATCATGAGCTGCAACTCTTATAAGGTACTGGAGCATCTTGAGAAAGTGTCATTTATTGATGTCTTGAAATGAAAACGTGGACTCCTTTTCGTAAATTGCATTTTCCATCAAAACTCACTGAGACTGAAAAATTACTTGTGACTGACAAGCTTTATATGTGTTACAGTTTGATGTGAATATTTTGGCCTATAGAGCTAGAGAATAGCCTAAGAATAATTACATAGACTAGCACATTCTGTGGGTGACAGACTGGGAACTTCTTCATTTTAAACGTGAAGCTGCTTTAAGAATATTTTTTTCTCCTGACTTCTGTGTCTCTTTTTTTTCTGCAATTGAACATTTACCACCCTTTCCTTTTTTTGCACTTCATGGAGCTTTCCTTTTTTAGGACTGCACACAGCAGCAATTTTGTCAGCACAAGAAGTACATACAGGAACTTAGAGTAGGAAATGGCTTCAGAAAATCCAAACCTGCCTCTGATCATACATATGCACGTGTTACACCTTAACAGGCATCCTTAATTTTCACAATGGAAAGCCTACTGCAAACAGGAGAAGAAATGCATCATTTTGCAGTGCAGCGGGTGACCTGCCCATGACGAGGAGGAAGCTGCCTAGGCCTCTGCCTTCTGCAGTTGGGCAGTTCTGTGCCAGATACTCCAATTTCCTCTGCTTGACTGTCGCTATCGCTAGCAGTACGTTTAAAGTGACAGCAAAGCTCTCGGCTGCTCCCAAAGTTTCTGCTTCCTCGTCGGTGCTGTGTCTAAATGGGCAAAAAAGGCCCCTCTCTTTTTGGGAAGCCCCAGCTCTAGTGCAGATGTTCTTGTCTTGCAGGTGCAGGGCAGCTGCTTCACAGGGCGGCCTTCGTTCCTGCTCCTGCCCCGTGTGCCGTGGGCAAGGCTAATTTCTTACAGAGAGGGCACGGCAAGTGGTGGCTGGAGGGAATAACGACCAAAATATCTAAGTTTAAAACAGAGATGACAGTCAATCCACTATATCAGTGCAGCAGAAGAGAATAATGCCTAACATTAAGGGAGTCACTTCTTAGCCTGCCTGATTAGTATTACCATGAAAGCATATGGGCTGGATGAGACATGCTCTGATGACTTGCTGATCCTTGTTTTGCACGGTTCCATAGAAATTGCAGACACGCACAAATTATACAGTCAACACATTACTGGATAACAACAAAAAAAAAGCCAGAAATGGCAATGTACTCAGATGGGAGCTAGGCTTACACACATCACACCACAGATGGCAGCCTTGCAGATACAATGCTTTGATGGCCGTTGTCCACTAAAATTAGTAGGTGGGTAGTGAGAGAATAGAGTTGAAAGTAAAATGTGTGGTGTGCAAGGGCACCCAGACAAGATTAAATATGTAGCGTTTCAATGCACAAATAGCAGATGCCTTGAGAAGAGGATGTTTCCTAGAAGGATGTGTCTGTTTAGCTCATCAGGTGAACACAGCACAACTGAGAAAAGAATATTGACCAAAGACGTTAGAAACCCACATTGGTGAGTTGGCAGCTCTAGGTGCTGTGAATTGCTGCAGCTCGGTTAACTCTCTTTAATGGTAGGGCACTAGTCGACCTTAACAAGGGATTTGGCTCTCTGAGACACCTGTTAGGTGACTCAGCTCTCATCAGCCCAAGGCAGCCCACCTGCTTTGGTGGGGCTGTTGCAGGGAGCATTTGCCAGTCCTTCTCGCAAGTATTCAAGTGTCTGGTCAGCCTGCTGAAAAAAGGTCCCGCTCACTGTATTTGGGGAAACCCTGGAAGATATTCAGCAGAAAATAAGGTAGGCTGAGAAATGGAAATACACTCGTGAGCTAGAAACGACTAGAGCAAGTTCTGAAGCTTTTTGCTTCCCCTTCTCCACTAGGCTTTTCAGGTAGAAAATTCTGCATGGTAAATTGCAAAAGCGCAGTATGTGCTGTGAGGCTTAAGCTGCCATCCTGGATCATAAAGGGAAAGAAGGAATCCTGGTATTGTTGATGATTTGGGAGGAAGCTAAATACAGCACAGGTAGGGAAAGTCTACACCTTAAAAATTAATTGTTCGAGTACCAGGTCATCGTAGAGTAATGCACCGTGAAATTATGTTATTCTCTGGGAGAATTTCCATAAAGTGTAACATTCCATGACACATTCTTTTTCTACTGAAGTTAGTTAACAACAGCCCATAAAAGCCTGCGGTGTGCGGAGGGGAGCGGAAACTTCGCTCACAGCAAAGCAGCTGCCACTGGGTCGTCGCGGGGAGGGCGGCAGAGCCGGGCGCAGCGTCACCCCGCAGGCCCCATTACTCAGAATCCATAAACCCCTGCCCGACCGATCCCACGGAATGAGAGTGCTGAAGGAACCATTACTCTTGGTGTATTTTCAGTGTTATTCACATTGGGATAATGAGATTATTGGAATATTTTTTTTTCCTAATGAGAAGGAGACAGAATACCTTGGTCTCTAAATGATTTAGTCACAGAGGAAAGCCATTAGTCTCTACTTGATTGCTGTCAAATGGTGGAAAATTGGAACATTATCCTGATATTTCTTGTGATGGGCCATATTTTTCCTGCTTGTTCAGTGTCAAGTGCAGTGGTAGAAATATTTGTCTAAAATGCATGATTCCTCACAAGCTTTGCAGTAGAGGAAACAGATATACGTGCAGGATTTGTGGGTACAGACTAACTGGGAAGATGGGTGGAAACCTGCCAACCTTCTGCCATTTTCGTAAACGTAGAATGTAAGGGGGGAAATCTCCCTCCCGGGGAATGCTGAATTGCTGGGAGCACGGAGGTCTCCCAACCGGCCTGACTTTGGAAGGGCGCCTGTAAACTAGCGAGTGTGCGTGCAAAGCATCGCACTGGGCCAGCGTCTGGTATTGAGGTGTCTGGTGTGTGGCAAGCGCAGCCTTCTGGAGACTTGGATGCCATTTGAATTGCATCTGAAGTGATCATTTTCTTTCAGAAATCCTTCCGGAGTCATTTTTAGGAATTAAGTCTTGTGACGTTCCTGTGAATATATATTTACTTCCAAGTTTTTGTTGACGGACTAGCCGAGTAAAGACTCCTTGAAGTGCATAACCAGCCCCTTCCAGATCACAAGATACTTGCAGAGAGCTGCTAAGGGGCCTTTTAGTGTAAACGGTCATCTGGTATATTGAGTGAGGGCAAGCTGAAGTCTTGTTTCGGGGCTGATTTCTAGTCCTGTATGCTCTTGCTGAATGAGAACTTGGGACTAGTTCACAGACCTGCAGAATCTTCTGTCTGTACAAAACACCTAGGAACAGCCAGTATTGTTGCTGCTTAATAGCAACAGCTTGATTCAAGATAACCGATCTGATCCGCTAGGGGCCAAGCGACCCGGAGTTCCTCCCGGCTGATGTTGACAGAGCAGCACCCGGTGGGCAGAATCCAGGTGATTTCTGGACAGGAGGACATGGAGTGAAATCTGTTCCTGTCTATACTGCAGCATCCTCAGGTTACGTGGGAGTCTGCGGGATAGAGGACCAGTCATTCTGTGCTGCCTCTGCACTGAAGTGTCCTTAGCACTCTTAGTGCTTCACAGCTTTGTGATAAAACTGTCTGGTGGCAACGAGAGGTACAAAGAGGAAGCAGCAAGATTGATGTTTTGTGAAGTGGCAAAATAACTTGAGACTTGAAGGTCTTGCAGCAGGGCCTGTATAGCACCCAGCGCTGGTCAGCGAGAGAGCTGGTGGTGTCGGGAGCAAGGAAAACCATTCTGCAGATCATATTAATGCAGACAGGCAGGTGTCTCACCACATTCTCTTTTTCACTTTCAGACTGGCTAGCTCCAAACTTTCAGCAGAACTGAAAGCCTGAATTACTTCAGATTTCCTTATTTACCTTTGGTGCCTCTCTCCTACTTTACTCTGCAGTAAATGTCTGTTTTATTTATTAATGGCTCACCCCAGTGCTCCTAAATCACCAAACTCTTGTGTCACACTGCAACAAAGCAGAGCTGCTTGCAAAGACAATTTCCAGCTCAAGAGGACCATATGCTACAACAGCTGAATTCTAAATGAAGGGAGTTTTTCCCCCCACCCCTGCACCTCTGTTGTCACTCTGCACTAATCACTCACCAAGAGCTAGTGGTGAGGCTAAAACAAAAGGCCGAGGGTTTGTTTGCAGCATCTTGGGCTGCTGCTTCATATCGCACACCTTTGCAAAGTGTGTGTCCTTTAGCCATAGTTGATTAGCAGCTAATGGAAGAGAATTTGGGCTTAATTCACCACTCTGTTTTCCTCTTTCATTATAGCACCATTGCTGGATCTTCTGTGAGCTGTGAAGTGTCTTAGTAATAGAACTAGAAATGCTGGGAAGGAAAGTAGTAATGGGTTGGGGGGAAACAGCGTGACAAAACACTCCTGGTCCATTTTGGAATTAATGATATTCCAGACACTATCAATTACATTCCTTAACTGGGGAGCACAGATTATAAAGAGGAATATAATTAGTGGCAAATGCTGTGAGATATATAAAGACAAATAGGGGAGTGGAATGAATAGGAGCTCATAAATTTTATTGAGTACCCCATTTGGATGTAATCATTTATTACTGGGGGTCCCTTGAAGGGCTACAGGAATGCAGGTTGTGCACACTGGAGGAGGCAAGAGGCCACTCCCATCACTAAACCAAATTAATACACAAAGAGAAATTGGTATACTTTAAAAGTGGAAACAAGTGCGCTCAATGCAATGTTCCCTTTTTGCTATCAAGTGGCTTTTTAAAGGTTTTTGCTTGGTCCCCTATGGTGTCCTTCTGCCGTTGGTATGATTAAAGGACTTTTTCCTTCGAGTCTGTAGTTTCTGCTTTCCTTTAGGCAAAGTTCAGGGCCTGTGTAGATCTTTGATAGCAGATAAGGGCCACCCACTCTAACTACAGCAGAAGCATTAAGGGGAGCTGGTATAACGTATATATACTGTAGTTCTGGGCCACTGGGCTCTTGCTGTCTCCCCGGCCAGGAGTGCGACAGAGGGGGCCGTGTTTCATTGCGAGTGCCCAGCCGTGTCCTCGGGCTCCTTCAGAACGAAGGGGAGAGGGTTATTTATTGGTGCGCAGCTGGGGCTGCTCCGACTGGCCCTGGCTCTGCTCTAAACCAGGCTATTCGCTGAACTGAACGCGCTCCGTGGAACATCCCTGGTGTCACCCAAAGAGTTGAGCATGAGTTACATAAATGTTGGTGTTATAGTAGGTATAGACTACCTATAGACTGCGGCAGGGTAGCCAGAGCTGTCTGGAGCTTGGATAAACGCCTAGCTGGCAATGCCGGCTGCACTGGCTCCACCAGCGTCTTCACATATACGGCCTCCTCTTGCCTTATAAAATACAAAATAAATAAAAAAATAATAATAATAAAAAAATCCTTGGATTTGCTTTCAGCTGGGGATCCCAAAATACCTCCAAATAAGGGGTATATCTTCTGCTTGCTAGTCTACAGATGGGGAAGTGAACTCACAGAGAGCTAATAGAGTCCCGTTATGTTCACACTGATCTGGAGAAGATCTGCACGCAGGTCTGTTTCTTCTTCCTAGACCATCTCTTTACTATTTGGACCGTTGCTGAGTGCCTTGACGCAGACACATCACTTCCAAAGTGTCTGTTTCTCAAGCCGTGTACCCATGTTAATGACAAAAAAGTGACCTGTAGGCTTCTAAATATAATGCATTTTAAAATATCTTCTTTTCCCCTGAATCCTTCAATCTAATTAGGCTCACATCAGTATATTATTACAGAATGTAATCATTCCTTTCTTCTAATAACATTCATGGATAATTTTATTTCTCATTTTCAGCCTCCTACTCCTGTGGTGTAATTAGTGTCTCTGGCACCTCGTGATGCTCAGAATGAGTTGCAGCTGCTAATTGCTAATTGAAAAATTAGAAACTCAGTTAGAAAAAGGATCTAATTAAAATGAAATTAGATAAAATCCCTTCAAACTAGTTTCTCTTTGCTTTTGCCGACCCCCCCCCCAGTTTTGTGATCACGGAGCCATTAGCACTTGCCAATTACATTTAATTGTTAAACACAAATACATTTTTATTTGACGTTTTACAATAACCTTTTATTAGTGAGAGATACATACGTTTATCAGGGAGACTATGAGTCTCTCACCCTTAATTTCAGCAAATCAGCCCCTGCCCTTTGTCACCCTGTAGGTGGGTTGTGACGTGTTCCGGGGTTGACGGGCGCCCTGCAGCCTCCTCTCCAGGTTGGATCTGCAGCTGCAGAGGGTGCAGAATCCCTGGGGGGATTCTGAGCAGAGCAGGGCTGCCCCGGCCCCCCCAAGAAACCCTTGGGTGCCGTAAGGTCTTTTAGCTGACGTGCAGCCCGTGCCTTCGCGGGTGCCCTGGGAGCGCCCCGGACGCCGGGTCCGCACTGTCTTCCCGCTGGGCACCCTTTTAAGCGTGCCCGTTCTTTGGAATACGCGGGCCCGGCGTAAGGGCCGTGCTGGCGGTGCAGCCGGCGCTGCCCGGACCCGGGGCGCTTGTGCATGTGGCCGCCTGTTTGGAGCGGAGGCGAGCGGACCGCGGGGCGCCCTGGGCTCGCAGCCCTTCCCCAAGCGCAGCGATGAGCTGACGGAGCCCGGGAGCCGCGCGGAGGCAGCGCTCTGCTCCTCCAGTTATCCAGGCAACCTCAGAACGTGGGTGCGTGTGGGTTTCTTTTTGTTTGTTTGTTTGTTTTTTTTTTTTAATTCACAATTTAAAATTACGAATTAAATCAGCAAGACTTCAAAGAGAATCCACTCTCACATCTTTTAATGTTCCCGATATTACCCTGGGATGAAACAGATTGCTGCTGGGCTGATGCCCTTGCCTTACGTTGCTGCTCCTTGACGCTGGCCAGGCCCCCTTGTTCGTGTGATTGCCTAGCACCGAGCTTTGCTGGAGAGGGACGGGCCAGCTCCAAGCCAGCGCGAGTGGGGAACGTCAGCTGTTGGAAGGAAGCGCTGTAATAAGGAGCAGTTATTGCTGTGGCAGGTGCAAACAAATAAAGATTTCACAGTAAATCCGCAGACAATGAGTTGGCTGCGGGCAGGGCTGCCGTGTATTGTGGGCTGGCCTGTGGTCCAAAGGCTCCGTCCCTGCGCCGCGGAGCTGGCCTGGCTTTGGTGCTCTGTGCCACAGTCGGGTTGTCACAGAGAGCCGGGGTTGTTCATTGTCCCCTGGCCACGCGTCTCCTCCTTGAGCAGAAGGTGGATCTTTTCCCCGACGTGTGCAGGCTTAGAGCTTTCTCTGCTCTCCGGTGCTCACTTTTGTGCTGACAGCCCTCCCGCCTGCTGAGCTGGGAGCCGTGTAAAATATATATCGTAGACCACAAGGAAGAGGGGGGAATGTATGAACCTACTGCACTACCGGGGAAATCTCTCTGATTTGCCTCTGATGTCGACTCAGAAATGGCGTTGCAGCTATAATAATCATTAATGTTAATGGGATATTCACTCATTTATAGTTGTGCGCACTTCTCTCTGTGGTCAGAGCTAAGTGATGGCTATAGGATAAGACAAGATTTGTAGGTAGACGCAATGTCTTTATTAGACTAATGAACAGTTAGAGAAAACAGGCCAGGTCATCAGTGCACAAACCCTTTGTAGCGTACAGAGATGCTCAGCATTGGTTGTAGTTGTGTTCCTGCTGAAATCCCTGGAAGCAAAAACCTCAGGGAGTATTTTAATTCTGCTTGTGCAGGGGCGGCACAGAGTAGGAGTGGAGGGTTAGTACTTAAAGGGATGTGTAAGCACTACTCAACTCCATGTTATGGACCAATTAAGGTTCTGTTCAAAATGACTGTTTTACGTGTGGACCAAAACCTAAAACTGATTCTCCCAAAACTTAGAGACTGAATCCAGCACAGAGTTTCTATCAGCCCAAAATAGCTGAAATAATGAAATGGAGCCTTTCGATGGCTTTTGTTTTGATAGAATGAAGATATTTTTCTCATTGCTTCTGTGCACGAGATGAAACCATATTTTCTGTGAACTATGCAGGATTATTCTCCTACCTTTTCCGTTACACTCAGAGTTATATTAATCTTTTGCAGAAATCTGAGCCTCTGTGTCAGAATATCCTGGTGAGTGGCCAGATGAGGTTTTGGCTGCTTGTTAGCTGCCTGTGCCTTTGAATTCTGACTTTGAGCTGGTCTTACCTGGCCTCACCTACAGTCTTAGTTTTTCTTTGTTTCATTCTCTCTCATCATTCTATTTCTTTCTCCTTGATTTTAAGATAATAAACTCCTGTCGTGTTTCCAAGCTCTGGGGCAGGTGGAACATCTCTGCTCTGTTGCTGGGTTTGTGTCCTCGCTGTAATGATTCCTGACTGTTTTAACAAATGGCTTGGAAAATGTAACAGAGATCCAGAAATCAAAAAGTTAAGGATGAGGAAGGTAGAAATCCTTAACTACAGGAAGATATATAGATGCTGTGCTAATGGTAACTGTGTCAGAAACATCACCCAACTTGGTTATAAAGGCCACAGTAAAAAAGAAGAGTTAATCTAGTGCAGAATAGGATTAGTGATGGTAAATCTTTTTAGCCGTGGGCTAGTAAACTTCATGTAGATAGATGCTGTAACACTCTCATCTGGGAATCCTGCCCTTGACATAATTAATGCACGTACATGGTTGTCTTCTCTGCCAGCATTTTCCATCTGTCACTGCGGAAGAGTGCTTGCTCACAAACAGAAATGGGCCGGGAGGATAACAAGGTATTCTCCCTGCAGAAAGAAATGGAAGGGATTTTGAAGCACCAAGCCAAACTGGGAAGCCTGACAAGTGGTAATTTGCATTTTTCCTTTCTTTCCTCCTGCACTGGTCACTTCCCTGAGACTTAATACCAAGTGATGATACTGAGTGTTTGGAGGTAGTATTTTATATGATGTGTCCATACTTCAGTGAGGTAGTAAGAAGCAGCAGATTGACCATTGCAGACATTAGAGAGCAACTTAGCGGTGTATAAACAGGTCAGCAATAATATACTTCTCTAGCAGGAGGGATTTTTGTGGTGTTTGATACTGTGAGTGCACGTGCCTTGCCAGTACAGCCGCTGCCTCGTCTGCAAGACCTGTAGGAATCGTCAAGAAATTCGTTCTCCTAAGTCCTTGGGTACTAGGAAGGACCCAAATAACAAGTTTTATTAGTGTGCTTTTTAAGGCACAAATTTCTACCCACCAGCTCTGGCTCTGGATGGAGATGCTGCAAGCTGAGTTCCATGAGATCGCCTGGTGTGTGTTACGTGATAGGGAATTCTCTGAGTGCCTTTCAGGTTCTGTCTGCTGAAGAGTAAGCAGTAGGTGAAAGACTCAGCTATCTGAACAGGAATTTCATAAAGTCAGCAAGGAGACACGTTTCGTCATGAACAGAGGACATTGTGTAAGCAGATACTCGTTACTTAGGAAAGTCACTGAGGGGAGACCATGAAGTCCTGTTATCCTAACAGTGCAAAAATGTAAACGTATAGCATGCTGATTTGATAGGCAGTTTCTTTCTTGAGTCGTGTCTCTAAGAGATTTTCACTCTCCAATATTCTTGCAACTAAGACAGAACAAAAATAGCCACTGCATAGAGCCAGACAAAAACACATCATTCTGCTAATACTTGCAGGGCTTTGCCAAACCTCCTCCTGCTGCATTATTTGATGTGAGCAGCGCTGTCTGCAGGCAGCATCTCTCACAGAAGGGAGGGCATGAAGGGCCCAGAGCTCAAACAAGAGTGGCCCTAAGCTGCCTTACACTGACAATCCTCACTCTCCATGCAATAGGTCATTCTGCTAATTACAGACCTTGTCTCCCATGTCAGTTTGACTTAGCAGAGAGAGGAGCAACACTTTGGGAAGGTGCTTCCCAAGGCCCTTTGAATTTCTTCTCGATACACAGCAAGCAGAAGCTAGGTTTATTTTCTGTCCTCAAGAAATTAAGAGCTGTTTCAAGGTTCCTAGAAGGGGGGGATAATGCCGTGCCAGAAAATACCTGAATTTTGGTTGCCTCTTGCACGTGGCGCTCATAGCTGGCATTTTATTTATCTAGCAGTGTTTTGCGACTTATTATCTAAACTGATTATATTTTATCTATAGTGATTGTTATATTTGACTACTGTTGCTGATCTGCTCAGTTTCCAAAGGTGGGAAATAAATAACTTCCCAATCACCGCTTTCAGAATGTACGGGTAGTGCTTGAGAAACAACAGTTATGTGGGCTTAGATATAAATGATCACATGGAGGTCATTACTTTGCATATCAAAATTGGAATTCAATTTTATGATGTGCTTTTAGCATATTTTGTATTCATCAGAAGGTGTTTGTTTGGTTTTGGCCTAAAATTTAGAGTAAAAATGACTTCTCTGTCATCAGTGGAAAAATCTCATTGACTTTAGAGGAGCCAGAGCTTGTAGCAGAAAGAAAAGGTGGTGGTTAAAGTATGTCCTGAACTGAAGATTAATATAAGAAAAATCAAGGGGGAAAAGAAAGAAGAAGGATACGTATTTTTCCCCAGCTAGTAGGTTTTTGCCATGTGAAGGTTCACCCACCCGAGCATTCAAACTGCAGTCGCAAAGCCCAGTTAAGCATCAGGTGATTTGCAGACAGAAGGTTTTGCAGGTTAGCAGATTCCTGGCTTTGGAAGAAAATAATATGCCCTACCAAATACCTGTAGGCTGCTGTGATCTGTGTTAGTCATCTGTTCTGGTCATCCAGAACACTGTAAGCAAAGTAATCCTTTATAGGAAAAAGTATGCAAACAATGGAATTCTTCATTTCCATTTTGAAACATAATAAATTATGTTTAAAGCTGCTCTTTTTAAGTATATATATGCATATATATGTAAAACATATATAGAACATTGTTGTCGCATTCAATTTGCCATGCACTGGAAGTCTGTGATGATGAATGGCAGTAAAAAGGAAAGGGGCAAGAAAGGTTGAAGAGATGTATATAATCATGCTGAAAAAGACTTTTCTTGAGCCCGGAGGCTTCTGTGATGGGATCAACAAATGGAACGTGATTGTGAATGTAGAGAGCATGGAATGAGAAGGGAAGAACATGATTGAAGAGGACAGCTCTTTTGTTAGAGGTTACTGATCCACGGGAAAAGAAAGATTAGTTGGAATAAAGGTGCCTGGAAGGGTTGGATATATGAGCATTGCCCTCAACCCCGTGCACATCCACTGTTCTTTTTGGTTACTTTTTGAATTTATTATTCAAGTGTTTCCCTGCTTCAAGCCTAGAGCTGACGTGGCAATGCAGATGTAGCCATGGAGTCTTTCTTTGCAGCTTAGAACGTTTAAATACTGCCTGAACATCTGCTTCTCCACCTAGAAAAGAGGTGAAAAACTTCCCAACCTTAATTTTAACAGATTTAACTGATAAGTGTTTGATAATTGCATGGGGAGTTATAATGCTAATCTGGTGTGGAAAGCGTTTCTCTTAAATGGCAGCAATAAACCCAGACTAACCCGGAATGATCCCATCCTTTTGTTGCTCCTTCTGTAAAACAGCTTTCTTTTTTCCTTCCCATCGGATCTTCTTTCATTTATCCCACTTGAGCAAAGCGTGCTGGGCTCCGGCAGGACTGCGGTGGTTGTGCTCCGTGTGAAGCACTGACACTGTTAACGTCGCAGGAGAAACGTGGCCGCCCGATCCGCCGCCGCTTGTCAGGGACAAAACAGATGCGCAGATACTTTCCCTGAGAAAAGCGCCAGTAGGCAAGCAGTTAGAAATGGGTATTTTTGGCAACAGGACCAAGAGCAATCACGCAGGTATATTCTTTTTCTATTTAAGCAGTTCGTGTTGGGAATTGTGCTGCTTCTGACTATTAAGCTCAGCCAAAATGACACTGGAAGAGTAAATGTACCAGCAAATTGTTATCTCAACAAAGGTGCCACAAGATGACCTTTTTATAGGGGCAACAGTTTTGATAAAATAAGACCTTTTAAGGTTATGACAAACAAAAACCAGTTATTAAGGTTCACAGATAAACAAGATGTGTGAAGCATTACACTCGGACCAGATTTTTAAAGTCGCCAGAGAAATCTTGTTTATAGATTTGATGGTGTTTCCTATAAAGTAAAACCATAATTAAGGTTCTTAAGGAACAAGATTCTTAAGGAAAAAGGGTTAACATTGATTTTCAGCGTTCTGGCTTTTTCCACAAGCACTAGGTTTACCAAGCACTATCTTTCTATGTCAAGTAATTTGTCTGAGCTGGTCAGGGTTGACAGTTTTCTGTTGTATTCAAAACACTGCTCTAAATTAGACTAATCTAATACCACTGAGAATGGACTTAAAGGTTAATGTAACTGATAACTTTTTCACATGAGAACTAATAACATTTTAGAAATATTTGGTAATTTAATTTCATGCTGCATCATGGTAGAAGTTCATAAAGGTCCTTTCACCAGTCCTCAAAATGCAGCCTATCTTCAGGAGCTATTTAATAAGGATGCAGAACAATTCCGTACTTCTGCAAAGTGGGAAATGGAGATATTGCCATGTTCAGTTGAACTGCAGAGTGCAGTAAAGTATAGGATCGCAATTACCCATGCCAGAAATCATAGATTTGTGTTGAATGAGGGGTTTTGTACGTTTCATGCGCAGTTCCCAGTACTCCGCCAGGTCTCCCCTTTCTTTCTAGGCTTTCCCCTTTTTTCATTTCAGGGCTTTTCTTTATCTGAAGTTTGAGTCTCACATTTCATGTTATTTGTTACTTCAGCAGTAATTTATATAGCTCTAGCTATATAGACTCTAGCCTGGCTTCTGGCTTTAACATAAAGATATCAATTTATCCTCATTTTCCTTAGGCTAGCTCAACACTTTTAGCTTTAATAAACACAGAAACGGTGCTGTTCTGTCTTTGGGCAGTCACCGTTGAATTTGGGCCTTGAATATTGTACTAGCCAAGATGTAATTTGCAAAAGCATAGGATTTTGTTTACAGTGACCAATATCCACCTCATCCTCTGATGGTTCAGCCCTCTGGCTAGCCTGAAAACAGTGCTCGGTTCTGTGAAGCACTTTAGTTAATAACACAAGATCACAGTGAAAGAGAGAGATCAGGCACAGTTCCAGAAGAAGGGCAGAGCCGTTGGGAGACTATAGGGAGAGGAAGCCACAAGGCCAGAGTGGAGAAGGAAATTCAGTCACAATAATCACAGGGGCTGAAGAACAAAAAGGGAAAGAACAGGGGCAAAGAGCTTTATTTTTAATTATTTAATGTTAGTTTAAACGTGCAGACCCATATTTAAAGAATGGCTGTTGCACTGTTTACACAGCTTTTCTAATGAAGGGCCAGATGCTGCTGCATTCGGTGGCTCCAAATGGCTCCTCGCAGCTCCCACCACCCAAGCGCGGCCGGAGGGTGTCGGAAAGGGCGGCACAGGCTGCGTTCCAGGTCTTGCTCCAAAGCCTGATGAAAGGAAGGAAGTAAGAGGCTTCCAAGGATTTCAGTAGGCTTTGAAGGAAGATTAGGTAAGCTGTTCCTGCTGATCAGCACACACGCAATTTGTGTTACCCCACTAAACTATCATGATTTCAACCTTATGAGAAGTCACGGTAGCTCGTTGCAGACAGCTGGTATCTAGCACCTTGTGTCAATCCTAGGCCTGCTGCAAAGCTTTCTATAACGCGCTAGCGAGGCATGTGCATCAAAATAATGCTGCTAAGGAATTTGTTTTATCACAGGTATAGAATATGAATATTTTTTTTGAGACAGTGGATTGCAAGCCAGAAGTCTTTAAATCCTGCCTGCCAGGTGACCTTGCTGTGTCTCACCTCCAGCACCCCCGTTCTGTGCCCGGGCAGGGATCCGATCAGCGCTCGCCCTTCCTCTTGCACGTGGGTGACATCTCTGTCTCAGGGAGGGGACAAGGACCTTGCTGTGGTCCTCTTGTTTCGATGCACCTCTCAGGGTTCTCTTGACAACTTTGCCATTTGTGTCACTAAGAACGTTATTTACCCATTTTAACATCTTAACCAAGGGAGCATGTGATGACTAACTGCGAGCAATCTGAAGTTAAATAGTTATTTAATACAGACTGGGTATTTCTGCAGTGCAAGCATGAGTTAAAGCACTTCGTAAAGCCCCAGATGTCTCTCCTCCGTCATCCCTGGACAGCTGCTATAGAGTATCTGAAAGCAGTACAAACATTTGGAAAGACTGAATGTGAATGTCTAAGTGAAATGGCAAACTATTTGGGTGAAATAAAACCTTTATACCTAGTTCTCTGTTTCAACCAGCAGGTCTCTAATTTTTTTTTCTGTGTGGTAAATAAGGCTATGGTCTCTATTATCCGTTGCTATCAGGCTGTTGCTTCCAGGAGTCCTGGAGCTGGGATAACTGCAACTGTGCTGGGCAGGCTGAGGTTGCTGCAGGGGCAATACGAGGTTTCTGCACACATCTCTTGTGCGTTTCTCTTTGTTGGAGTTATGGACTGGAGAATTTATTCTTATTGACAGCCATTGCCTGCCCTATGGATGTAACATGTGCAGGCTCCAAGGAAGAAATTGATCCCAGTTGACTAGCCAAGACGGATTGACATTCAGCGGAGAACACCAAAGCCAATTCCCTCTGCTCCCCTGTACACAGCACAGCGCAAAAGCCTCTTCCCTGCCCTGGAAATGGGAGGGGAAGGGAATGAGCAGCCATTTGGCATTACAGAGAACGAGATGGGAAGAGAGACATGGGGGAAATGATCAAAATCTCATGCTTTTAAAGGGAAAAGAAGAGGAAGTTTCCTTGGCTTTTTTTGCTTTCTGCTGAAGTAGTGGGTATTTTTCGTGGTCAGTGGAAAAGCTGTTTTTCTGCTCAGATGGTCTCCTTAATGGGTTTTATGTATTGACGTTTAAGAATGAAGTGCTGAGTGATATATTTGAAAAATCAGCATCTGACCAAGCAAGCCCGATAGCGTGTGGTGAGCTGAGGCCTTGCCGGCGTCTTCCCTGCCGCTCCGGGCTGCGGGATAATCGGCATCATTCACAACCCCCGTGGCTCTCCGGGAAATTTATTGCCAGGAATTAAGGCAATCCATAGAGAAAGCTGCACATTATCACGCCTCTTGCAGTTTCTTTTGGTGATCCTTTGTAGTTTCCCTTTTACAGGTTACTTTTTGGCTGCAGAAAATTAGAGTGCGAGGGAGCAAAGGGGAGGCAGCGGCCCCGGTTTGCTGCGGTAGGAAGGCCCGTGTCGGGTTCTAGTTGCTGTGAATTGAGGCCGTGCTGGATTCTGGTGGCTGCTGAGGAGGTCGAAGGGCCTCTCTGTTGTCTGCGTTTCGCGCTCTGGAAAGCGACTCCCGGGTCGCGTGGAGTTTGGCAGCTCTGAACTTCTTCATCCTGCTCTGAGCTTCTGGACCTGGAGGCCGTTTGAACCAAGCGGTGAAAGAATGAGCCAGTCTGAGTCAGCAAAAGGAGCTGTCGGGCGGGTTCTGTGTCACCGTGCGGAGGCAGCTAATGCAACCCGACGAGTACGGAGGCTTGCGATGCTCTGCGTCTGCCTGCAGAATTATTCGGGGAGAGAGGCAGGCGAATGAGCTTTTGAGAGCGTTAGCAAAAATGAGAGAAATCTTTCTGAAAGAAAGACTAATAAATGCTGGGGCACCGTTTCCTTGGGAGCCTCATTCTCCTTTGTTCACACATATTCTTAAAGACAAAATGTGCTGAACTAGGTTTGAGCTACAGTAATTCACCCTAGCTCCTCACACCTCTGTAAAGGATGAAATCCTGGATGTATTTGCCGTAAATTCTTTACGGAGTGGTTCAGAGGGCCCATCGTTGGAATCTTTATCTAGCTTTTTAATGTTCCGAGCACCCACAGAAACATTGCCTACTGCTATGGATATTTAGTAGCGTTAAGCAAATTTCCAAGTGTGCTGTCCAGTTACGTTGGCTGTGTCCTGTAGCAACTTCATGTAAGGATTTGGCAGTTTGGAAATTTCCAAGCCTTCCTGCCCCGTCCAAAGACCAGAGCAACAGATCCCTTGAGCTCCCAATCCATGTTGCACATCCGAGAGCTGGACAGTGACCTTTTGGCCCGTTAGGCTCTCAGTGGATGTGTATGTGGATTTCTGTGCCTCCAGGACTGCAAAAAAATCCTTTTATATTCATGAATAAATAAATAATAAATAGCAGAGTCCTATGGGAGAACTCATACCACATCTCTTGCTTGATGTTCAAGAGAAAAATTAAAATATCAGAAGATAAAGACCGCAAGGAACCCCTGCAGGGAAAGCCTCTTTGTCTAATGACCTTTTTTGCTCTATGATAGCAAATACAATAGCCAAACCTCATAAATCATAGTTCAGGAAAACATCCGGAGGGCAGGCTTTGACGCTGTTTGCATATTCAAATGTCACCCCACTCATGAAAGAAAGACAAAATGTTTTTTTCTCTCAAAAATGTCAGCACAGGCTGGATTAGAAAAGATAATTCACAAGTACTTCCAGAGAATAATTACCACTGTCACCTGCCTGCAATGTAGTTAATGAATGGGAAGAGAGTTTTTTATTAGGAAAAAAAATATGATTATTAGAGTAATTAATCAGCTATGCGATGACAGCTTCCCTGAGAAAATAATCTCCACAGGCTAAGTAGGTACAGTAGGGCATTTTATTGATAAAGCACCAGAAGCACAAAACATTCTTGTACTGTTAGATATGGAAGTGCTTATATGGTGGAATTACATTATGTTCTAAGTACCTATGGATCTAGTGCAGCCTGTGAGCTCAAAGATTCATAATCTCGTTGGATAAGTGTGGGAAAATTTCATAACCTTCTGGTCTCCTCCAGTAAATAATGCTTGTATTTGCAATAAATAATGCTAGTAAATTCCTTGCAAGCTCTACATAATCATTACCTTGAAAAAGCTATAACTGAATGCCTTTTTTTTTTTTTAATTCCTGTGGTACTCTTATTCTGCCTAGAAATTAGTAATTCCCAAGCTTAAAAAAGGCCGGAGCCCTCCCTTTTTGGCTGCTTAGTTTGAAATACAAAATCCACATCAACAAGAAGGAAGAAGGAAAAAGGCAGAGGAGTTTGGCCCAGCTCTGCCGCAGTTCAGCAGCACAACGTGGGCAAATCGTAGCTCTCGGCCGTCCGCGCTCGGCAGCCGTTCAGAAGTCGCGCTCAGCTCGAGCCGTTGCCCCGCGGTCCCGTCTCCCGCAAGGACGTGCACGGCAGAGACAGCCCCCGGAGCCGTCTTCTCCCTCCTGTCCCTCTTCCCGCAGACGCTTTGTCCCAAGGCAGGGAGCCAGAGGAGACTTTTTGCCCTTGGGGCTGCCTGGAAAATAGAAAGGGGCCCTGAAGCTAGAAAGTGACTTGAGTCTTGTGGGCAGGACACGCAGCGCCTGGAGCCTTTGCTTTTTCCATCAGCGTCTGAAGTAACGCGAGAAGTGAAGGTGACGTGCAGAGTTTGGTTGAGTACCTTGCGTTTTTGCCTTATCCTTCCCTTCCTGTGACTACTGTTTCTGTGTGCAATGACTTTCGTCTTCAGAGAGTCACGTTTACCGCCCGCTCGCCCCATTCCCGGGACGATCAGCCGCTTCCCCGAGGCGCCGTTGCTGATTTTCTTCATCTAAAGCCTGTGGCGGCTCCCGCCCTGCGCTTGGCCCGGTGCCGCTCCTCCCTGGTGCCGCGCTCGGACCTGCTCCCAATTACCGGCCCCGCCGGGGTCCCCGCGGGCAGCCGGCGCTGCCCCCGGAGCCCCGCGGCGCCGGCCCCGCAGGGAGCAGAGCTCTGCAGCGCCTAGCAGGTCGTGCACTTACGTAGCCAAAGGCATTACGGGGGCACGGTGTGCCGTTGCCAGATAAAATCCAGTGCAGGACTCGCTTAAATTCCTTTTTACCCTGTGGCAACGTCACTGCGTTTTGAGATCTTCAGGTTCGCCTGCTTGTAGGGGTAATAAGAAATTCTGAAGGACGGGAATGGTGCAAGGCCCCTGCTGACCCTCTTGCGCAGGCAGATTTCACACGCTGAAAGGAGTATTTGGTTAGCGTTGACCTCTGTTATTCTCCAATTTCTCTTTTCTACCCTAATACATTTTAAGTGGTACCTTCTGCAAGCGTCTGAAAGCGAAGTGAGAGCAGAGCAGCTGAACTCCAGGTAGGCGAATGCCATGCCAGGGCTTGGCTCACATCATGTGGATTTTTTTGCTAAAACAAGTGCGTGTTCATAGCAGACTAACTATTGCAGAGGATAATGCAGGAACAAATGCCAAAGACAACAGCTCAGAGATATATTATTTACATATTTATTAGAAATTCAGGACTGTTTGCAAGAGCAAGCCACTTCTGACTTCAATTCCAGTAAGTAAACAACCCAACAGGCAAATAAGAGAAAAAGGAAATGTACACTAATGCAGTTTACACAGGCTAACACAGTAAAACAGAATATCCTGAACATGGAACTATTCTGCAAGCTATGGGAAAAATCCCACCTTTATATTTTTCCTTCTTGGTTAATTACTGAAAATAATAATTGCAAAATAATTTAATTATATGTAGTACCAATTGCTTAATCTACCCCCTACTCAACAGTTTTCACCTGTAGCTAGAGATTTTTTTCATAGCCTGACTGATCCTTTCTTAAAAAAAAAAAAAAAGAGCTCTTTTTGCTCATTCTTATTCTTTTTTTCTTTTTTTCAACACAATAGGCAATTTCATAAAAAGTAGCCATAGTTGCCTAAAATTTAGGATTTTGAAAAATCTCGAAAGAAGATGAGAATTTGGAAATCAAAGATTTTTTTTTTTATTTAGGTTGTTAAATGCCTGATAAAATGAAAGCTAAAAAAACCCTGACATTATTCTGATTTTGTCACTTACTGAATGTGAGAAAAGACAAACTCATTTCCTGACCTATAACCTATTCAGGAAACACAGTCCATATCTCTCATCACTCATTGAGAAAGAACACTAGATGCTACCAGGGTGTTATTCAGGACATAATAAAACGGTCTATAGGCTTTTGGCTTCTCTTCCAAACATTTCTTTGAGATATTTCCAGGTAGACAGAGGTTATAAAATGATCTCAAAAAGGAACCAAAGGGTTTGTAAAGGTTATAATAAATGTAAAAATGTTTGGAACTGTTAGCAGTGCTACAACCCTATTATTTAAATTCATCAAATGTCACTTTGAAATAAGTTTTCAGAAACAGTCTTTATGAGTATTCTTTTCTAAAGGCAACTCGTGAGTAATTGTCAAACAAAGAACACCCCAGGCCCCAGCCCATACTAAATGTCAAGCCTTCTAGACTAATACTACCCTGCAGCGTTTCAAAATAGAAAGCATAATGCAATAATAGTATGGAATTCTCCCCAGGATGGAAACCCATAGCACTGCTCCTTACACAGGAGTGTGCCGAGTGGATGCTTTACAGTAAGGACATAGGAGTTTCCAGAGAAAACGCTCCCAAGTGTTTTTCTTCTGGCAGTCTGATGTGG
>VZSV01000143.1:1306069-1385030 GCA_013398735.1 Nothocercus julius
GACGCCCAGGTCCCTCTGCAGAGCTGCTCTCCAGCAGGTCGGTCCCCAGCCTGCACTGGTGTCTGCGGTTCTTCCTCTCCAGGTGCAGGACCCTGCACTTGCCCTCGTTGAACTTCATGAGGTTTCTCACCACCCACCTGTGCAGTGTGTCCAGATCTCTTTGGATGGCAGTGCAGCCCTCTGGGGGTATCGACTTCTCCTCCCAGTTTGGTGTCCTCAGCAAACTTGCTGAGGGAGCCCTCCATCCCTTCATCCAGGTCATTGATGAATAAATTGGACAGGACTGGGCTGAGGACTGACCCCTGGGGGGTCACCACCGCTAACCACAGGCCTCCAACTAGACCCTGCGCCACTCATCACCACCCTCCAGGCTCTGCCATCCAGCCAATTCCTAACCCACCTCACCGGCCACTCATCTATCCCACGCTTCCCGAGCTTGCCCAGGGGGATGTTGTGAGGGACGGTGTCAACAACCTTGCTGGAGTCCAGACAGGTGACGTCCACCACCCTCCCGTCATCTGTCCAGCCAGGCATTCCACTGGATGGTGAAGCCACTGGAGCTGATTTAAGAGAGGCACTCCGTGTCAGGAGAGGGTCCTGTTGGGATTCCAGCCAGCAGCCCTTCGGGTACTGGGGAAGGATGATTAACAGATGTGTCTTCCCATATCCCAGTGCATTTCTTTTGAATTGCAAAATGGCCTCCTGCTCATTTGAAGTACAATGTGTCTCACCTCCCAGGCACAGCTTATTGCTAATTTCTTATGCCACTGTGAAGCTATGATTTATTTAACAAACTTCCACCCAGCAAACAAAACAACATTTGTTCTAACTGGAGGGCACTTTCCAAATATCACAGCGCTGCCCGCCACTGCTGCAACTGGCACAAGAGCTGTGGTAAAAATGATGACATGAGGGGCTCAGTTCAGGAAAAAGGAAAATCCATGAGTAACGTACAAAATAACGGGCTACATCTTTAGCTACGATACTTTTGGGCTGATATAAGCGTCATTAACTTCTGCTGTGTTTTTATCACTTACATATATTAACTTAGTGTATAATACCAGATATTTCCTGTTCCAAAATACTTCCAAAAAACTCTGACTCAACATCGAGAGAAGGGTAAACGGTTTTGATTAAAACAAAAAACTACCTCAAGCTTTCATCTAAGATTCAAATTAACAAGAAATTAGAACTGTACTTTTTCGGCCTCTATTTGAAAACTTCTGTTTCTTTGGAAGGGGAGTATTTATTCATTTCCTGTCTCTAACCCAGCTAACAACTGCGCAAATGCTCAGCTGGTTTAGACCTCGAGGTTTTCCTCGGGAGGAAATGCTGACGTCCTGGCTGTAGAGGTGTCCCATGCTGCCTTCCCTTCCCCACGCAGTGCTCGCCGGAGCGCTGGGAGCAGGGCCGGTTCTCCCGTTTGGCGTCGCCAGCAAGGAGTCCAAGGACCTAGCGAACCGCAGACCTAGACACGATGCTAACAGATTTTGCAGGGAGCAGAGGTGTGCTGAGGCGTGGGGATGATATGCTGCCTTGGATTATTAGTATTTATTTGATTTTGATTAATGGACAAGTGGAATTAACAAGCGGAATATAAGTATTCATAGGAAAAAATACAGCCTTTTTTTTTCCTCTCTTGTGCCTATACCTGATGCAAACAGCAAGAAAGCTTCCATCCTCCTTTGCTTTTCCCTTATGTCCTCTTCTCTCTCAGCATAAAGGACTTTTGATGGAAAAGATCGGAGGCTGCTTGTGACGGGGAACACAATGAAACTGCAGTAGAAATCCATTCCTTTTAGCGCGGCGGCAGCGGCATCCTTACGTGCCTGGACATCCCCGTGTCCGGCAGTTCCGCTGGCTTCTCGCCCGCGTCCTCTGCATTGAGCTGTGCAGCCCAGGTGCCTTCTCAGAGCTGTAGGTCCTTCCTTGATTCCCTGGGAAGTCGCCCCCAAGCTCCGCAGGGCGCGGATGAGGCCGGTTCGCGCTCGTCCGCCGCTTCGCACGTCCGTTCCTGCTTGGCTGCGCTCGCGGGAGGGTCGTGCACCAAATTTATCGAGACCGCTAGCGTGATTAGTCAGGCTCAAGGAAATTAAATGCAGGTTTCATAGGCTAAACCTTGTATCAATTTTGCACAAGGTTTTTCTTTAACCAAATCCTCGTGCCCAGAGATGCAGGGCAGGAAGGGGCTGGTGCCGGAGCGGAGTTGGCCAGCGGCTGGTGCCTGCAAGGGCTGCTGGTGCTGCCAGGACCCGCACCCGGCCTCCCGGCGGCAATGAGGTCCAAAGCAAAACGACTGCTAAGAGGTTTTGCAACGTGACGTTTTTCTCTTGCGATTGCTCTCAGCTGGCTAAAGTGTAACGTGGAAGTGGGTGAGCAGCATCCCAACGCGATCGGCTCCCTGCGATTCCCTCGGAAGCAACTGGGTCTTAAACCAAGTGATCCCGAGCTCAGCGGCAGTTTTGGGCAGCGCTGTCTGCCTTGAAACAGGCATTCCCAGGCTGACACACATCACAGCACAAGCAAAGCTTTCGGTTTATGAAGTCAAGAACATTTGAGAAGAATTATTTTTTCCCAAGGACACCTTTCGTTTCAGTCTCGGAGGGAGTTGGAAATAAATTGCTCCTTTCCCTCAGCAGCTGACCTCTCTGCTTGTTTAAAATGTGGGCGTCTTCTGAACAAAAAACACCATTTGCTAAATGAAGCAAAACACCATAATAGGTTTAATGATGTAGATTTATCTCCTAACAGTTGTTTTGAGATCACAACAAATCATTAAAATCATTAACTCTCCAAGCTAAATTAGATTACAGATCTTGGAGAATGTCTGGCCACTGCGTTTGCTAAACAGTGTCTCGTCCTGCCTGTTCTGATCATTAATTCTGCTCAGATCCCTCTGCAAACAATGAAGCAATTCAACATCTTCCAAGTCAGATTAAACAAAAAAAGCCAACATCTTTGTGTGGCTGCACGTTTTGTTTCTTCTCCCAGTCTGTTTGGAGGATATTTTCCTGGTAGGCTTGAATACTTTGTCGCTTTGTTTGGGGAACGTTGTCTCCAGGGTAGTTTCTTGTGTTTTTGGGCTGCGCTTTTCTCGTTGGGTCCCAGAACTAAAGAGGGGAGCGGCTAAAGCTGCAGCAGCCCCTGTGTCGCAACCAGGTTACATGTCACCTTTCAGCACCCGTGTTGCTGCTGTCTCCGAGGGACTCGCTGCTGCTTGCAGCAGCTGGGAGATGTCTGAGAAGTTCCTTCCCCCTCCTGGAGCTGGTATAGGAAGCAGAGCATCCATTTCTCTCTTTCTAGAGCCATTTGTTAACATTTTTAACTTCTTTTTCCCCCCACATTTTTCAAATTGATTGTTTATCATCCACACACTTTGACGCTTATTTTCTCCTTTTCCTCCCTCTCTTCAGTTCCCTTTCCAAATGCTGCCTTTGAGATGGTTTAATCTTTGATTCTGTATAACGCTTGGCAGATTTCGCCTTTGTTCCCACTGTGTTTCCTTGCAGAGAGTTTCACACTTATTAAAAAGGGTATAATTTTGGAAATGTGGGGGAATAAAAGAAAAGTATATGAAAAAAATCTACTCTTTTCAGTGGCGTGAAGGGAAATTATTTAAAGGGAAAAGGACCTCCCTAACTACTGAGCAAACTCATGTTGTCCAAGAAAGCGTCGCGCAGGAGCTGGGAGGATGCGCAGGGGCAGTTTGCTGTGTCTGGGGACCCCCAGACTTTTGCTACTCTGATCTGCTTGATGCTTTCTGACCACCATCCCTTAGATGGGGATTTAATTTGCTTAAAGAGATCATTGAGCGCTTGTGTTTCTGAGTGCCAGCCAAAGCACTTTCGAGGCTCCGTAACTCCTGATGCTGGAGGGATGGGGAACTCCCCTGTTACCTTAGCACAGTGGGAACTTACACGTAGGGATATTGAATTGGCGGATGAGGCTGCTGGAGGGCCGAGCACGAGCGCGTTCAAGGCTTTCCCAGTCACCCACACACCCCAAGGACAAGGTCCGTGTCTGGTGGGAGTAGGTTGGCGTTTCACATAGGAATCGCAGGGTTTGCGGCTCCACGACGGAGCCGTGCGGCTCCGCTGTGCCAGGGGGTTGTGTCTCGCTGTTTTGCATTTGAAGCAAATGCCAGAGTACCAGGAGAAAGTTGCCTCCAGCATTTTTTGCAGTTAGAGGAGGAACATTCTAGCTCTTGACATCTTGGCAGGGATTCTCAAAGCCCATATGTCAGATTCAGAGAAACGGTTCACATTAATTTTAAATGGAAATCTTAGACCTTTGCTAGGCAACTACATTTCTCGTTGCAATTCTACCCACAATTTACTCCAAATATGCTTGAAAATAGCACACTAATATTCAAGTGCTTCAGCAAAACAGAATCGCACCCTTCTGAGTGAACATCCGTCCTCATTCCGTTTGTCTTGTGGCAATTAAAACAAGCATGAAATGTGCTTGGGCATGCTTTTGGTCTCCTGCCCATTTTAAATATTAACTCCAGGTCTTCATTGCTATTATTTAGTAATAATGTTTATTATTGATATAACTGTAGTACCTAGGGGCCAATCTTTCATTAAACATGCATCAGAAACAATTCTTTTCCCAGAGCGTTACTGATCTAAGTGAGGCTAAGGTAGGTTAATGGTTAGTTTTAAAAAATGTATATTTTATATATAAAATAGCCTTTGTAGTTCAGATCCTCCCGTTTTACATCAGTGTAAATAAGGGATAGCTCAGTGTTTCACTGAATGTTTTCGTTTTTACCGCTAGTGCCATCCTGTTTTGTAGGAAACCTCGTGACTGTTTTGCTTTTGGGAACTGATATATATTTTTCACTTGTTCCTCAAGACCATGTTAGGAAAATAAAAAAGCAGGGGTGGGAGGGCTCAGTGAGCAAAGTGAGCGCCTGAAGATTTCACTTTAAAATTCCATTCTAAAACCTGCTCTAAACTGCATCCATTTTGGGGAGCAGAGAAGTGGAATTTTGACCCCCCGCCAGTTGAAGGTTACACATCAGAATTAAGTTGTGCTTAAAAGCCACATTTGCCCTCGTGGTAACTCTCTTCAGGGCCTAGGGCTAGGCTGTCATATGCCCTTCCTCTCTGCCCTGGGTTGGCTTGTACTCAGCAAACTAGAAATGAATTAAAATTGGGCCAAAGGACAGGCAGGAAAATGTGGTGCTGAGCAACCTCTCGGAGGGACACGTGCGTAAGAGCAATCAGCCGCAGTGCTTTCTGTTTTCTACCCAAGACATTAATGCTTTTAAAATGTGGAAAGTAGCCATGATTTTAATACATATGCACTTGCTGTGGACTCAAATAACCCAGCTAAATTTGGAGACAAGACATGCCTATTCAGAGCAGTTCAGCTTTTACAGACTTGTTTAAAATTCTGGGTATTTTAAAGCATGTTGCAAAATTCCCTTTTGCTTCACTGAGACCAGATAGCACTCTCAGCTTTTATTCTTTTTTTCCACAGTATCTTAGCATAAGGGCTTGAGGCAATTTTAAAGTCACCTCCGAGTTACTCTACCCCATTGCCCCTGCAGCATGAGGTACATGTAATGGGTTCATCATGGTGGGGAACTCCTGCTTAAGCAATAGGGTGATTTTGTCACCATTTAGGATATATTTTTGTAATTCCATGTTTACTGTCACTTACTTTTTCCATATTCATCCTGAGTCTCTAGTGGTTTGCACTGATTTTGCAGAAATGTGTCACACTTAACTATTTTGGTATGGAACACCAGCAAAACTCTCTCTGTAGCCTTTGATCATGCTAAATAATTATTTAGCTATTCCTCGCTTTCCATTCTATTCATTTGCAGACTGACACGTTCCCTCCTCCTCTCATTTGTTTCTGAAACAAAGTATGAATATTTCCTTCCTTTAATCTGACCTTTAATGATAAATCAATGTCTCTGCCTATGTAAAAGATGAGATAAGGTGATACATAGCACAAATTCAGGACTACAAGATTGGAAGGGAGTAGAGAGGCTAGAGAAGAACAGAAAACCTGATAAGGGGGTAAGGTCAGGTCGGTATGAAATGCTCCTGTTGATTTAGAAGCTTCCCCTCTGTGCTTTGCAGAGACTGGACCCTTGCAAAGCACGAGAGGCTTGGGGTGTGTTTTCCTGTAAGCAGTGGTGCCCAGAACGGGATGCGGCACCTTCACATGTGGCATAAAAGAGGGTTAGGGCTTGTCCTGAGCTGCTGTCCTGCCATGATGTAACGTCTGGCACAAGCCAGACTCTCCTCGCATGGATCCATCAGGATTTCAGCATTGCTGGGAATTCAGGACTTTGACTGCCACGGCTTCTCTTGCCTTTAGATAGGGCTCTGATTTACACAGTTACCCCTTGAGCATCTCATAGAAACTCTGAGTTACCGTATCCAGTTTGGGGCAAACTTAATTATGGGTGAGATTAAGGTTTCCAAGGGCAGTGGATGGAGCTGTAATCCCTGTAAACAGGGCTGCGATTAGTGCTCTGTACCACTGCATAATCTGGTGTAGGGCAAGTTGTCCTTTTATCCCCAGAGCACCTCAGCTGGCAGCACGAAGACCGGACGCGAAGTCTGCTCACGATCCTAGCCAGGTCCTGCAGGAGGTGGGAATGTCAGGATATCACCTTTCTCAGCTACCTTGAATCATGAATTGGCATGAAACAAAGCTTTACTGGAAAATGCAGATTTTCTGCCATTTGTGAAAATTAACTCCCCTAATTAACTTACACATATAAATGCACTTAGAATGAAGACATTAAGTTGATTATCTAGAAAATTGCTACCTTATAGACTCCCTAATGCCACTGTTGCCTCTAAATGCGCCAAGAATTAAATTGCTCTTGTGGCATTGTTATGTCTCTGCGACTGAATGCTCACTGATGGAAGACACCACTTCCCTGTTCTGTTAAATTCAACCTTTAATTTTGGAGCCTGGCAGCACGTGGGCCCATTGAGTTCATTTGTGCTAGCTTTTCAAAGGAAGATTCTTTGGAAATCAACCATCCTTATCCCCTTTTTTAGAAAAAAAAAAAAAACAGTCTGCTTAATATTTTAGACATTTTGGAGATCATATATAGGTGCTGTTGCATATACAGTTAAGGACTGCCTTCTTCCAGACCAGTAACGCACAGGGGCCTGTCAGCACCAGCACGGAGCCACCTCCTGCTCGCGGCTCCTGCCTTGGCCTCCTCGGTCTCGGCTGCCCCCGGCGCCGGGGAAGGCGCCTGTGAGCGCGGCTGAACTCTTCCCTTCGAAGAAAGAAAACTTCGTACTTCAAAACGAAGAAAAGAGCGGTGTTCAAATGCTTTTAAGTGCTGTGCCGTGTTAGATCCCATCAGCTGTAATGCACTGTGATGCCAAGGACCCTGAGACTGAGAAACTTGAGATATATGCCACAAATAACAGGCTGCTTTAGGGTTTGCTTGACAGTGAAGAAGCAACGTGATGCTGCCTGGAACTGTGGGCTAGAAAACCCAACATGCCCCTCTCTGAGATAACCACAGTTTTCAGTTCGGAAAAGTTCTACACTATTTTGGAGCGTAGAGTGTGCTGATGTGCTGTCAGCCTCCGATGTTTCGAGCAAGTATGCATTTTTATATAACTGGAAATTGCTGAGAAGAAAAGCTTTATGCCTTGCATCAGGAATTACAGTATTTCAAACTGTCCATTAGCAAACTTTGAGAATTTTATTCTTATTATCAGGCAATTAGCCGCTCCAGTTATCTTGCTAAACACTGTTTAAATGGGTTCTCTGTGCTCCTGGGTTTTCTGCTCCGCACGTTCAGGCAGTCAGACTGAAAGACCCTTTCTGAATGTCACACACTGGCAGCTGTGCTGTGGTCGGAGGGGGGGATTTATCTGAGATTCCTTGGTCGTTGATATTTACGTTGAGAAAACAACAAAGCTCCTCTGCTTTTGGGATACCTGCTACATTCATGTTAATGGGCATACAATACTTGTGGTGGCAGGGTTGGCACCTCTGCTTTCCAAGAATATTCAATACTTTATAGCATATCAAGTGGCCTAACAAATGAAGGTTTTAGGGGTAAATCCAGAAGGGCAGCCGCACCAGGGGATACTCTTGAGTCGGGCAGGGGTGCCCGGGTGATGGTGTCAGAGAGAGAAACTGGTGCCAGATCCTCCTGGGACCTGCAACAAGAACAAGATGTTTGACTCGCAAATAAGATGAAAGCTTCTGATTGCGTGTAGCTAGCAAACTCTTCTCGCTTGCTGTTTTCTTGATTTTTTTTTTTCCCATTAAGTTGGAATCCAACCAGTTCCTCCTTGGTTTTAGCATTACTGTTCCTGCAAGATGCCATTGTGTTAAACTCATTAAGAGAAGATCTGCTCCCAAATTGTTCATAATCTGCATAGACAAGACTGACAAAAATAAGCGCCGTCTTTGCAGGATGCAGCCGGATTCAGCGGCACGGCCAGGCCCGCTGGCGAGCTGGGATGCACGTGAGTGCAAAACCTGTGCGTGAGGACCTTGCAGGCAGCTGCCGAGGGGAACCTGCTGGCCAGAGCCCTTCCTTGGATTCATTTTCAGATAACGGTGAACACAATAAATAGGAAAAAAAAGTCCCTCTCCCAACAACAGTAATTTGTGGCCTTAGGCTTTATGCTCCGTGGTTGATTCTCTGTGTTGCTCAGCAGTTCATGTTTTCTTCCAGTTATTTCCCCTTTTCTGTGCCTGAAGAACATATCAGTACTTACATATCTGTACCATCAGAGGCAAGATAAACAGCAGCTCTGGCATGTTAGCAAGTCAGGAGTTAACGTTTTAACCCATCTTTTATAATGCCAGGACTCCAAAAAGGATTTTCATTGCTTGAGATGCTCAGGTATAACAATACTTCTTTAATACTTTAATTTTATGCCCTTGACTTTTTTTTTTGTCTGAGACATAATAAGTTGTTATTTGTCTGGATATCAGAAGACTGGTTAAATACTATCAGTGGCCTTAGGGCTATGGAATATTTCATCACAGACAGATAAGACCCAATGTCGCAGTTCTCCAAATGTCAGAAAATTAATTATGGACTCTTGCCAGCCCCTTTACTCTCCCCCCCATTCTGCTTAATGTCATGTTTAGAGACTTAATTTAGAAAACTATCTCATTAGCTCCAGCAGACCAGTAGGAAAAACATTTCTCACTAGACATATGGGGCTCTACCCAGTTCATTGTTGCTGAGTTTGAAAGAAGCAGATACAGAGAGAGGGTTTTTTTCTTTTTTTTGTTTGTTTTTTCTTTTTACTATTCCCCAACCTAAATTTCCACATGGCATTTTTCTACAGTTTCAGACTAGACATCCTGGACCCACCAACCTTTTGAAGTATATGCTGGGATATTCTGTTCGCAATTTGCTAACCTCCTAAGACCCCCCGTAGCACAGAGAGAGCCTTTACGACATCCCTGATCTTGATGATAGTCTGGGCCAATAAAGGGACCCTAACTGCTTCCCAAAACCTGAGAAAAAAGAATTAACGTATAGCTTTGCAAGAGATTTTGCCTGCTGGTTAGTCTGTACCTAGACTTAGCAGGAGGTCTGAGAGCGTGAGAGCTTTTTATTCCTTTATCTTGCCCTGTCAGGTAAAGATATCCCCCTCACCTAAATACCTGGAACTCCAGGTAATTTTATTGTTACTGTTATTTGCTATGGGATTAAATTTCCTGTGCACTTGTCAGTGCAGTTCCAAGTGCTGCAGCACATGTCCACTCTCCGTATTTTCAGTCCTCCCTGATATTCATTCTTTACCACTAAATATTCTGCTATCAAGACTACATGCACTTGATCTCACTCCAAGATTTAAGAGTGCTGGTACACAGAGTTCCTTTGTATGAGATGAGACACTTAACCTTTCCAAAGAGAAGAGCTGTTTTTAATCATTACTTCTGATTTGCACATACAGAGCATGAAGCCTAAAACCTATAAACATTTCAGGCATTTTGTGGAGTGCATTTTCCTCTCGAGCACTGCACTTTCAGGCCATTTGTTTCCATTCGAACTTTGAAACTGTGATTTTGCTTCAACCCTTCAGCTGAACTGCACCAGGAGAAGCGTTCAATCTGTCATCAGGGGAGCGAATCCTGTTTTGAAATAATTAAATAATGACAAAGCCGCTGAGTTTGGATAGGATGCGCGGAGAGGGTGGGAGAGCAATTTGTTTAATGGCTTTTATTGATTTAAAGATTAAAATAGTCAGAGGGTTAGATACGTCTGTTTTTCCACTGGAAAATCACAATCACAGTGTCTTTGTGTAAATTCAAAATTAAATGGAGCTAAATGTATGGCACTGGTCAGCTGAAAATTGGTAGGTCCTTGAGCGATGGGACGTAGACTGGTTTGTGCCTCAACGTATTCATGTTCCCTTTCATCTGCACTTTTGGAGGATTTAAAAATTTGTCCAGGGCTCCCTTTGCAGGATTACAGTGTTGATCACTGTATTTTCTCTAAGGCCTGATACTACCCCTGCTCAGGCCTTTTGCACAACCTCTCGGTCCCTCCTGGCTGCGAGCGGGAAGGTTTCCAGGAGCGCGAGCTGAGGAGCCTGGGCTGTTTCCCAAGCCCTGTCCTCTCGTTTTAGTGGTATTTAGAGCACCATTTAGTTTGCGTTAGTTTGCTGCAGAGGCCGGTACTTTCTAGGAATACCAGTATAAATGCAGCGCCATGAGGATCAGGCTCGCTCTTTCTATCCAGCGCGAGTACTTGTGTTCTGGTTAGGAGAAGGTGGACTTAAAAGGTCAGGGCTTAATTACAAGATAAAAAGTCCCTTTCATGTGCACACGTAATAGTTTTCTGAAACAATTGTGGTCTAGAATATCACCCTAGGACTTTTGTAAGCTGTGAGGCCATATCCCAAATGTGCTGTACTCAGACCATAGGAAGTATCTTGCAAAACCCTTTCCCAAGAACTGGGTCTCCTTGCACAGTCTTTTTCTGAGAGTGCCTGGATCTTCCCAGGCAGAAGGTCAGATCTCCTGTAGAACTCAGGTGCCCCTTCAGGTGTCAAAGTAAGATTTAATTTTTTCCGAGGCAGAAGCATCCAGCTGGCAACCTTCTGAACTGCTTTAGAAATCACAGAGTCACAGGATGGCTGAGGTTGGCAGGGACCTCCAGAGCTCACCCAGTGCAACCCCCTGCTGCAGCAGGGACACCCAGAGCAGGGGGCACAGGGCAGCATCCAGGCGGGTTTGGCCGATCTCCACAGAAGGAGCCTCCACAGCCTCTCTGGGCAGCTGTGCCAGGGCTCCGGCACCCTCCCAGCAAAGAAGTTCTTCCTCCCATGGAGAGGAAACCTCCTGTGCTCCAACTTGCACCCAGTACCCCTTGTCCTGTCACTGGCCACCACCGAGAAGAGTTTGGCCCCATCCTCCCTACATTCTCCCCTCCGGTACTTGGACATGTTGATCAGATCTCCTCTCAGTCTTCTCTTTTCCAGGCTAAACAGGCCCAGCTCGCTCAGTCTTTCCTCATACGACAGAGGCTCCTTACTGGAGGCATTGAGTGTCTTGATGCTGTTTCCTGAAAAATTCCTCCCATTTCAGAGGAGATGGTGGGAGGCCTCAAAACTGCACTGTACATGGACACCCAAATTTAGCTGTCACATCTAGTATTTGTGTCCCATACCCTTCTGTGCTGCTTTCTTTTGTCTGGAAAATGGAGATAATTATACTAGCACTATGACATTTGCGTCTGAAAAGCAGCACATCTGTAAAGTATAGAGAAGGGTGATTATATATCTTATTTATACAGGAGAGGATTCCTGAGAGAAGAAAAAATACATGAATACATAGCCTGGAATTCTAAAGAGAGTATTTCACTTACTGGATTCTACCTGAGCATTAGTTACAAAAGCAGATTCAGCAATAAATACACTCTGCTTGAAAAAGTTAAGAATCCAGGGTACCAAAGCAATCAATTTATTTGCTTCTTTTTTAAAGCTCTTTGCACCAGTCATGCCTTACTCTTTCATGCTAAATTATACAGCCCCTTTCCTGTGCCCTGCAGATAATATGATCCAAGAAGAGACAATGTAGCTAAAAAATTAGAGGAAGAGCTGAATCTGTCTCTTAGTGCTGTTACAATCTCGGTGTGGTCATCAAAAGCTCCCACCACCTGTTCCCACCTGCTTTGGTTTATCCCTTCTGTACCCACATTATCGACCTTTCCCACGTTGGAGTCCGTCTAGCTACAATGCATGATAAACCAGTTTCTTCTTTTTTTTTTTTAAGAGACCTTGTCTAGTATTTCAGTGAACAGTTGGCTTCCACCTCTGCTTTCAGTAATGCACAAAATATCGTGAAGTATGTGAATGTTGGAGGTGCACATCTGTGGCATATATACATATATCTTAGTTTTATGGAACTGTGCAGTTAAAAAAATTGTAGAAGCCAAGGAAATTTTGAACTGGGTCCATGTGCAGCCTTGCACAAGTGAAGGGTCTGTGTACAGACAGCTGGGAAATGCGGACAGGGCAGAGCAGAGGTGGTTAAGGATGTCCTGGGTGTTATTACGGTGTGCAGGATGGCAGGGCAGCATCACCGCTCCCGCGTGGGAAGTCCCTGAAGGCTTCACCAGGAAGAATCCCCAGTAATTGCTTAATTTAAATTCCGGAGCAGGGACGATTGATTCATAGCTATTGAGGACCAGGCTCGCTTTATGCACAGACATACACAGCGTAGGCAGTGGCAGTGCAGCCCCTCTCTCAATATCTATTCAAGTGCCACATTGAGCAGTTACAGGAATTGATTCCTTGTAGCCCCCCTTAAGCTCTGTCTCCTCATCTGACTCCAAAAGAGGTGGCCGCTCATGTGAGCAGGGGCAGCAGGTTTGTCCCTGAAAACCATTTTGCATAGAGAGTCTTAAAGAGCCCTCAGATGTCAGACAAATCAATTTCTGCCTATTCTTGCCCTTTGTTTGCTGGGATAGTTGCACATTGTTGTCATGTTGCATTTTTATGTAAGCAGTGAGGGTGTAGCTGGGTAAATAACAAATTTACACTTCAGTGCTGAGCAGTTTTACCATTTTCTCCTGTGTTAAACAGCAATGGAAAAAAGCAGGAATTAATTTTTTAAAAAGCTTGTGATGCGATAGCATAGTTGCTCTGCAGAGCAGAGAGCTGCCAGGGTATCAGATAAGTTAGGCTGATGGCTACTGAATATCCCAGGGTATATTTTTCCTGAAGAAGCTGGAACAGATCATGCAACCATTAAGAGCAGTTCTGTTGCCTTTGAGTTGCAGCCAGCAAACATGCAGCCAGCGCTGTACCCATATAGTTTGCATTCACATTCTTTTTTGTTCTTAGTTTTCTCTTCTGTGGGAGTGAAGACTTAGAGAACTTAAATCTGTGTTTCCAAAGGGTCTTCCTGGCTTTGCACATGGGATTATTAGCACTACTTAGTAATTTGCTCATCATGGCGAAGCGAAGTTGGCAGCACTAAGCCTGAATTCCAGTAGTTCAGAGGGGAGTCTGTGGTCTGCAAAATTATCTTGTAGACCTCACACAGGCACCTTCTCCCACTCGTATTTCAAAATGAAAATCCATTTCCAAACATGAAAACAATTTGAAACCAATCTTAGGATATTCCAGTTCTGTCTGGATGAAGGAAGTGCAAAAGTTGTAGACATGTGCAAAACAAGATAGAGTTCGCTCCTACAGCTGTGTTTGGGGTCTGGTTTGAATTTTGGATGATATTTCAGAGCAGTTATCAAATAAATTAACGCAGCCAAGAAATTTCTGCCATGAATATCTGTCGGTGCTGTAGCAGCACCAGGCCCTGCAAAAGGAGCCTGCAGGATGTTCTTGAGGCCTCCAAGACTGGAGGTATTTCCCAGGAGCTACCGGAGTACAAATTTCCTTAATTAAAATGGAAAAAGCCACCATGAAATAGAACAGGAAGGGGTCAGTGAGGGAGGGGGAGTGGATAAATATGTCAAGTCTCTTTTGAAACGGAGCCGTGCGGGGCCCCGTAGAATCTGCTGCTCGGTGGATGGTGTTTGGGGTTTGCAAGTGAGGCTAATCCAGCGTAATGAGAGGTGAACGGTACTCGAGACGCCTGCGCTGCCACTGGAGACCCCTTCCAAACGATTTTGCTCTTTCAGTCATTAATTTTTTATGAAGTTTAATAGGCCTGCAGCCTAGAGACCTGCCTGGGTGTTGATTAGCTTCGTATTTTCTCTCATTAATGTAGAATCTGATTAGTCCATGCTACAAGCATTTCATCTGATTTGGCAAGCGCCATTGTTCCGGCATTAGGAATTACAAGTTTGCTTCCCGTGAGGACAGAGCGTTCGCGCAGCGGCAGCCCCGGCTCCGCGGGCGCCTCGGCTTGCCCGGGGCTCCTTGGGGCTCCACGGGGCTCCGCGGGCTGTGGCGGTGCCCTCGGTGCCCTCGGCGCGTTCATTTTCGGCGACGGGGTCAGCTCAGAGCTGTGATAAACACCCCGTGGTGCCTGGAAGTGGCCCCGTCAAGGCACTAACGTGCTGCCGGAGGGGAAGGAAGCATGGAAGGATGAGGCTCCGAAGCCTCCGGCCACCCCAGCCGTGTCCCCAAAGGGCAGCTCCGGCCATGGTCACTTTGCTGAGGAAAAGCCTGAGAAGCTTCTGCTCCCGTTGCCTTGGCTGTCCCTGTTTGAGCAAATGGAAAACTAAAGCTGGTACCTTTCAGCTGTGTGGCCTTGGTTCTGCATGTGCCGTGGTGGAGGCACAAAAGGATGAAGGCCCTTAAATCCTTTTAAAAGAGGGGAAAAACAAGAAAGAGTGTAAGTATAGACTAAGTGCTCAGGGGCATCTAAGGCGCACTGCGTAACGGGCGGGACAGCAGTGACAGCAGCGTTGCTGGTGGCACACGCGGCAGACTTGTTGTGCACTGGCTGTGCAAGGGGCTGCTGTAAATTCCACGGGAAGCGGAGCCGGGACAGCAGTTCGGATGGACCCGATGGAGTCCGGGCGCGTCTCCGGTGGCCGCGCAGCGAGTGCTGCAGCCGCGGCCGCCGGGAGCCGCGTGGGCAGGGGTGGCGAGGAAGGGCCGTCCTGCGCGGCAAGCAGGGCCATTCGAGTCTCCAAAGCTGCCCCGGGCGTTGGGTGCCGAAGGACGAACGTGCGGGGGTTTCTTGGGCGGCTCTTAGAAATAAAAAACTTTGATCAGTCTCTAAATTTCCTGAACTTTTGTAATTTAGGGCAGAGTTGAAACCAGTTCTGATGGATCAGGTAAATCACCAGTAGATAATTAGACTTCTTATTAGCTCTTTTTCTGCCTTGGTGATGGAGAAGGAAGCCCTTGGCAGTACATAGAAAGCAGTAGATCTATTGGGCTGCGTGGCCTTTTGCTCTAACTCAGCTTTTGTGCTCCCTTTGTGGGAAGTAGAAGAAGTTTTATGAATGACCCAAGCAATTCCAGCTAATGGCTAGAGCTGCAAAACACCCATTGATAATCCCAGGTGAATAATATCTCAAGAGACTAAAGGAGTCTTTTACCTGTCTGACACTATTATAGATGTCGTTAGTTAACAAGGATAGTCAGGGGTTTGAGAAGAGGCATTAAGTGAGATTGCCTGGGTCATTATTAATTATGCAGATTCTCCATCTTCTTCTGTCAGAACACAGGAGTTAAATAAACACAAATGGATCAAACTGCTGTGCAATGGAAACTTTATGTTAATATAGCAAAATGCATGGCAGGAGGTGGCAGTTACATTAATCTCTGGTGGATGGAAGTATGCAGGGACTTAAAGAAACATTTGTTTCTGTTCACCAGGTAGTGAAATAGGAAGCCTTATTCATAGTATCCTAGCCGCCAGTGGTCCCAATGTGCTGGGCATGACATATACTTGGAAGAAAAGATGGTGCTTGCTCTGAAGAGGCTACACTCTAATTTGACAAATAATTTAAGAGAAATGGCATCAAAGCGGTAAGCGAACTTGTGTCACACAGCAGGCCAGCAGTCTGCAACTCAGTTTCCATGGCTTTTATTTAAAAATTGGAGTTTTTAAGATCATATAATTTCCCTTCAAAATGGAAATTTCCAGGAAAACAAAAATAGGCCCTTGAAGAGAGGAACCCCAGAATTACCAATAGTTAAATTGTAGGAAAACACTGTGGTTGTGGTAGCCTTATGTTCAAGAGCCAGCTCAGCTAGGTTGGAGCAAGGGTGTGGACTTCTGCTATTCTTATTCATCAAAGTGCCTTAAACACTAAATTGTTGACTTTTCTAAAACAAACAACAACAAAAAAAGCTGTTTTTTCCTTATTTACACAAAGAGAGAGCATAAGGGTTTTCAGTGGGGTTAAAACACACACTCATATTGGAAGATGGCCGAATAGCCCTGTTTTTAAATGTGGGAGCAAGTCGCATGCCCCATGCAAAGGTCAACCCTTTTCTGCTGCCGACTGATCACTATATAGCACAAAAGGAAAGGGAAAATAAAAAGAAAGCCAAAGGGCAGCAACAGTGGCTTTCCAAGCAACCATTAGAAAATGGGAAAAACAAGAAGATTGGCCACTATTTCCTTGTAGCTGTTAGCTTCTTCCTCCAAATGGGGGTGAGCTAGCACTCTTCTACCCTATTTATCTCTTTCAGCTTGTGGCAACACACACTTTGCCTCTGCTGCCAAGCAGTCTGGGTGTCAAATCAGTGCAGATGTGCATAATTCAAGCTGGCACAAAAACTGATGGGTTTTGCATTGGACATGTTTATTTTCTTCTTGCAAGGCTTAAGCATGTCATTTGCTGTCACACATGCCCTTGTGAAAGCTTGGCAAGAAATCAATTTGATTTTCAATGTCAAGCAGCTTTCTTTAATGTATCTAGATAAGGTTTGTGTGTCTTCCGTGCTGAAGGAGTTGTGTATGTACCACCTGGGGTCAGTTGCAAAAAGGTCCCCTGCAAAATAACGCATAAAATTTCAAGCACATCTCTGCAGAGCTGTTGCTTTTTTCTGTCTTTTCCAGACGTGGTCATTCTCTCTCACGTCTTCCAGAAACACCTGGTGAAGCGCTGCCCATGCTCTGTGCCAGCCTCTTTGCACGAGCTGCTGCTCTCTAACTAACTCCAAGCTGTCTAACTCCGCTGTTCCCGTTTCACTTTATGAACTCTTTGGTGCTAAACGCGTTGCCGTTAGGATGTTGGAATAGCTACAACCCTGATAGTCTCAAGGGAGGAGGCTTCTTCATTTTAAGGACACCTCCTGCAGAATCAGCAACTGAGGTGCAGCGCCAGCTGTGTCTCCTCTTGCAGCTTTCCAGGATTAGACACTTCAGTGGATTCAAGTGTTGGGACAGGCTCTTGTAGCGTGATGAAACATCCGTGGATATGCAATGACCAAAGAGAAAGAAATGCACACACAAAAATGCAGGTATACATGTAATATAATAATGTGACTTAGATACAACTACATGAAAATACTCTAAAACCTTCCTGAATAGAAAGCTTTTACATTCTAACATCATCACAGTAAATCTGAGTTTACAAATGTCATTACTGGGTTCTCTGTTGACATCCAAGTGGTGTTTTCAGCTGTTTCTTCAAAGGGCTTAGCCTCTGTTCATCCCTTGTTGCACTGTGTGATCTTGTCAGATCTCTCAAGCTGAGCAGTGCCGAGGGAGGCTGCTATTTGCATTGACGATCTCGGAGGTACCATGTCTTAATTCGAACGGTTCAGAGGATGACTCCCCTCTGCGATGCTGCTTTAGTCTGTTTGAAGAGATACTGTGTCATTTGATGCAGACAAATAGCTCGGATGTGCGTCCTGTGTCTTGATACTCTCCACAGCGTCTCATGGCCATTCTGGAACTCCTTTCAGCTGTCCTGAGTAGCTTCTATTAAGAATAATTACATTCTCCTTCCTTCCAAAACCTACAGGAGCTGCCTGTAGACTTATTTCTTGTTGTCTTTGCTGGTCCTATGATCTTGCTTGTTTTATCACGTTCTCTCTGGCTTTAGAATTAGTACAGAGAGTAAATGGGGATGGTACAGAATGAAGGTGAAATTGTCTTTATAAGCACGGGAGTCCATCTCTAATTGGCGTAAGCATGAGTAACTATTTTCAGCTCTTGCAGAGAAAATCCAGATCTATGGACTCGGCAGGTCTTGGCAAGCACCTAAGAAAAAGGGAGAGGAACAGCTTTGAAGTTCAAATGTGGTGTATTTTTTCACTGAGTCTGTCATTTCCCTATGTATTATAAGCAGGTCTGAATGTTTTTCTAAGTTGCATCAGAGTATTTTATTCCTGATCATTTTGGTTTTGACATGTGAGTGAATATGAAAGCTAATGCAATCTCTGTGTCCTAATCCTTTCATATTAAACATGTTAAAGGAGGCTATGATCCGTGATTGCATTTTTGCTCAGTTTTTGTAAAACTAGTGCATGAATGAAATGCAGAGCAGACAGCTGTTCAGTCGCTGTCTTATCGCAGCATCACCTGAACGCAGTTCCATCAGAGCAGATAAATTCCTCACTTTGCTCATCCCATCTGCCAGTTCCCGCTTGGGATTGGGGTGCTGTGGAAGCCGGGGTTGTGTTTGCCAGAATACAGGCCCACTCCTGCCCACTGTGGGGCTGAATCCTGGCACTGAGGAGCCAGGATGCCGGGGCATCTCCTCGGTTTGAACGCCCCGGGCCCACCCTGAGCTCCGGTGGGAACATCCCAAGTGCCCCATCCTGCCCCAAGCCCCAGGACACGCACGGTTGGGTGTCAGCTCTGTGCTTTGCACCGTTCCCCTCGTCCCGCCCTGCTTGTGCCCCTGCAGCCGGCTGTAGCGAGCAGGGAAGAGGCTGGGATTTGCCTGGGATTTGCCTTGTCCTTATGGGTCCGGAGGTGCCTCTGAGCCCTGTGACACTGCAATAGGTCACCTGAAGTGACAGCACAAATCGTTGCCTTCCCTTTCCAGCTCATTATGTCGAGGCGCCCGTCAGAGTCGCGTCCGCTTTCACAGAGCTCACACCTGCCCCTATTAACAGCACTAATGACTCCCTTGCTCTGATACGGTTCCTTTTCTGCCTGTTTTGTCACCTCTCTGGCCCAGGCCTTAAGGCTCCCTTGACAGCAACATTAGGAAGAGTTCAAATCTTGAAAGCCCTGGTTATGACAGGGAAATTGTCAGGGCCCCAGTCTTTGCTATCTCTGTGCTGCAACACAACCCTGTTAAATTAAAAAAAAAAAAGAAAGAGAGAGAAATTGTCAGGCATTTGGGTCTGACTGGCAAAAATGTAGGAAAAATGGAAGAAAGGAAGGTAAAACTGAGCAGAAGCCTCTGAGTGATTGTTATTGTCTGCTGCAGAGCAGTCAATATCAGTCAGAAAATGCTATTATACTGTCCTGCTAATAGGATTTATATAGTTTATCACAACCTTTATAAGCACTGAATATTTTAAGCTAAGGAAGATGCACAGCTAGTGAAAAAAAACACCCAAAACAGAAACAAAACCCAACAAAACCTGATTTCTCATGCAGGAATGCTGTTCATGAATCCAACAAGAAAGCCAGCAAATTCCTTCGTATCTTAGTGCAGCTTCCTTTCATCAAAAGGATAAGAACAGCAAGCGGGTCTTGCGTGCTTTTATTTCCCAGAGGATAACTTCATTCTTGTCTAAGAATGTCCAGGATTCCCCTTCTTTCTACTTGTAATATTCAGCTATTATAAATATCAATGGCAGTTGAGGAATTAAAAAATCCAAGAAAATTTGTTCTATTAGGAAGCAAAAAACTTTGCAAAGCTATTAGGACCAAATCCTAGAGTTCGTTCTATTCCTGAGAGAACTGATTCATTCCTTGTCTAGGCAGATATGGGTAGTGAGAAAAGTTTGAATAAGGTATGTTAGATCAGTTTATTCACACATGATGCTGCTCTTGTTCCCCTGGAGCTCCAGCTGGCATTAGAAGGAGTTTTGCATGAATAAGAATGGAATAAAACATTCAGGATTTGCCTCCTGCTATTTTTTTCCATGTATTCAGACTCAAGAGCACAGGAGCAAATGCGATTCTCACCCTGACTTCAATGGACTCTGAGCCTTTCCTTAAAGTATAGATTTCTGTACTCCTGAATACTGTGGCAAGAGTATCAGATATTCTTTATTCTTGTTATGAATAAACCTTGTGATCAACGCCAACTTTCAAATCATTAAATCTGTAATTCCCGCACTGTCTCATGTAGCTATTACGATTCCAGCTTAACAAGGATGGACAGTCATGTCACAAACTTATGAAGTGCAAGCTGGGGCCGTGAGCTTCTTTCACAGATGGGTCTGCTCCTCATCCTGCCCTGTGCTGTGTGCCCCTGCACAAGTCCCCACTGCACTAATACTGCTCGGTAGTAAGTAATGTGCAGGACATCTGCTTAGGTTTCTTTAAGGATGTACAATTAATGAGTTTCCCCTGGATTCAATTCAATTATTGGGTGTTGGTAACTATTAATTATAATATAAGCTTTTCTAAAGGACTAAAACCAAATTGCAGAGGTCTTGGCTGTCAGTGCCCTTTGAGTCATGGATATGCCCCATGGATGCCCTGGGGACGCCGAGGGCTGATCCGCACACCCTGTCACCAGTTCTTTTGTACCCTGTGTTTCTAGGTCTGCAGGGCTGTCCTTTAGTGTGTGAGAGGAAATCAAGTTCAGCTGTTGCCATTCCCTTCTACCTTTAGTTTATTTTGCAATTAATTTCCAATGACGGTGGTAATTTTTACTGCGCTCTTAATGATCAGAAATATCTGGCAGATTAACATCATTCAGCTTTCATCTTGTCAAGGGAGATAAAAGGAAGGATTAAAGAGATGGAAGTTCCTTGTTAAGTGCTGTTAAGATAGTGAGTACAGAGTCTACAGACATGAAATCAAATGAGTAAAAACAAAGGAGAAGTTCAGGAGCCCCTTGCCACTGCCTGTGGGATTTACCCTTTATTTACTGCTGACAGTCCATCTGTCAGCTCCCCAGCAAGGCTGAGAAGGAGACTACACCTGTCAACACGTCTGTGAGGCAGAGATGGAGCAGATGTTAGAATTTGCACCACTGAAGCTAACATTTATCATATCTAGCATAAAACTGCTAATAAAGGTGAAAATGGTGCCTCTTTAGTTCACTACCTGATCCTCTCCTTTTTTTCTCTCTTCCCTTTCTACTGTGTTGAGTGCATATCCCCGCTCCGCTTCAGCAGAAATAAGTAAGACACTGAGGAAATTTAATTCTGCTAGTATTCAATCAAAACAGAATAATGTGTTTAATATCTACACAGTGTAGGGAGGTGGAAGATTCATGTGCTCTGAGGAGGTGATGGAGAAGATGCATTAAAGCCAGTCTCTTGGCACACTGCAGCATAAATTCACCCTCGCACACACATGAAATACATTAAGGGGAGCTGTGGTACAAATCAGCGAAGAGCAAGGAAGCCCCGAGCCAAAGGAAGAACAACATCGTGCACCATCATGTTATTACTGCCATATATTCAAGGATAGGTTATTAATGACAAATAAAATGCAAGCACTAAGTGTGAGGGTAGAGCAAGGAAATATGGGCTGAAATTAAGTGAAGGGTGTTGAGGTTTAATATCGGAGATGGTTCCTGAGCAGAGGAATCTCTTACGCTGCTTCCCACATTCCCACGAGGAGCAGTGGGAGCTCTGGCAGGAGCAGCACTGAGAAGCCCAGGGAGAAAAGCCCCGAGGATGGGGCTGCCGAGAGCAGCCCTGCTCGGGCAGCGAGCGGTGGGCTGATAACCACGCTGCACTTGCTTAGCACATCCCCTCTGCAAAGCGCTTAGCACAGACTAACTGCTGATCTCCTCTATTTCCCGAGGGCTGCCCTAGGTGAGGGCCCCGCTGCCCGCTCTGCTGCTGGTGGGGCCGAGTAGAAGGAGCTCCCTTGGTTTCTCCCACATCTCTGTGCCATCCTTAATTTCCACGCTGCTGTTTCTGCACAGTAAAGATAGCGACATAAGCTGTTAGGAGCCCAAACTGGATCTGAACCTGCGCACACTTCACCCACGCAACCACAATTGCTCTGACTCCCAAGCAGATTTGAGCTGAGTGTTTTAATGACAGATGTGACTTGAATTTGCATGGACAGTTTGAGAATCCATAGCATTTAAGAATGAATGTCAATGGAACTTAATGCAGCTAGAAAAACTGCAAGCAAAGCTGAGGCACTTGCTTTTGTTATAATTGATCCTGTAGCAGCAATCCGCCTCATGGGCAATATTCCTATTACATCAAATGACTGATGTAGATTTAGTCAGTTTGTCTAATAGTTTCTGGTACAAGAAAAGTGATGTTCTGGACTTCACAGTTCCAATGGGCTGCAGAATTCTGCCTGTTTTTACAGAGGATGCTCAGGCTGTGTATCTGCCACCAGGGACCAGATTACTTATAAGGTGTAATCTGTTTTGAAGTGCATGCACCCCCCCGGCAACGTAAAGTTAAGTGTAATGAAGGAGGATATATATTGATATGTGGAGAGATGCATATCTTCACAAAATGAAAGTATTTAAAGTTGAATACATTTCATATCAGGCTAAAATTTGTATTTATGTGCAAGTGTTCATTTATTGGGGAAGTTATCAAAAATTATTGTAAATTTGGTGTTTGGGTCAAGCTACAGAAATTCTGAAGATATTTATCAGCATTAAGAGTTTCAACAGACATCATTTTGACTTGTTTTCACAAATTCCATTTTTCCAACATCAAATGATATGCTCAGTACTAACATTATTTTTATCAGTTTTAATCTGTCGTTTCCAGACTCTTACTGATTTACTCTATCAACAATATCAGCATCACTGAAGATAACTTGAGATTTACATTTCTAATTCAATTACAAGTTTATTCAGTTTTATGCAAAGCCCCGCTTCAAAAAATGAATACTTAGGATACTACATCTCACCAACAACTTTCCAGCTCCTAAGAGACATGTGCAGCCTCTATGTCCTAGGATCTAAGTTCGAGCAAGCGAAGGGCCTGGTTGCTCTGTGCCTTTGTCTAACTGATCCCATCAGTGGACAGAATCTGCTGCAGAACTTCCTGCTTGCCCAGCAATTCTTCCTTCTAGCTGCAGCACATAGGAGCCGAAGGCTGAGATCCAGCTACCAGGGTCACACAGCGTGTGCGGAAAGGACTGTGTTGTGTTTTGCTGCTGCCTGTGCGTATTCTGTTGTCTGGGAGAAGCTCCCCAGAAAGTGGTGCGAGTGGCAGGGTGCAAGGGAAATGGTTCTGGATGTGTTGAGTATTAGGGGTGATCCTGGGCTAAATACAGACATAGCTAGTAGTCCTTTAGATAGGATAGGCTTTTACCCTGTCATAAATTTCAGTCTTCAACATATATGGATCTTTTCCTTGCAGAAAGACAGGAACTGTGCAAGGAAAAGCTCCCGCGATCTTTGAGGCCCTTAGTCCGCGGCAGGACTGCCAGGCGCCCTGCGCGGTGCTCGCCAGCGCTGCCCGCTATGTTGGCGTGGAACCAAAAGGTAGAGGAAGCACAACAAGGATGTGGGGCCTGGCTCTGTGTCTGCAGAAACGATCTTATTTAGCCATTGAGGAGGCTGTGTTCGCTCCGGGACTTTTCCGGGAAAAGGAAAGTAAGAAATGCTAATTAAAAAAGACAAGCTCAACAAGTGAACTGTAACTGGAGCTTGCTTCTTGATTGGAAGCATTTAGAAGGTGATGCTGGAACACGAAAATCAATTAACTCAAGAAGAAATCATGTTCTTCACCTCCTTCCATGTTTCCTGGCATCCTGGTAGATTTAACATCTGGGTGTCCTCAAGACATTTGATGCATTTCATTCATCATACATGACATTTGCATAATGTGAACATCATACTTTATGCAGATGCATCCTTGAATATTTCACAAATTATGATTGCTATTTAAACTTCCCATAAATAAACCCCACAGGGACTTGCCCACTTCTGAATGTGTGAAAATGGAAGGTCCAAAGTGACTCATTACTTGCACTGACACACTATAAATTCCCTTCATATCACAAGTAAATACAGTGTCTTTCATTTTATTTTCTTTCTAAAGACATTAAAATTCTATTAGCTGTTTGTGAATATTATTTCATGCCATCTGCATTTACTCTGAAGTTGTGATAGCGACAGCTGCAATAATTTGTATGCGTTTTCTGTGTACAGTTATTGAGTAACAGAACCTTTCTCTTGTGTTGCTATAGAAGATATAGCCAAATACAGAGATGATTTGTTTGTAAATCTAAATCCCGAAAGTATTATTTTATTTATTAGGACAACAGAAGGGAAAATGGAGGATGAGACCAGGGAAAATGTTTGATGTTAAGTGACAAACAATAACGTTTCCCCTTTTCGCTTATTTATTCGTCCCTCGTTCACAGTTCAGGGCAGAAACAGTGGGCAGTGTAAAAATGGACACGTTTTATTCTGTCATGTTTTCACCTGTGAAGGGCTGAAAGCTTCTTTGTTTGCAATGTCTATATTTTAACCGAGCACTATCGAAATATCGTAGAGGTGCTGAAAAGAGCGCTTGGCCCAGGCCTGCCGGGGCCTTCGGCTCCTGTGTGTGGAGCTAGACACGTGCTGAGAGGTTTTCCTAGCTTGATTCATGTACTTGAGAACGGGTGGCCCTCTCTTTTATATTTGGATAATCTGTGCCTTGCAAATGCACAGGTGATAAATACTTCAGTTTTTAGCCGTGATTTACCTGGGGTAAGCAAAGCAAAAATTATGCATAGAGGGCCTGAAGGCAGCAGAGAGCCCTTTTATATTCTGCAGAACATGTCAACATGTAATGTTTTATGAATTGCTCACTTTCCTTTGAAAATAAAGCACTTCTAGGTGTTCAGGATTACACCTAAAAATTAGAGATTAATATGGCCCTCAGATAGGGACATCCTCCCTGCAGCCTTCGCACCGAACTGGGAGCCGTCTCAGTGGGCACCCTGAGAGGGTCTGAAGCAACACAGATTGCTGAGTTGTTATAGCGCTCATATGTTGATCAGCTCAGTTAGCTCCAGCCTGACTCTGTCCTCTGCCTTTCTTGCCCTGCCCCTGCCCTGCTTCCCTCCAGCTTCCTCCAGACCTGGTTTGCTGGCTCATCGAAGCGCTCTTGGGACAGGAGCTGCACGCTCAGTGACAATGGAAGGACAGAAAATAAAACTGCAGTGGATCCATTTCCAAATGGCAACGTAACCAAGGTAAGAAAAACTTTGAAACATAGCGAAGTCCTTGGAGTGAAAGTTCTGTTCCTTTGCGCACTGATGCAGAGGAGCCTCCAAAGGTGAAGCTGCAAAGTCACGTGAAATTCCACTTCTCCTGTCTCCAGTGTTGGTTCAGATCTTCTATGGCTCTCAAAGGGGCTCAAACATCAGAGGAAAACAAATTTCAGAGCATAACTTTGAATAATCCTGACTGAGTCATCAATTTAAATACCTAATTCCTATTAGCACTTTATATCATCTCTCCTGAACAGCTTTGATGAGGTTATGGCCATTTTCACCCAAAGGTCATCAGAGTTTCTGTCACCTGCTATGATTCAGTATTCCTTGATCAGGTAAACTGCTTCTCATATAGAGCGTTAAGAATTTGCTGCTTAAGGGCCAGGAAAATTAAAGAAACCATAGCAAACGCAGGGCCTCTCCTATGATGATCTGCACAGTATCAGGAAGCCGTTTTTCCCAATCTTTTGCAGTACGGTAAAAAAAGATCTTTGAGAAAGCCGTGTAGACTTAAAAGTCCTGCAGGATGCAGCGTGCCCGGCTGCCCAGGGCTCTGTGTGGCCCTGCAGGGGTGCGGACGAGTGGATGACTGAAGGAAGCTCCAGTGCGTGGGGCTCCGGAGGGAGAGTCCATGCGAGGGCAAGAGCGGGCAGCTTCAGAGCAATTCCCGTGCTCAACTACAAGTTACTCGGAGCCTTACCCCGTGTTTATGAATGTGAAAGCCTACTATTTCGGCCTCACTATAACAGCTTTTAAAGGCTACCTATAGATAGAAATCAATTGGAAATCAACACAGCAGATGCTAAATGACAGAAAAAATGAAGTTGTTGATTGCAAGCTGGGGACCTCTGGTGCAAAAATAACTCAGTAGGCCCTTCAAGACTGGTCCCAGGAGGTCGAATGGCAGAGGGTCATCCAGGCTACGTCACTTGTGTCCACTTGTTTGGTTTATCAGTGAAAACTGCAGCTCGGTTTTCATTTGTTATTGACATAACGTCACTGAAAGTCCCCAAATGGCTAAACGCTGCCATGCAGTCTGGCAAGACGAAATTACTCTGCAGAGCTGATAGACCCCTAGCAGGCACGTACGTGTCTATAAATTTAGGGAACTGCTGCTCTTTTGCGTGTGGGTTCATTAATGGAGTGATGGACCTTGGAAAAGCAATTGCCTTTTGTGTGATTGCCATTAGCAGGTTTGTTGACAACGAACCTTGTGACCTTAATGGGCAGCAAGGTAGCATAGTGCATGTGGGTGAAGTTAGGGAATCATTGCTGTGACACGTCTTGGTGTAAGCCAAAGTAAAAAATTATGTCCGTTTAATAGACTTGAAGGTCACTAGTTTCTGTTATCTGGATGTGACATTTTATAGAGATTTTGTCAGTGACATGAAACGTAAAAGATTATTCTGTTCCCATCCATAATAAGAATGAGTGAACATGCTGGAGAGGCTGCTCTTCTCCCCTGATTGCTCCTGTGTATGTCAGGAGTGCTGGTGAGCTGAGAGTCAAAGATCAGAGGTTAGAGAGGAGTGTGATGTGGGTGACTAGGATAGGAGGGGATAAGAACGTGCAGGAGCACAAAGCTCCGGTGGGATTTCTGTAGACTTTCCTGGGGATCTAAACATCTTCACTCCCAGTGCTGCCATTTTAAACGTATCTCCCTTTTGTCAAAGGAGGAAAAGGTGACTGCTCCGTTTGCCTTCGCTCTGGTCAAGGCAGCCCCGCTTAGAGGACGTGTTCAGTCAACTTACGGTCAAGTCGCTTTGTTACTGAGAAGTCAGTTAATACCTTTCTTTGTGATCCTGCCAGAACTTCAATGCTGGACTAAAACTGCTCCTATTTCCCACCCCAGTGCTGTGAATGGAGGGCTGAGAACAGTTCCGAGCCGCCGCTGGTAAAGCGATAGGTATCAGAAGCTTTAGACCAGCAACTTTGACAGTGGTAATGGAGTAGAAAAAGATGGAAAAATAATATAATCTTATTTATGCTCTGTATGTGTAACTTGCTGAAGCATGGAGGAAGCTTTCATCTGCCTCGCGCGGTGTCCCCCTGCCCGCGTGGCCCGCTCTGCCTGCGTGCAAGGTGAGCGTGTAATCCGTCCTGCCGCGGGATTACGGGCGGCTGACAAGCGTTCCTCAACTCCATCAGCTCTGCCTTTGGATGCTCCACAGTGACAGGATTAACAACCGACGCTCCTCCAGGGACGGAGCGTGCTCGGAGTGCGTGGCTGAGATCCCGTCAGCCGCAGCACGCGCAGGAATCGGGAGGGGCTGCGATGCGGCCCAGCTGAAGCCCTGCACGGCTTTGGGGCCTTGTTTGCTATCTGATGCATCTTTTTCTTTTTTTTTCCTACTGTTTTGCCCACTGCCTCCGTACTGGGAAGGCAGAGATTCGCCGTCAGGGTGAATAGAGCCCGTCCTGAGCAAGAGGTGCTCGTTAAAGCCATGAGACACAAATTGTGGACACAAACTGGCGCTCTGCTTGAGCTCCAGGTTTTGTTTCTGCTGCTTCCCAGGAATTCCTGGTGTTGGGAATTCTTCCTAGGGAATATCTAATAGGTGAAAAATTAATTCCACGCAAACAAGGACTGTAGGGGGAGGAGTACTTCTTGCTTGAACCGCAGGGTTAGGTGCAGTAACTTTAAAGCAATGACAGAACCCCTTGTGTGTGCTGCACCTGCAGAAGAGAAGGACAGAGGCTGAGATAGTATCACAGAAATATATCATTGCCCTGAGCCAGCGCTGCGCCCTCCGCTCCTGCGAGCACCTTCCCTGTGACAGATTCATGGTGCTCAGAGAAATTAAACTCAGCTGTGGAGGGAATCTAATTTCATCCCTTGTCATTAAACATCTGCAAACTGGCTTTGCTCTCTTGTGCAACCTGAAGTTACAGGTGGAAGAACGATTGCTGATGAAGAACAGTTGATCATGCAGGGGAATTCCCACTCCGTTTTCCATAAGGAAGAGGGAAGTAGGGCTCATCATGAATGCATTAGTACCTCTCTGAGCTGGAGGTTGACTGTTCCATTTAGGATTCATCTGCAGGGCAAATTTCATTCTCTGGATGAAATAAAGTGAAACATATCTCCTTCTGAGCTCGCCCTCTCTAAGCTTTTTCCAACTCAGAATTCCTACCATTTTCCTTCCCTTCCATTTGCCCCCCTTTCACTGTCGCTTGGACCGGGGTCACTAGAGCGGGTGAATATCAGCCCCCTTGCAGCAGAGCCCCGACCGTGCCGGCTGCGCCGGGACCCTCCCGGCTGCCCTGCATGGAAGGGTCTCCCGGAGACCGGCGTTCAGTTTCGCGCGTCTCGGCGCTGCTGAGGAGTTCGTAACAACTACCAGGTAGTGCGGAGTCACGCAGATGTAATCTACAGTGAGGCCTTTCCTTCCGGGCAAACTTTCCAAAATCCACACTGGCCAGAACGTAGTGCTGCTCTCACGGCAAGCGACCATGACTCTCTTCACTGCGGCTTTTACGTACAGGTAGTTTGCCATATCCTGTTAGTGGTGATTAGGAAAAAAAAAAAGGAAAAAGAGGAGAACAAAGTACATTTGGCGCGTGGTGCCTTCTGTGAAGCAAGTCTGAACTCATTTAATGTATAAATGACGGTGAATCAGGAACCTCCTGCTGCTCCTAATGATAACGCTTCCGGAAATTTGCATGATAAAATTCTGCTGATTTCAGATAGCGTTTCTTAGGACAGATATTTGACACCCAGACTATATGATAGGGAATAAATTATTTTGCTGTGTTCCTAGCTGATCACAGTCATGAATTCCGATTTGCTGACATTCAGCCCCAAACAAAAGCACAGAACCTTGTCTAATAACGCTATGAAAAAGGATAGTCAGGAAATATTAACAAGTTTCATATGGTAATTTATGTAAATATAAACCATAACTCACTTGAAAAAGGTTCAGTTAAACATATAGAAAGGATCTGAAAGCCGAGGTTTTCATGGCAAAGTGTAAATGATACGAGGTCTTTACAGCCCAAATGTTGCGGTTTCTGGCACAAAACAAAGGGAACACCAGAAGTTTCTCTTTAAAAAGTAAAGCATTTCATAGAGTCATAGAATCGTTAAGGTTGGAAGGGACCTCTAGAGATCATCTAGTCCAAGCCCATTTCCCAGTTTTGTGTTTCTGCTCTTTGGTGATGGGAGCGCTGGAACACAGCGCTGCAGATGGTTCCGTGGAAGCTGCAGTTTCGCCCCGCGCTGCGGCTGCTTCGTCCCCTCCTGCCGGGCGGCCCTTCTGCATCCCCTGCGTGGCCCGTGGCGTGGGGAGGTGTTACTCTCAGCCCGGGTAAGCAAGGCAAGGGTCCATGGCCAGGCTCGAAGGCAGGGGCAAAGCAGCTTCGCTGCAGGGGCCGCGAGGCGCCGTCTGCGCCGCGGAGCCGGAGCCGTCGCTCTCTTGCCGACCCGGACGCAATCGGCAGTTCCAAATCCTGCTGACCGGCTCACGCAGAACTTAGGGGAGACATCGGGCTTCGTTTTGTTCTGGATGACTTCGCCGAGGTCATTTCCAGTCTTAGCAGAGCCAGATCTAGGGTGAGTTTCACAAGGACCATGTATTTTAATTAAAGACATTTAATTAGTCTGCCCATAATCTGTCAGAGCTCTTTGCTCCTGCTGAGGCATAATTAATGTACTGAACCTCTACAACTTCCACTGTACACATGTTTTCAAAACAAACCTGAACTTGTGTTTTAAGTGACATAACAATAATCCTGCTTAGCACTTCCTGTTGCTAGAATAACAATATTGTGCATTTTTGAAGTGTCTTTCCCCTGAGGCTGGCTGAAGGTCACGGGTAAGATGTGTGTGTACTCAGCACCTTGCAAGATTGAGCCTCAAGCACACAATCAATATTTATAAATTACATTTCAACCATAAAGATGTGTTGGTGTCTCTGGTTTCACGTAGCTGGGGGTTCTTTATAAGCTTTATTTGGATTCAGTGGAAGCAAAATAGGTACCAAATGCCTGAATTTGAGTTATACTGGAAAGCAAATGTTCAGCACTCAGAATTCGAAGACAAGCCCCTCTGAACAGCACAGCTTCCAGTCCAGCTAGCACGTAGGGTGCTAGACTGAGCTGCAAACACATTCTCAGCTATCGGTGGTCATGGCCACTGGGACTCCCAGCTCTTACACAATTTAATGAAGGTTGAGTACTTGAGCATTGCAGAATTAGGGCTATAATCTAAAGAAAGGGGGCATGGGTCCTGCATGATAAATAGAGCACTCTGCTCTTTGGAGATACTGGCTTGTTACTGATCCGTGGAAGAAAGCCACTTACTGAAGCATGAACACTGTTAGCATCCTCTCTTTTTTCCTGGCTGGTCCCCCACTGAAATCCTGATCCATGCCAAGACTTGGTTAGCTTGCAATGTGGGGAAGGCCCAGCTTGGGTAACATGGTGAAGACCAAATGGAAAATGTATTTCAGAAAGGTTTCTAAGAGAGAGAAAATAAATAATGTGCGTATTGAATGGTAAAAATAATATTTTGCCCTTGTCACTAACCTCGGATGAGCTCAGCTCTTTCTGTTTGTTCTCCTTGGATTCAGCTCCAGCCGTTCCGCAGTTCCCTTCCCGGCCTCCACGGCTTGTTGCCTTTGTCTGCACCTCTGCGCGTCTCCCATTCCCGCACCAGCTATTCCACATTACGGGAATATTCATAAACCGGAGTGTCGTGGTTTGAGTGATGGGGCCGCAGAGAGCGACCGCGGCGGCGCCCGTTAGGGACGGGACGGACACCCGGACTCGAGCCGCCCTGTGAGTCACTCGTTCAGCTGGGCCCTTTATTATTATTAACGATGAAATTCTGAGGCTGGGCTGCTAATGAGTGTAAGCTCCCTTCTGTGTGTTTATTTTTCTTCCCCCTTCAAACTGTCACTTCAGAGTAAATTACTTTGCCCTGCATCTTTGTCAGGCAACACTGTACCAGTACATCCACCCCCAGCTCACCCTCTGCTCTCATTTCAGGCTTACTCGGGTTCTCTCAATGCAGTTTGCTAAGCAAAGTACAGCATATTCTCCCATCTGTCTTACTTAAGTGGCACAATGCGCCTCAACAGCAGATAGAGACATCATTTTTATTACGCCGAGTTCTGGTACTTGTTTTTTTTTTCTGAATTATTTACTAAGCCATTACCAGAAAAGTGGGGGGAGAGCTATGGAGTTAGAGAAGCAAGTGGGATTTTTAAGGGGGGAGGTGGAAGAAAAGCAAACAATTTCCAACATCGCTCAAAAATTCGGCTGTGGCTTTGCTGCCTCTGCTGCATCCCGTGCTGAGCGTGTTTGTGTCAGGGAAGCAACCCACACTGGATGGAATTTCACACCATTCAAAGCATCAATGTCGCCAGCCTTAATGTGTGTTATGTTCAAACATGCGACGTAATCCATCAAACACCCTTGCGCTTTCCTCTGGATTTATGTGCGTGCAGCCTGCCTCCTGTCTTTGCACTTATTTATTTATTTGGGGACAGCCGAGCAGGCTCCCGGTTAGCACGCGCTCTCGCAGCTCCCTTGGCTTCGTGCCTGCGGATTGATCCCTGCAGAGGGGACCTGCTGGCTGGGATCCACTGGCTGCAGGGATTAACCCCAGGGCTTATCCGGTGCTGTCGTGGATGCGGCTGAATTGACCGAGCCATTTCTAGCAGAGCCTTTAAAATGGTGGTTTTCAGATCGGAAAATCCATTCCATCATTGCCTGTGTACCTCCCCAAATGGTCACGTGGGGAGAAGATTTTATTTTGCCAGGAGAGAAATATTTTTAGATCACGCACAAGGTCTAAACCATAAGGGGAACTAGACTCCTAGGAGCTTGAGCCGGGAGCTGCCGCGCTGCTCTTGTCGCCACTTTGCCAGCTGTTTCGAGAGCAAACCAAACCAGAGAAGGGAAATCTTTTCTTCAATTTATTAAAGTTCAATATAAACAAATTGAGAAACAAAAAAATCAAAACTGGTCCACTGGAGAAGAAAATCTATATTTGATTTGAAACAAGAGAAGAGCAGTTTCTCCTCTGAAGAGAAGATTAGACTAAGTGGCATTAGGTTAATGTGGATATATTTACATTGATTTAGAGAAAATAAATTAACTATTAAGATGTAATTACGAGCAACACTGTGGTGAAAAATATACCTGCGTTTACCTATAAGGGTTCACTTATAAAGTGATCTCCAGTGAATTTTAAAGCCTTATCACATGGTGGGCTTCTCTCTGGGGTTTCTGATGGAAAGAGTAGAAAATAGTGTCCGTCTTTCATTGTAGACTTCATTTGTTCCTCTAGACTTGGGGTTTTTTTGTCTCCTGTCCCCCCTCTCAGTTCATTTTTCACAGTGCACATTTCCATCTATCATCAGTTAGCGCTTATCATCTTGGCGTATAAACATGGCAATTTCTCCAAATCAAAAAGCAAAGCCATTAACATGTGAAGTAGAATGGAAATTTTGTGATTGTTAAAGGGATCTGAAATTTGGCCAAAAAAAAAAAAAAAAAAAAAAGAAATTCCCTCTCCCTTAGCCAAAACCAAAGCTGCTAAACAGGATGTTCTGATGAACTGCTGCAGGTCATTCATGGCATTTTTGTATACCCCTCCCAGGCATGGTAAAATTAATGAGCATCAAGTTCTCTCTTTCACACATTGCTACTCCATACCCGGACTACTATGCCGCATGTTTTTCCAACCCGTCTGTGTAGCAGCAAGGAGGTGAAACACGGTGATGCTTGCAGGGCCGGAGGAAAGAGCGGCGACGGCTCCACGACTCCCCGCCGTCCCCGCTCGTCTCGCGCGTCCCGGGCGATCGTCCGGAGCCAGCGGCGCAGAGCAGAGGGTCCCTACCCGCGCCCGCCTTCCGCAGAGGGGAGCGCGCAGATGCTTAATTGGTCTCCAAATGTCAGGAGCGGTTTGCATAAGCCCTCATTAGTGTTTGAGCAAGCCTGGAGATGGGGGTGCAGGGAGAGGCAGCAGAAGGCGCCCGCGGAGGCCGGCGAGAAAGAGGCTGCTTGTGCGGAGGCCCCATCCCTCTTCCCGCCGCCCGGCACCTCGTCCTTCCCGCCCCGCGCACGTCCTGCGCGTGGGGCGAGAGGACGGCGGCCCTTGCAGGAGCCCCGTTTTCTAGGAATTTTTCCAAAGGAGGGCTCCCTAAACAGGGGTGTAACCCCCCAGCGTGGCACGGGGATGCTCCAGGCACAGCCCAGAGCTGCAGCGTCTGCCCTTGACCTGCTAGGGCAGCGTCGCTAACTCTGGGCTTGGGCCTGCTCTAGCAGTACATTTTGGAGCTCAAAAACTTCAATTAGATTTTTAATGTGTGTAATTTAGGGAAATACGGTCCATTCCATCTGCTTTACATTACTGTGAATAACTGATTAAAAATACAGGTTGAAATATTACAGCTACTAATAATTTCTCCACATGGCTAGCTCTTAATGGATGTAGAGGAAATTAAGAATAAGGCCTTTTTATGATTTTTCACAGGCAAACCTTACCATAATCCTTTTATTTATTTGAGAAATGTGCCTGTTTATAGACATTTTATTTGTTTAATAATTTCTCTCTTTGTATTAATCTTTCCTGTAATTATTTCATATTTTATAAGCATATTAACTAATTTGATTCTTTATAAAAATATTGTATTGTAATGTTTTAAAGCTCTCTCTGTTTGCACTGAGTTTCAGGCAGTTTCCAAGCATCCAAAGCTTGTAGCCTATTGATAACTATAGTTGCTCGTATTGCCTAGAGGACTCTGCTGAGATGCAGGCCCCAAGATACTCGATATTACACTTGCACAGACAGAGAAGCTGTTTCTTCCCCAGAGAACTCATTAATGTAGATAGACAAGGCAAAACAAGAGAATACTATTTTAAAGACAAGGAGTTGGCGTGCAGATATTTTTAACCGATTGCTCAAGGTCACAGACTTACTGAACTATGAATATCTCCAGTCTTTCAAGACCTCCTTCATTTCCTAGCCCGCTAGGTTTTGTTCCCTCTCCCTTGCTCCACAGAACAGGAGCTGTTGCCCGGCTCTGGTCGTGGTTCCGGACAGTCTGCGCGCACAGACAGGCACTAATGCAGTCTCCCAGTTTTATTTTGTTATAGCCGAAGAGTCCTTGTGTCTTTCCCATAACAAACTGCTGATTCAGATCTGCAAAGATACCTCCCCCCGCTGCACCCCAAGCAGACAACACACCAGGCCTCTCCATATCACTTCTCACTGCTTTTACTCCAATTTTCCCCAGTGCATCATTTCTCCTTGACCTACTTTTATGGACTAGTTTGGCCATTGACTTCTTAGCCACATATTCCAAATTGAACACTGATCATGACAACACCATATGAAGTTGGGCTTGGATATCATTTCTGGTTAACATCACAGGTTTTTTACAAGTTCCATTTTCTTGACAGAAACGTGTCAGAGATTGATGATTTCTGCTGAACAAGATCTTACACATTTCCTAGTTCAAAAAGTGGCTCAAACATAGAGAAAAAGAACACCACTGCCATTATTTGATTATTTTTCCTTAAAATGTTTGGAAAAAATAAACCCGCAGGGCCACATCACTCTAAATCTGAGCCAGAGCCTCTGCCCGCTGACTTGGCAGAGCTCCCTGGCTGACTCAAGTCACGCTGTGGCCATAACCACAACCTGCCCCTCACTGACCAAGGGCGGAGGAGCAGCGACTCCGCAGTGATTTGTGAGCTTCACTAATTGACTGTTTGTTTATTTTTAAAAAACTGCAGGTGCTTGAGTTACTGTTATCAATTAATCATTATAATTTATGGAGCCTGCAAGGTAATTGCTCTTGAGTCATGCCTGCAGGTGTGTCCAAATCACCCCAGTGGAGCTATAAAGCCATGGAAGTGGGTCTTTGAAAAAAAGTGTGCTGTGGTATTGCCTATTGTTTGTGCAAGCTCTTGTCTTTCTTCTGAATAACCCAGCTCAGGGAGAGACCTGCTCATAGAGGAGGTATTGGAATAATGGATCGCTCCTAAACAGTGATGAGGTGGCACTAAAGGTTTTCAGCAGACTTGCTTACATCTCATGTATCTGCTTACAGGACGGCTACGAATGACTTTTCTACGATGGATCTCAGAGGGCTGACTGTGTAACCTGTGTTTGGAAATGAAGGTCCTACTTTTACTTCAAATAGCCAGTTGGAGAAGGTATGTAATGCTGTTTTTCTAACCTTCCCCTGGGATTTTCTTCTGCCTTCAAGAAAGGTTTTAAGAAGTGATATAACTTATACTATAGTTGAAAGCTAAATGTCTCTATAAAAAATGATGATAAGGTAGGATCTGAAACAAAACAGAAGGATGTCACATCTGCAGGTTGCACGAAATGGTTGAATGTCAGGAGTACAGCGGGGCTTGTTTGCTGTCTGTACGCAGCGGACACATTAGCCTCATGGCAAAGAGAGAAAACAGAAAGACAAGAAGCGGGGAGGGGGTGTCAGGGAGGATACGTTCCTCGCCCGCCACGTGCTGGGGGCTGTGCGCTGCTGCCTACCGTGGTCTGTCAGATATGGGGGTCTCGGGCCACTGCTCTGACTGATCATCCCATAAACAGCTCTGTCCTCGTCAGAAGGTTCTTCAGGCTATTTTAGTATTGCCTTGGGAAAGTATCCATTAATATTGCTAGAGCACTGGAGTTGTGTGGGTGACAAAGACGCCCGGAAACCATGATAGCGTATAAAATACAATTGTCTTCCATAATACATCATCAATTTGGCTTTGTAAACTTTGCTACACTGAGGAAAAATAGAAATGGGAGGGAGAAAAGAGCCTGGAATCCAAAGCCAGCTGGTATAATCAACAAATATGACAAATGTAATCCTGTTGGAAGTAAGATTACATCTCAGTAGGGCAATCTAACCCTTCCTCATTGGAGGTGAAGAAAATACATAAAGTCCATGAAATGTTGCAGTTGTCAGTGGAAGATAAGAATTTCTCCTCCTGTAGTTCAAATCCATTCTCCACAAGGTGACGCAGCCCTGGCAGTGCAGCTGCCCCTCCCTAGAGAAGGGTTCCTGCCCTAAGCTCTCCGGCGTAGGAGAAAGAGCAACCTACTCGGTACCTAAGCAGCTCTGCAAACCGTCTCGGTGCATACGGGAACTGCTGCCTCCTGGCTCTTAGGCAGACATTGACAGAGCAGAGGAATCCTCGCGTTGTCTCTTTTTCTGCTATTGTGTCAGGAAATGTGGGCCTATGCAAATATTTTGCAAGCACTTTGGGATCTCTCAGGATTAACGATGCTCTGTAAAATATGATTGTCTTCTGTAATACATCACTGACTTGTACTGCAGCATGGGTTTAACTGTCTTCAATTCCTGTATATAAGAAAATAAGCAAAATACTGAGTAGGAAAAGATAAGTTTCATTAACACCATTGACATCACATATATATCTTATAATTGCTACTCCAAAGGTGAAATCAATAGCTGCAATTACATGAGGGCTGCAACGTTTCTGAAATATCCCACATGATTTTTATTTAAGATGAATGTTTTGGAGAATTGGAAAGCTACTGTTTGCATGAGTGATCTGCTTGATTCGCTATGTGTTACTCATAAATCTGTGAAGGGGGGGGGGGGGAAAAGTTATGCTCAACTTCTCTGCTACAAAAACATGGGCATTACATTAGTCAAAAAGGCAAATATAACAAGTGGATGCTATTAGATCTGGCTTTGGTTCTGCTGATTTCATTCTTCAAATGTTTCCAGTCTACTAGCTTAGAGAATCCATCTATTTCTGACATTAGCCTTATGACAGTATTTATTATATTTGGGGGAGGAGGAGGGGAATACATTAAAAAACAAATCAAGGGGAGAAACAAGATATCTATATATACATTTAGTGTAAAGTGAACACAGGCTCATTTTAGATGACACTCCAAATTTCTTAAGACAGGAAGACTTTGGCAAGGTCAGTGCAAGTTTTTGACAGGTTTTTGGGATTGGCACAGCGCCTGCTCTGTGTCTGCAGCCTGGGAAGGAGCCTCCCTAGAGGAAAGAAGTTAAAACTTGTGACCCTGGGAGGCTTAGCTGAAACCACCGGACAAGGACTGGACAAGGCACCCTCTGAAAAATAGCTATTTACCTCACTTTTCAAAAAGAAGTGGTCTGGTAGATGCGGGAGGATCTTGTATTAGAGCAGAGTCGACTCCTAGCAGTGAGGCACGGGACATTATAGGTGTTATCAAAGCTATGGGTCCTTGAACATCAATCACCTAAAATTTTAGGTTGTCATTTGAAGTGTGCATGTAAAATACTATCGGATTCAAATAGTTAGTGTAAATGGTCAAGGGGGCGAAAGTCTATGGCTTAATTAGTTTTCAGGTGTCTTTAAAGTTGGGCAGCTATTTAATTTCTTCCCCGTTCCTGCAGAGGAGGTAGTTATGTGGTCTGTGAAGGACAAGACTGGATGACAAGGTGACTTCTGGTTACAGATTCGTGGTCTGTACAAAAGCTGTTGAAGAGATGATGCTTTTCTGTGGATGTAGATGTGTGGGTGTAGAGATATTGTATAAATGGGTTTAGGTGCATTGGCCTAGCTGCATTAAAGTAATCTCTTTTTGTCAAGCCCATACTGTTAAGTTTTCCATTCATATGTTTTTGTTGCCTGAAACCACTCATATTTTAGCAGTTGCATAAATATTGTTACCTCTATCAAAGACCTTGAGGCCTCTATTCCTATTTATACTATTGCCAGTAAATGTCATCATTTCTCACATTGTGCAAATGCTACAGTATGTTATGTTCCCATTTTTCAAAGGCAAGGTTAGAGTGAGATGACAAAAGGGATAAGTTAAGTAACACTATTAAATAAAAGCTAGAGTTACAAGGAGCAGGGGAACGACAGAACAGCAAGATGAAGGGAGGCAGGGAGATGCTGGTATTTGCATCTGCTTCCTGCAGCAAGAATATTACATCTTCATTTTTGCAATGAAGCCTTTTTGATAGGTCTATGTTTCTCCATCTCCCACTGTGACACTATGCATTACCCTGTGCAAAAAAGCAAGTGAAGCCTCGGTTACTTTTTAACACATCCAGTTCAGGTTTCACAGCTTTGCTGAGCCTCACTGGAGCTAATGCTCTGGTTTCCATGTTTAGTGACAGAGACTTTTAACAACGATCACTTCAAAACCCCCTTTTTTCTTCCATTTCTTCTCCCCTGAGAACTGCCAAGGGTTAACTTGCTGGGGGAGAGAGTGTAATATTGATGCTAAAGGAGGTCTGAGATACGTTGAGTTAGATATTGGGAGATGGGACTTGCCTGGTCATTGTTTACACGATCATCCCTGAAGAAATATACACCTGCCCTTGTAAGCAGAAGAGGTTATATCTTAAGGAGAAGAAACCATAGAGCAGAAGCAGTTTATTGCAAGTAGGGAGTCCAGTTAGGCACCTCGGTTAGCTCTGCACGTTGTGCAAGTGGCAAAACAGGCACAGGGCTGGCGGCAGCGTTGTTCAGCATCAATACGCGCAGCTAGAAAACGCGAGCTGGCCTCACCAGGAGACCGGCGAGCAAAAGCTGCTCTGCTGACTAATGGTCTGTAATGGCCACCAAAGATGCGTTTGTCATCCAGGTCATTTCTTGTATACAATTCACAGAGAACAGAAAATCTGTTTTGTTGGGATCAGTGTGGAGGAAATGATTGGAAAGGAATATGTCCCACTCGGAAGGTATATCACTTAGCAGACAAGGCATGCATATGTACTGCAAAATGACAGATGTTAAGCCAAGAATGGGGAGGAGGAAGACGAAACAAAAACACCTCACTGCATTCTACATGTCTCAGTCCTGAAAACTAACAAGAGTAGACTGTTGTTGGTTATGATAAGGAAACATTGTCCATATAACTGGAACTTCTTGCACTTCAGCTGCTATTAAGCTCATTTAGCCAAAGTCATTTAAGGCCCTTGCTCTCTTTCTTCAACCACATCTGCCGAATTAAATTCCATGCACTGACAGTGATGCTTTCAAAAGCTCAGAATCAATTCTTCAATCACTCCACATTCTTAGCTGTGATTAAAAACATGTGTCCCCTAATTAAGCTAACGAGAAATTGTTAATTGGCACAAAGCCCCCCTCTGAGTATGCTTGTTAATGTCACCATCACTTTGACAGGAGAAGGAATATAAATGAAGGGCAGACAGTCCTACCAGAATTTGGAATTGGACTTCTGGATGCAGACTTTGTTTATGAAGCGATAGCCATGAGGAGGAAGGTGAGGAGGCTCTGGAATGGGGCACTTGGGCTCCTGTCAAGGTCAGAAGGAAGTCGAGAGAAGAATGCTCAGGTGATAATGTCCTCTGGTGCTTCCTCAGCAGAACGCTGCCCTTGACCCTCCTTTATGTCCTCTTCCTGCCTTGCTTTACAAGCAGCAAATTAGCACACTAATTTGATGGTGCTTCAATACCCAACCAGGAATAGGCACCCCAAGGCTCCCTGGGGCCCCGCCAGCCGGCTGCTCACCAAAGCAGCCGTGTAAACCTGGGCACTCTGCCTGCCGGCCTCAGCCCTGGGGCTGCCACCGCCCCAGGCTCCCCTCCCTGCTCCAGACCCTTCCCTGCCACCAAGTTTGGTGACATCCCACTACTGATGTGGAAGAGCTGCACCAGACCCTTGAAAGAACGCACGTACCGAGCCATGGGTGCGCCCGCCGGAGCCCTCGCCAGCCTAGGGCCATAACCTCATCCGTGCACCTGCACTAGCACTTCTAGTGTAAAATGAGAGGAGAGCACGTGCCCACCTACGTGTGCAAATGGCAGACCTCAAAAACACAAGCCTTGAAAGGGCGATAGAGCTTACAGGTTGGCCTCCTGCTTTTCCAGCTATCCTGTTTGGAGGAAGCTGAATGTATCTCGCTGCCTAGGGTGCTTGCAGTGCGGTTAGAACTCCCGCGGGGATATGTGTGGTTTAAGCAGAGCACCCGGAAGAACAACGGGGTAAGAGCTACGAAAAGGAGCGGGAAAAGTCAAAAAGAGCCACTGCAGGGCTGCAAGAGGCAGCCCCCAGGCTCTGGAGACCAGTAAATTGCTTTTTGTTTTGGTGCAGAGCTCTTGGAAAACGGCTGCAGGGAGTGGGAGTTTGCAGCACGTGCAGGGCAGTGATGAATTCCCTCTCCAGACAGGGAACGGCAGGAGGAGGATGCCTGTGGTGGTGCTTTGCTTGTCTTCCTTTCAGTACGGTTTTGCTGTAGACTGAAGAGCAGGATGTATGTTACGGAAATAAGAAAGCACAAGCTACATCCTAGGTAAACAAATATGGGGGGCATTTGGTGAAAGTCGCCCTTGCAGACCTGGAGGGCCCGTCCCTGCAAGCCCTGGTTTGGGGCTCAGCTCAAGCTCCCCGGCGGCTTCCCTGCGAGCCCCCGTTGAGGACGGGGCTCGTGGCGCACGCAGCACCGGCCGTCAGCGCGCAGAGCCCTCCGGGGCAGCGAGGCGGCCGCGGTGCCCTCGCGCAGGCTCTGAGCGAACCGCAGCGTCCTGGTGCCCTCGCCCCTGCGGCGACGTGTTAGCAGCAGCCTGCAGCGCCGGCGAAGGAGCCTCGGGAGGAGCGTCTCTCTCCCGTTCTCGTCTCACCCAAACTGTAGGAATTAGCACCTAGCTGTCACCATCCGGCCGGGTACGCTCGGCTTTAAGCAGCACGTTGCCTCAAGCAAGGTTCGAAGTCCCGTTCTTCCAATTCTTGCCAGATCCCAGAGGGACATCGAAAGAATTAATCGTAATATTTGAATACAGAGCTCCGCTCTTCTCAGGGGGATGAAGGAATCCCAGGCCTGGCACAACATTCACTGCCATATGCAGCAGTGCCAGTGATATTTTCCTTCCTCATTTTTCTTCTCTGGTGTTCATTTGAGATATTCCTGTTCCAAGCTCATGTTCTGTCCAACACGCTACCCAGGCTGTAGCAGCAATAGTTGCCTCTGCTAAATGAATGTTTGCTAATAATGTCTTTCCGTCTGGATGCTCATCAGATCTGCTGAGCATATTTGTCATTTCTTCCATTCCATTTCCATTATAACATAAATAACAGGCAGATTGGAATCCACACTGTCCTGCAGTTTGGCAGTTGCTATTTTGACCATGCTGCCTTTTATTGAGATATACTAAAGTATGCTCTTTTAATATCCTAGCTTGCAAGGATAAAGCTCAAATGACTTGGTATCAGGTATGTGTCAATAGTAGTGAAGCTTAAGCACCTTGCATCTTAGCCACGCATCTCAGGGCTGTGTCTATGAAGCTGCAATGAGAAGAAGAGATGAAACAAAGTGAAAACACAGCTCCCTTATCAATTGCTTCTATTCTGGTATTTCAGAGTGAAGTCTTCCTGAGGAAAATCTATCACTTCCATGGCAGATGTCGTCGCCTATTTCTCTCTGTGGCTGGATACACCAGCTTAAAGTCAAACCTTGCTCTGCTCTCAGATCTCTTGGCAGATGCAAGGCACCTTCCTGACTGCTCCTGCACAGCAGCGCGGGGCACAGCTCTTGAGACACTGCGAGGAAAGCAGTCTGAGTAAACACAGGATCAGCAGCAATGCTATTTTTAGCATCTATGCTCTTTCTTCATATTCTAACTATATGTAATATTGCAGATACTGTGGTAAGGAAAATACTGTGATTCATGCATTTTGAAATGCTGCCTATTCCAGGGTTGCCTGAGGGTTTCTGTACATGAGAGATTTATAGCCCAAGTGGGAAAGGCATAGGTGGGCCATTAAAGGTTATTTATTGTAGTTCCATTTCTTTGTTTTTGTGACCACTGCTTATAAAACACTTGGTTTAAAAACTCCTAGGGTCAGAACTGCGACCTCGCATTCCAGTTCATATTGTTTGTGTGCATGCCACGGATGATTTACAGTACAAGGAGATGTTAATAGAGCAGGGGGACAGGGCACAAGGAGGAACCTCTACCCTTTTATCAAGGCGCAGCATGGAGGAAGCTGAGCTGTGAACCTGCCAGTCTCAGACATTTGGGAGCTCCAGTGAGTATCGACCTCTGCAGGGAATGTGAAATAATGTCCACGATAGTTTTGATATATTACCTAAGCTGCAACTCTGAAAAATACTGGTCTGAAAGACCATATACTTGTTACACCTGCTAACTATGCCCAGCTGGAAATGTGTGTGAAACCCTGCGCAACTGACAGATTTGTCATAAAATGTACTCTGTTCTGTCTAGGTCTATAAGGATGCCACACTGTGGATCACTCAAGGAAAGGTGTCTCACAAAGACAGAGAAAAGCTCATCTTTCTGTTCGCTGAGGTGTTGATGACACAATTTAGCATGCAGGATCCAGCTTATTTAGAATTCAGTGCCAACTTCATCCTCATCATAGAGCGAATCCTGTTTTACAATTCCCTTGAACATTCTGTAAATGATGGCATCTGAAAACAAGCAACACAGTTTATATGCTGGAACTGTACTTTGAAAATAGTTCTTAAAAATATAATCTAGTTACCAGTCAGAGATGTAGAAATAGATTGCAGTGATTGGGAACTAGAAATGAATCTTTTTAGTGCAAAGTTGCTGCTGACTTGAGTTTTTTTTTTTTTCTTTTTAGTCTGGGCAGCATCTACTTGTCCTAATCAAAACTATTAATAGGAACCAAAAATTTGCCCTGAAACGTAGGCTGTACTGAAATGTGTGTACCACGTACCCGAGAGATGAGCTCTGAGCAGCCGGTGCTGCACCAGTGAGGCCGCTCGTGTCCGAGGGAGATGCTGCGCCCAGGTCTCCTGTGCTTCAGCCCCCCTCGCCCACGCAGCACCCGCACCCCTCCTTCCGAATGTTCCCATTTCTCTGGCCTGTGCTCTTGGCCTCGGACGCAGGTGCGGTGCAGCTACCTGTGCCCGCAAACAGCGAGAGCCACACGGTCCATTTGTAAGTCAATTTAGAACTCCAATATTTTAATAATTCAGAGACCAACGGGATTTCAGCGTGACACAGAATCTCAATTGCACGAACACCAGCAGTTGGCCAGTGATTGTTCATCTGTGATTCAATAAATGATGGATAACTGTGAGTTAATGTTAGGCATCTGAAACAGGTGTTTAGGAGAGCTATAAGTACATATCTCCTCTAATGCACTCTTTATAAATTATTTGCTGAGACTTTTAGCTCTGCTATGCCACAGTTCAGGAGGGATGTGAGAAGCTGCCTTTATACAGAGATGAAGTGAAACGCTTTCATGGTAATAGTTTCCTTTAAAATTAGTTTTACATCTCATCTATTATGAAATGTGAAGATACACTTCTAGCTGCCTCTGAGATCCAGGCAGGCAAGCGTGAGCAACAACAAAGACCTGCTTTCCATAATTTTCAATCAGCGTGTGCGAGTTTTGTGTGTTCTGCTTTTAAGAGTGTCAGGGTGTAAAAGCAGCGGCAGGGCAAGCTCAGCGCAGCCCCTTAGTGCAGCAGTGCAAAGGAAGAGGGCTAAGAGGGCTCACCAGAAGCATTTGGGGAGAGTTTTCCCGCCGCTGGCTATGCTAAAGTTGCAACAGATGTTTACAGATGCTCTACTGGGAGGAACCCAGCACGGTGAGGAAAGCGCAGAGTAATTGGGTCTCTTCAGAGAAGAGGCTTCTTGCTATGATGGCCCCAGGTGTGAATGAAGGTGGAGATACTCGACATAGCCGAACCAAGGCAGAGTTCTCTAGGTTCGGACTAGGTGAAATACTTGTTGAGGTTAGACTTGGGACGACCACCTACTGTTTGTTGGTCACTAACAGCACTGAATATTAAGGCCTTTGGATTCAAACAATTCAGCTTCTGTGGTTTTTTTCTTTTTCTTTTTTTTTTCCCCTGAAATATTCTTTTGTCTCCCTGTTAGCCCTTCCTCAGAGCTCCTAGTTTTACTTCAGCTGAAAACCTTGCAGCTGCTCTGGGATTCAGGGTCCTGCCTGTAAAAACAGAAGCTCTGCTCTTTTTGTGCACCATTTTCCATCTGCAGTGGCTGAATATATAGCAAATAATTCATATTTAGAATATGGATTTATCCTTTTTTTTTTTCCCTTGTGCTTAGCTCTGAGATACCTGTTGCAGCTGTCCAATGAACATCACAAGCCCTTTTTAAATCTCAGGCTGTTCTCTGGGGAGTATCTTTTGGCTTCTGAAGGAATGCAACACAAACTAAAACAGAAGGGAGAACTGAGCCCTGTAGCCGCCCCCCCTGCCCAAGGAGCACAGATTTGAAAAACCTCAGGTTTCATTTCTTAAACTATTTATTCTAGACAATGTGGGCAGGGCTTCTTTACAGATAAAGATCCCATAGGTAAATAACCAGTATCTAATATAATGATCAAAGTACCTCAGTTAATTTGGTTTTAGTATTCAATTTGCCAGTAGATACACACTAGGCTGCCTGTGCTCCCCTGGCTGCAGGCAAAGAGCAAACAGAGAGGCCGTATAAAACCCCCCAGCTCAGGAGAGGAGTCCGTACGGGCCCAGCCTCGGAGCAGGGAGCCCAGCAGCGGATCCTGTCCCGTTTACACCCAAGGTAGACACTGCTCTGCTCGTGTTCTGTCATCCTCTAATGGTGTTCAAATTTCTTTGCAAACGATCGTGCCTCTTCCTTCATATATTTATGTATATAATGTGTGTGTGTATATGTGTATGTGCATATATGCAGGTATATAAACACGTTTATTCTTGAAGATAAAATCTGATTCCTTGGGTGCTTGAACAATCTATAAGGGTAGATGCTTGTTTTTTTTCTTACTCTTTCTTCCTCCCTTTCATAGTCATAATGCATCTCATGATTTCTTTGCTTTACAGCATCCTTTAAAGTGACACTTTTTATCAATTCTCTGGGCAATATTGATGTTTTGCCCTTTTAAACATGTCATCTGCTTTTCTGATGTTCCTCTCTTATTCTCCATCCATTTTCTTGTAATGCTTTCATTTGGTGGCAATTTTTCATTGGGTCCCTGAAGGTTTAGTCCAGGAGTTACTTCAAGCTTATTTTTCCCCCCATGCTCTGAAATGTTTGACACGCGATCAAACTCCTCCGGTGCACGAGTGGTACAGGCACAGGTCCTGTCCTCACTTCAATCTTATTTAAGTCTTTCATCCTGCCTTCAAGATCCTGGTGGATTCAATAAAAAAAAAAAATTAAAAGCAGATGAAGAAAAAACGCAGGGGTGTTTTAGACTGTTTAGACTCACTGGAGACGTTGCCAGTAAGAGCAATCCTGGGCTACGGGAGAGCAGTAAGGAAGCCTGGGCTTCCTCCGACGCTGCTCCGGTCTCCGGCTCGCGTTCGTGGTGCTCCTGGGGCCATTATGTTTATGCTGCGTCGTGACAGGCTGGCGTTTGCAGCTCACAGGCTGAAACGTCTACAAAAAGAGTAAGTGCTAATGTCTGAGACGCTTACCAGCTTTGATTTCAGCAAATGAGCAGGATTCCTCGTGATATTTATAACTTCCAAGTGTCTGCTGCTAGGTAACTCCTTTGGAGAGAAATTCAAAATTATGCTCAGTGTCTGAATATGAAAGTTTCTGTTGGAGAGACATTTTTCCAGTACAGGTCTAAGCAGCCCAAGCCTGTTGTTCAGTAAATTTCCTTGCAAAGTATGAAAATATTTAATGTGTCCAAAATAAAACCTCCATGTCATCACAAACAGTCTTTCTAGGTCTAAACATACCACGGATTCCTTAAGAGACAGATGATGTTCGGCTATATTATTACGGCAGATGGATTACTATGGCAGCCTGGATGGCAGGAAAAGGTAGACTTTACCTCCACACTTAGCAGATGTCAATTTATATTAATGAGCAAAGGCGAAACAAAATATATTTTATTTTCCTTGTAACCTGTCTTAATTGTAAAACACCTGCATAGATTATATCTTATTCCAGATGTTTAACAAATGATGTGAGCAAACAGCTCACATTTTTTCTCCCACTGATATATATTTCTCAGGCTAAAATTAGGACTGATAAAAATCTGGTGCTGGTTTTCACCCTACTTTGAAGAAAGCCTATATTAAATTATGATTTTTTTAGTACTACAGTGTGCCGAAAAATGCAGTGAGACAAGACTGCTTGTCACATTTATGAGCTTACGAAATTTTTGCTGTCCCTTTTGTTATTCCTTCCCTTGGTAGTGCAGTGAGGCTCTGAGCTATGAATTAATGCAAAAAGGCTGAAGATTTACTTGCTGGTCCATATGTCCAGGCTGCTTGGCAGTTCATGAATGTCACTGTTGGAAACGGGGAAAAAGAAGTTGTAGAAATGTAAGCCACGGAGCCAGTCGTTGTCGCAAGCTTTCCAGAAAATATATTGAATAGTGATAAGTAGCAGATAAAGGACATTAAGATTAAAGGAACTTATATTTTTCTTTATCTACACAACAACCCACAGATGAATTTCCTGGGGTAAAATACAACATATTTCCTATACAACTATTTTTAAATCCTAAAGCTAGAGAGCTTCTGGTTGGCCTTTCATGCAAATATGCAGGACCTGAATAGTGACTGAAAAACTGTTCAAAGAATAATTATGGCATCTTGAGATGTTTTGTGGTGTCTTTCATATATGATTCTTCAAAGTCCTTTCTGGGACATAGCGGCTTAGTGAAGCTGTGGAAGGCAGAGTAATGTCCGGGTCATTGTGTAAAGTTAGAAATTCACCTAATTACGGAGAAGTAGGTAGAGCAAATGTACAAGCATATCTGTATACACACACATGTATATGTGTGTGTGTGTATATGTGTATTTATATATATTCATGTATATGTGTAAAAATATAAGGTGACCCCTTAAATACCTTGACATAGCACAAAACTGTGCAAACTCGCTAAATGGTGTCCACCTACATAGCTGAGTTGACCCAGGCCATTCCCTAGACTGATACTCATCTTCCCATACAAAGTTAGTTCAGGTTTGAACAAATTCGGCTTGTGCTGCCCTAGAAGAGACGACGCGGCCTTCGCCATGCGTTCCCGTGTGCACCCAGGGAAGAAATAGATCTTTGTTTAATTTAGTGTGACTTGATTGTTGACTCAATTGCAGGTCAGCAGCATATCCAGAAAAGTCATATAAATCTTTCTTCTGCTGTGTGGGGAAGAAAACAGATGGACACTAGAGTATATTAATGTTCATTCTCCTTGGGAATCAATAGGAATCTATATTTTATAAATGGGTCTGCTAAACACAAGAGAAAATTCATGAAGCAGAGAAAGGAAGAGGGAGAGAATAAAAAGCCAGCTAATTCCTATCAAACAACTGATTATTATCCACATCCTCGGGACATGTGTCCATTGAAGGTCTAGCACAGCAGAAGGCAATGCTTCTACATTTAATTTCATTGGGACTGATTGCATTAGCTATGCAGAAACATCAGGCCTGATCCCATTATTTATGGAGTACCCTTAGCTCTAAATGACATTTATCACTTCTAGGTACAAAGCTTCTGTTTTGTATTCAGATCCTATTAATAGCGATGGGAGTCTTCCCTGACACTGGTAGGAACTGGATCAAGTCTGCGATAAGCAGTTAAATGTAGCATGTAAAGATGCACAGAAAAAGGAGCATGGAGGGGAAAAGACATTCCAGAGAAAAGGATGGTAAAGATGGCCCACATCATTTGGATGAGGATCTGGAAGGAATGAGATTTGGTGGGATTCAGTGGGAATAGGATTTAGGAGGATGCAGGTGAATTCTAGGTTTGAAGTGAAGCTCATAGGAAAGAGTGGAAAGAGAAATCTGCTGATGATGCAGTGAGACCTACAGGAGAAGAGGGGCAAGGGGTGAGAAAAGAAATGGAAGAATGAAAGATAATGGGGAGGAAAATGGTCAATTAAAACAAAAATCAGGCAACAAGTTAAGTTCAGCGAGAAATAGAAGCCAGTCAGAAAAAAAAAATGCTTGCAAATGTAGCTGTGCAAGGTCTGGGGTCAGGGATATGCTCAGGGATATATGAGTGAAGCTCAAAATGCACTTTGCCTCCTTGACCTGTTTCTCTCCTGTGCCCTTGCAACCCTGGCACCCTACCAGGGTGAGGGGGCTCCCTCCTCTGTTTAGAGCTTCCCCCAGGAAACATTTGTGGGGAGCCTCCTTTTCTTCCCCTGGGTTGCACTCAGCCAAACGGCTCTCTTGATCACGCGTCCTCCCTCCCATTTCTTCAGTGGGGGGAAGAAAATAAACAAATAGGAAGAATCATTGTGCATAAAATTGTAGCTGTATTTCCATAAAGAAATAGAATTAGAGAACGATAGAAATGAGAAATATTAGCCTATAATACCACATGCTTCATCAAAAACCCAGCCTTGCAAAATGACAGCAGACATCAGTAATTGCCAAAACACCAGCTTTATTTATAGATGTGAAGGAGAGATAAATGTGCTACATACAAATTCCAATTAAGGCTAAGCCAGGCAGCTTAGAGAGCTGCTCTCACCCGCTCTCAGTGGCAGAGGCTCCTCACTGCTCATAGTCCTAGTGACTCACCTAAGATGATTAGAAAATAACACACTGGTACTGTATGCAGATCCCACCTTCGCAGCACAGTTGCACTTGTCTACTGCTAATGGAAAACAATTTTCAATTATAAGGCAAAATGACTAAAATTCATCCCCCTTTGCTGTTTTTTCTTTAGAGTGCTTTGATATTTCGTACTTCAGAAGGTCATTAGCATCTCTCCGGCTGGCCCTGCAGCTGGACCTGAGTAGCAGCTCTGGTTGGTTTTGTCAGCATGTCTTGAAGTCGGCGGAGGCAGGAATAGCTGCTTCTAAATCTTTCCAGCTGAGTTTGTTCGTATTAGCAAGGGAATGTAGCGCTCGAGCTCAACAAACATAGGCTGTACAAGATGGAAATGTCCATCAGCTGCGAAGGGGCAGCAGGTGCTGCCCTGTTAGGCATCGCTTTCCTGAAAGAAGGATTAGATGCGGTAATACTAAAGTCCAGGAAAAATAGTCTGTCCTGCAGGACCAGCGTTGACGTCTCCAAGAAATACTGTGAAGCCACAACTGCTGGAGCGACGGAAGGCTCGGATTGACCTTACAAACAGTTAGAACTGTGTCTGTTTTGCCACCACAGTACAAATTATTTTGTTTACAGCAGGATAGGAGCATTTGTTAGACCAGCCTCCACGGTGCATTCGCGATCCTTCTGCTGTGGAATGCTGAAACAATCCATTACCACAGATGTGATAATGGAGGGCTTCAACTGGGGCTCAGTGTAGTTATTTTACGTTTTCTCCCAGTGTAGCCTATTAGTAATCCCATTTAATTGCAAAGGCCATGGTGGTCATATATAGAGTAAAAAATCCAAGGTTCTCTTCTGCCTGTGCTAGCAACTTAGAAAGTTTGCCAAGACAAATGATCTCATTCTTGCCATGCATCAGTTTATTCATCTCTATAATGGCTGCATTAAACCTACTATAAAGGACTATGACAAAGATTAATAGGTACAGTACCTGGCTGCAACACAAAGGTGATGAAACAAAAAATTGCTAATCCTTTAAGGAAATATTTAGCAAGAATGCAAAAGATGCATTCTTTGTGCTACAAGGTAATTACTGTGCAACACAGCTGTACGTCCAAATCAATCAAAGAAGCAAACAAAAGAGGAGGAGCAAGTGCTGAGCTGCTGCTAATGGGGCTCAGCAAAGTTTGGAAGCCTTGTGTTTTTTAGGGGGTCTCATTGGGGGAAACCGATTAGCTCTGAGATATCATTTAGATCTCCTCTTAAAGTGATCCGAGGCTTTAATCATTATCCCGAAACCACAAAACAGCTCCAGACAGACACCCACCAGCCTCATTGAAAGACTTGTCAAGACCAAAACGGTAATTCACAAATTCACTAAAATTCCCTGCTCCACTGAGCAATGTGACAGCTCTGCCGACCGCAGTAACATTTCTATTCAAACTGGCTTTGGTGCTGAAGCTATAAATATCCCTGCAATATTTCCTGCTTCAGAACATAAAGACAGCTTTACAGCGCTGATAAAATAGAAATTACTTTCTCTCTGAGGTCTTGCTGGAATTTTAATGTCTGTTTTGCAATAAAGCAGCTCCTACACAATTCGATTTGAGGGAAAGAAAACAAACGGTCTAATTTAGTTACAGTAATGACTCCTCTTGTGTTGTTGGCCATAGCTGGAGCAGTGGTTGTGGGGCTGTTAAAGTTCGTAGTGGTGAGCATAGTGATGATTTTTATAGTAATATAATTTTTTTTTTTTTTTTACCCTTTAAATATATATAGCACTGTTTAATTACAGGTATGGAACAACAATGACCCAAAAAGAAAAAGATCATTAAAGTTTACAACCTCTAATAGTGTTTCTGTAAAAATTACTTGTTGTAGCTGTAAAAATGGTGACCAAAGATGACACATACTTAAAAAGGTTCTTGAATTGAAAAGAAAAATTGCAACTACTGGACTCATCAGTGTTGCCTTTAATTATTCCATAAATGTCACCCTGGCTCTTGTTAGCTCCTTCAGAGGAAAGAAAAAGGCTCAGGTTCATTTTCTTTGGACTCTGAATTCTCCTTTTCATCTGTCAGTTGGAAATGGAAGATTGGGGAAGAGACCAAGAACAATTAAATGAAGGGGGAGTGGAAAATAATGAATCTGCATTTTCATTGTGGGCACACAACAGGCGGATTGCCTTGGAGCACAGATGCTAGTAAATATTTTTAAACACTAAACAGAGTCAGACTTGATTATCTGACACAGTAAAGATGTTGCTAGATGTTGAAGGGTAAGTCACAATGATTCCTGAGCCAAGGGGCTGTGCAGCAAAGCAGCAGGGTGGCTGGGAGAGCTGGTTCCCAGTGCCCTTCTGGGTAGGTAATAAATATTTATATGCTTCTGAGGTGTCTGAACTGCAGAAAATGGTAATTTCTTCCCCCAAAATTGGTCTTAACTGCTTTCTTCAACATCTTCCTGCCTTTTTTTTTTTTTTTCTCATTCCCCTCTGATAAATTCCAATTTTCTTAATAAATATGCATAGGTAAAGAGCTCAAAACTTTTAATTTATTTAGTGTATGACGAATCATTTCAGTTGGTCTTTAATTGCTCAGCAAAAAATTGTGTGGGAGATGGGGGAAGAAGACCAGCTTTTGGGGAAGCGAGACAACTTCAGGTCTAGAATTAGCACAAAGGAAATCGATGGTGAACACTACCCATAGGGTTATGATCTTGGGAGTACTAAGTCAGGCATCCATCCTTGGGCAGCTAATGACGTGCAAGTTAATCCTACAGGTTAATGACAAAAATGCTGTGCTGTTCATGTGTGTATCTGGAAACTTTTGTAGCCTAAAATTTAGGCTTGTTACCTGCACTTCTGTAGATAAATGTTTGTGCAAGTTCATTTTTGAAGACTGTGCTGTGTAATGTGTCCCATGTTTTATTCTTGGTTTCGTATAAATCAGGAGTAGTTCTGCTGAGAAGAGTGGCCTTAAAGGTAAACAGCATTTTCCAATAAGATGAAAATTTGGATGAAATGGAAGAGGTAGGGAATGTGCTAGACATAAAAGCAATATTGAGAAGTAAAAGTTGACTTCTCCTTCTCGCTTGTGTTTGGTTTATTTGTTTACTGTTTAGACTGCAAGCTCTCTTTGCATGCATGCAAAATGGCTAGCACACTTCCAGGCTTGTATAAATAAATAATGACTATTTAGAATCTTTTAAAAGATACATAAGGGTGTTTCTTTTCATAAACATAAGCTAAAGTTAATGAAAGACTGAATTTTTTTATTTCAATGACAAACTGGCATTACAACAGCTGTGTGGGACTCCAGCAAAATAAATGGCAAGAGTTATACATTATTTCTTTTTTAAGAATTAGCACCTATAGTATTGAAATGAATACTGATTTACAGATTTTTAAAAATATCCCTGTATAATTTTTTATTTTGAAAGAAAACATATAATGATCCCTTCCAATGTTTTAGCATAATACGATATCAGACAGCTTCTACAGAATTGTGTTTTTCATACTAGAAGTTGTAGTTTCATGCAGCAGGGAAAACATAATAAGATGTTAGGAAAACCTTTTGAACAGACTTTTATTACTGAAGAGTCTTTACTGCAACCAAACATGTAATTGATTGGGGAAATAAAAATATAAATCAAGCCCAGTTCCACACAGAAAGGTTTTTTATCTTTAAGCGGACGTGGTGTACCTTCTAGGGGTAGCATTGGTGGATGGTTTTACTTTGGAACATTTTAAACAGTCAAAACAAATCCTAAACTCGGAAAATAGAGCAGTATTTGTATGTTGAAGAAATACAAAGAAAAAATCTGCACTGTAAGCTTTTTTTAGGGGAAATTTTTTGTTCTAGAGACAAATAAGATTAATAGATGCCTTTGGATTCTTAGGACTTGCTGTTGACTTCCAACAAGTCATAGCAGCCGCTTTACTATTTTGTGGGACTGGGGCCATATGTAGTATTGTCAAAAGTAGCTGGGGTATAAATAGCTGCGGACCAAAAAGGTTGTTAATAAGGATGATATATAAATTTATGATAGATGAATTTATGATGGAGAGGAGATAACAGCTACAGAATCTGATGTAGTATTTTTCAGGGTCAAAAAAGCAATGGTTTTCTGCAAGCATTATAGCTAATATTAAAATGGGAGGACAAATAGACCACACCTGTGTCTGAAATACGTACAGGTCCTGTCTGCCGTGGCAAAGAGCTGTAGCACTTGCCTGCGCGCCTTGCAGGGAAGTTACACGTGTTGTGCTACTCATGGGTAGGAGTGAAAATTCCTAGTTTTTCTACCAGTTCTACTTAATATGGATGTTCAAGGCTAACCAACCAAAATTACATTTAGATTACTTTACATTATACAGTAAGTGGCAAATCATCGCTGCTTCCTTTGACATTCAGTGTAATAACATTAACCATGATGAATTTCCTTTTACTATTCATGTGGCCTCCATACATTATTTCAGCTGAGTTCCATTGTAATGTAGCATTAATTAATGCCTGCTGCTTATCAAGTGTTACCCATTTCCACTTTCCATCCCATTGCTTAATTCTTGAAGAATTGCACATAGAAGTACCACAAAGAGCCTAACCAGTCCTGGAGCATCTTCATAGGGTGTAAGAAATCAAATTCCCTTTACAGTGCCAGTTGCCATCTCATAGTCCTCTATTATATGGCCAATTTTTTCTTCTTAGGCTGGCAATAAAGTTGTGTTTGCTCGAGAGCTGCTCTTGTGACTGTGAGGAGACCAGAAGACTGGTTTGCACGTGTTTTCTCAGGCTTGGTTTTCAGTTGATTATACCCACCCAAAAATGCCACGCTGGGGACAGCAGACCTCATCTCTCCATCTTCCCTTCTTGTCCTGCTCTGATGGGCAGAACAAAATGGGCCCTGGCTCATGGTTTGAGCTCAGAGGCTACGGAAGCTTTCATTCTGTAATGTCTGCAGGAAACCCTGCCTGCCTTTTAATATGAATTTAGCTTAATTTACTGTACTTCTCCTACCAGAAGACATCACCCTTCTGAAAGGTAGGGATGAGGTTCCTGTCCCAGTGGCCGTCTTCTGCTCTTGGTCTCTCTGGTCTGGAGTTCGTATTTCTGTCATGTTGCCCACCCTTGAAGGACCTCTACCGTCCTTCCAGAGTGATTTATGGCACCAGCTGTTCTCCAGAAAGGAATGCCGCTTTGTGCCGGTGACTGATGGCCAGCGTGGCCGGCGCCTCCAAACCAGCTCGCACAAAGAGCGTGGCACTTGTCCTAGACCCAAACGATGGATCCCCCACAACAACCACAGCAGAAGAGTTAAGACCGTGTAAATGGCTCTAATAAGCATAATTTAAACCCTTGGTTTTCTTTTTATAGCAATTTCATTTTTCAGTGTTTTATATTCCAATTTTCCACCTTTTAGTCTTGCTTCTTTCTTCTCTGCTGCAAAACCCTAGCTTGAATGGGAGGGCAATTACGAGGCAAGCATGTCGTTCTTTAATTGAAACACTTATAGGTGTACACTTAAAAACTATAAAGACTTTTATGGAATAGCAATGCCTTAATAGGTTTTTGTGTATGTACATTGTAACCTAATTCTGCACTCTTTTAGCATTGCTAGGGGAAGCTGTTAATTTATGACTACAATGAGCAATAAAGCTATAATAGTAATCTAAAGGTGCAATATCCCTTGTTTAGGGGGCATTTGTCGTTATGTATTAAAACTATAAATACATCAAGATACTGCAGAACTGATCTATACAAAATGAAAGATAAGATCTCTCCACTTTAAAATGTGCATTTTTATTCAGCAGAAAAACAGCCACTTGTTTATGGTTAAGAAATACCAAACCCCAACAGTTGGCAGGAATACTACCAAGAACTGAAGAGAATTTAACTAATCTCCTCTGTAATTTAATCTGTTACCATATGTATAAGGCAGGAAAGCAAGAAAGAATCTTATTTTAATGATCAGCCTAATTCATACAAGTTGATAGCTACCCAAACATGTGTCCAGAACTGGAACACTTCTAGCACCGCTTTCTTCCTGGGGTAGTTCCTTTATTTTACTTGTGTTGATCATGCCCGGAGTCTCAATCAGTTCCTCGTTTGTTCCTGCATTGCTTCGTGCCGTTTTGGCTCAGAAGCCCTGTTGTTTTATGGCTGAATCCAGTACATCCTGTGTCCTATGAATTGCAAGGGGTGAAGCCAAATACATCTTGCCTAAGAGGAAGTGGGCTGTGGATTTCACTTCAGTTCTTTAGAGAACCAAAACCACACTGCAATAAATAAATAAATAGAAATCACTATTTTCACTATTAACTAGAATGAACATTATAGCCAAGATGTTTTTTAAGGGAGTCCCATGGAGTTAATCTCCCATATTCCTCTGAAGTCCATGAGAGCTGGACATCGTCTGCTCTTCCTCTTCTTTTAACCTGCTCCCACAGAATCCAGGTATTTAGCAGTTTGCAACCATTATCTGCTGTAGAGATCTCTTTCTGTAGGGATTTACATCTGTGAGTGAAAAGAAAAACCCCACAGAACTCTTCTTTGATGTCTTTGAAGCCCAGATGAGGTGGGTGACGGCTCCGCAGCGCAGGCTGGGCTGGCGTCCCGCGCTCTCCGGCGCCAGCGGCAAGGAGCCGCCGAGCGGCCAGGCCTTTCTGAAGGGCTGTCCTGCTTCGCCCCGGGGCTTGGGAGCCAGAAATGTTGCTGAGAACACGAGTTGACAGACTTAGCAAAACACTTTTTTTTTTTAAACAAGTCAGAATGAGAAAGGGTGACAGGAAGGGATAATTACCTTGTGTGAGGCAGGTCTCCGGCAGACACAGTGACATTTCAGAAATCCAAATGGCTTTGTTGTGTTATGATTGGGAAGAGAATGGAGGGCAGCGCTCCCTGACACTGCAGACCGCAAGCGATTTCTCTCCAAAGGCAGCAGAGACCGTTTCTGGGCTGCACCGAGGCCCCTTCCTCCCGCTCCCGCGTGTTTGGCACCGCTGGACGTGGATGAGCTCCCCGGGCCCGCACGGCCCTCCTGTCCGGTGAGGCCGCGGCACAGGGATTGCTGCTGCCGCCTCCGCTCGGATCCGCTGGGAAAACCGCTGCCTTTGTCCCCTGCACAGGGAGGACCCCAGCGCGCTGGTGGCCCAGCATCAGTATTCTGATGCTTACCGAAGCTGCCTCAACACCGTGCCCTGCGGAAAGGCACGGAGGAGCAAGAGGATGATGCCTCTTATGATGTTGTTATAAAATAACATCAGCCAACAAGATGTCTGGGCTTCAGAAAAGAAAGGAACACGAGAGAGGGAGAGACAAATCAAAATGCCGCTAGGAGACGGCCATTGTACGTCATTCATTATGTGACTAACATGGGTTTAATCTTTTTCAGCTATTGAAAAGAGTCTGCTAATGTTTCTCAAAGTTAATTATGCAGTTGCTTTTGGAAAGACCAGGCTCGACTCAGCCAGCTATTGAGCAGATCAATACTTTTAAATGTGTGCAGGGTTTTCTCTTTGAAACAGCACGCAGAGGAGGTGCGTGCGCTGCTCTGTTCCCACCTGCTTTAGCGTTAGCTTCAGACTATTTTCATTCAAACTTGGATGAAGAATGTGTGGTTTGGTGTCTCCTTCTGCAAGTGGCTTTTCTGCATTCTCCTACCTGCTCTGCCAGGGTAAGGAGTCCCTGTAGACAAGACAGTGGCAAGGAAGTTATTCATGTACCTGAGTTCAGCCTGTTCTTGGTGTCGTTCAGGGGATCAGCAGGGCTGGAAGCCGCTCTGCAGCGGCCCTGGGCCCGGTGCATGTGCTGACTGTGTGCGTAGACATGCAAGAAAGGCAAGGAGGAGCCCAAGGATACCGGGTGGCGCTTTCACCCATGGGCGCCCCGTGTCCCGGAGCCCCACGCTTACCGCTCTCAGGGTTTCTCCCTTGAAACTTGTAAAACAGGGTTAATATTTCAGGTAAAGGTTTGTAAGGACTGACAGATTAAATGTTCAGGCAGCACTTTGAGATCTTCTGGAGTGAAACTGTTTGAGAACAAATCCATACTGCTGTCAGTGCTTTCCTTTCCCTGCTTCCTGGCACCAGCCTCTCTGCTGGGGCTGTAAGTTTTCCGGGGAGGCAAACGCTCAAGCTGAATTTACAAGCTGCAGTACAAAAAGGTCCAAAGGAAATAAGCCATACTTTAATAAAATAAATACAAAGAAAGTCTGCATCGTTTTCCAAATAGCCTTGTAGCATAGCTCAATTGTTTTTCCATTTCACATGCCTTAATCCCCGCATCCATGACCCCTTTCAATTCTTCCTTGGAAGGCTGGTGACAGCAAGGCCGTCATGCCTCCCTCCCAGACTGTGCCCAGCGGTGCCCTCAGTTTTATAAGCAACCAGCTGCTTGGCACGAGCCTTGCCAGCTCAGCAGTTCTGCGTGCTCTTCCCTTGAGGAAACCATTCACCTTATCACCAAAGAGAGGCAGGGGAAAAATTCCATCTGTTACAGCTCAGAGCTAGGAGCTTCGTAATTGTGTGAGTACACAGGCTGCATATCAGATTTTTTTTTTTGTTTTAGGAAGCACTTAGGGAGCATTCATTCTCCTTTTATTGTTATTCTCTCCCTCGCAAGTGACCATATTTCATCGCCTCTGAGATGCACTGCAAGGATTTCTGAGCAAATTTGTGGCTTAACAATGCCGGGGAGGTGTTTAGCACCACAGAAGCATCCTGGCACAACTGTGCACTACCCCATCGTGTAGACTGCTGCAGAACAGCACACAGCACTGTACCAACGGCACCGCTTTCCTGGGTCACCTACAGGAGATGGCCCTGACCAGCAAAGCCTTTAATGAGTGTGACTTCAAATTAACTTCAGTGCAATGGCAGAGGGTTGCAAAGCTATCCCTGACTTTCCTTGATTTTTGGATTAAATTCCACTGAGTGGTGGGCAGGAAATGAATATTTTTCTTAGGATGTACTCTTTTGTATTGACAAAGCGTGCTTTGCAGAAGGACCTTAGAGGACAATGTTATCAAATGTTGTCTGTATTACGTCCCATAACTGATCTTTTGATGGCCACATTTCTGTTAGAAAATGTGTTAGAAAATGTTCTGTTCTCCATGTGCAGTCTTCAAGGAGCACGAACCCTGCGCTCTTTGTTTCTCAAAGCCAGGGTGATTATCTACTTGAACAAAATTTTTAACTCTCCCTTTTTTGGTTTATTTGGCTTTTGCTTCCAGATACCGGCTTCTGTCACACCTTTCTCCGTTAGACTAAAAAAACCCTTTGTGCCTGGTGCGTTCTCCCTGTAAAGGTATTTAAACAGCACGACCAAAATGCTTTCTAGTCTTCCCTTTGGTGAGCTAATCAGATTGATCTCCAGAAGCCTCTCACTGCAAGGCACATTTTTAAAACCAGGGATTAAAACTTGTGGCTTCTGACCACGTGCGGCCACCCCTGCCACAGGTCCTGCCCTAGATTTTAAAGGGGGCACCTTTCCAAAGGTGCCAGGTTTGGAGGTTAGCCCATATTTGCAGCCTGCAGGATGGTCTGATAAGAGATCTTCCATGTCCTGTCTTTCTTCCCTTATACCCCTACACCATCACAGTAACTCCTGCTAAAGCAAGGTTTGCAAAGAACAAGCCTGGCAGGAATATGTGTAAAAAGGGTCTGGACTAAATATCTCCCCGCTTCCCTGATGGGCTTTCATTTCTTCTAGTTTATTCAGACCTCAAATTGAATAGCAAGTGGTTCTGCATTATTTGTTTTTATTGCTGCCAAAAGGGGGAAAAAAAAATCATAGAATAAACAGTGGGATGTTTGCAACCTTTTTCCGTTAGGCATATTGAATAAACTGACTCACAGTTGATTGTTTTTCCTTAGATCAGTCAGTGCCATTGCGTTTTTATTTATTCGATTTTATGTATGTATTTCTGGAGGTTTTGTTTTGTCTTGGATTTTTTGTACTCGTGTCTGACAAAGGAGGAAGGTTACGACCAGCTCTGCCTTTCCTCGGCATCAGGACAGAGTTTCTGGAATACTGGTCCTTGGGATAACAAACAGAACGAATGAGGATTATTAGCCAGGGAATGCAAATTATAATTAATTCTAAGCAGTTTTGCGGCTGGTTGCCCAGGTTAACTCCCTGCATCAAAGCCCCGCAGCGGTGAGAAGCTGCCGCGCGGCCCCGCGGCCTCCCTGGCCGGGGACACGGCGACTGCGGGATTTGTCTGCAGACTTGCCAGGAACCCTGTCTGCCGTGTTTACTACTTTCTGGGACTCCATCTTGTGCCCACTAATGGCAAAAGCAAGTTTTCCGGCAGCTCGAGTATTGCAGCATCCCTGATCCTCCATCTGTTGATCCACACTGGGATGTTTTCTCCCCCTCGTGCCTTAAGTTCAGCAACCGATTGCAGTGCGTGGGCCCCGCAGCGCCGTGCGGTGCAGCGAGGGGGGCACGTGCAGCTGCGCTGCTTTGGTTGACCCCCCTTTTCTTTTCCTTTTCCCTTCAGTGTTATTAGTTTTTAAGGAACAGGGAGAAGCGAACAGGGGAGGCAGTTACTCTGGAATGTCAAAGATTACTCTCCAAATAATACAGTTTCCTTGCTGGTTTTCTTAGAATATGCTAGTGGTGTGTGGCACGGATGATCAGAAGGACCAGTATAAAAAACGCAGGGGTTTTTGGTCGTGCTTCACGAGTGCAAACAGGTTGTGATTGCTTCCTTTATGCAAAGGCATACTAATTGCAAGAACAGTCATTAATTATGTATGATGTGCACAGTTCAGTTGCCAAAAAAATATTTTTGGATATAGTTAACCAGATTATTGCTTTATCTTACAGTCACAATTATTTTGCACATTATGGCTTTTTAATGAACATATGGCACTATGGTAGCTAATGAAAAAGCTAGAGAAGTTATTTTTCCACTAGTTACAGTAGATATTATTTACACTGCACCCTAAATATCCCATTTTCACAGCTAAATATTTAAATGTATGGAAGCAAACAGGGATGCCTGCTCCTCCTTTGCATCCTTATGCAAGTTACTCGTGTCTGTGTGTGAATAGCAAGTGCTCCTGGAGGCCTCACTGGAAGGGCGGTCGCTGCTGAACCTGCTGCTGGAGCCAGGCCCTAAACTCAGCCTGAAGCTCGTAAATGTGTTTCGAGCTGGTCTCCAGCTCCCAGCAAGCAGAGAATTTGTTGACCTCTGAGATGTCTTTAGCCATCACGCTTTAAAATGAACATCGTCAAAGGATTGGGCTACTTTTTTTCTTCCAAAGAACCTTGTTTTAGAGCTGGTCTCATAAACATATTGCTTTTTTTTTTTTAAAGTTCTCTGCGTCAAAGCACTTCTTTAATGAAAAGTAAATTATGTAAAGGCCATTAGGGTCAGCCCAGCTCGCAAAATGAAAACTGCAATACATCATTTATTTGTAAATGTCGGTGAAGTCTGCGGATCGATACCCTTCTCCGTGCGGATGGTAGTTGTTGTTTTATGCAAGTCCTGCGGCAGCCGCCGGGGTCAGCGCGGGGGACGCGGCCGGCGCCTCCCGCTGCTCTCCGGGGCCACCTCCGCGTCGCTCCTCGCGCGGAGCCGGTCCCTGCGCTCCTGCCCAGGGCCTTGCGTGGCCTCCCGCGGGCTCTCCGAGCTGGACGTGAAGGAGGATGGAGCAGGCAGACAGGATCTGGGCACGGGTTTCACTCTTAAATATTCAGAGGAACTTTTATGAGGGGTGGGATTGAAATTTAGAGATTTTGCTGATGCTCCGTGGAAAAGATGTTTATAAAAAATAAGTGCACTGCATTCTCTTCCGCTTATGGGATCATCAGGGATTCTGCTTTGCAATTCAGCTGCTCCGGAAAGCTCAGTCCTGCTTATGCATTTCTGCCCATGCACTCCAGGCCCATTCTCATTTCTGCCTGTGAATAAAGTACCTATAAACGCAGCGCTGTGCTGAGGAGGCAGGGAAGCGGCCCGTCGGCAAAGCTCGCAGTTTCCTCTCAAAAACGCTCTTGTGAACGTTTTACCTGGCCCTTGCGTGAACCTTCCAGCTTGCCAGGCTGAGCAACGTCCCTTCTGAAGTGCCAGCTGGCAAAAATAGGGGCGTTTTGTTTGATTTCTGCACTGGACCTAGGCAAAGAACCAGGGAAGGAGGGACATCCTCCGGAGCAGAGCGGATCTGTCAGGAGCGTTGAAAGGAGGCGCCCGACGCGGGGAGCCGAGAGCTGCGGACGGGCGATCGCTTGTCACACAGTCAACCCGTGGGTAATTAGGGGTGTCAGTTAATGAAGGCAGACACCGAGCGGCTGGTCTAATTACCGTGCGCTAGCGGTGAGGAGCGGGCGCCGACGGGGAGGGGAGCGGGTCGCACCACGCCAGGGTGCTCCGAGCAGCCGGCGAGGAAGGTTGGCCGGAAAATGGCTTTCCCGTTTCCAGGAAACCCTCATAATCCAGGGGAGATAATTCAAAGCAGCAGCGCTTGGGGGTAGCAAGTGCTGCAGCAAATGGTTCACTCCAAGAGCTTTCAAAATCCCATCCTGGAGTCCCCGCCGACCCCGGTAATGCGTCTTGTCAAAGAGACCTCTTGGAGCCGGTGAAAATCATGCACGGGTATTTTGGGAACAGAGAGCAACTTTGCATTATTATTTAGGAAAACGTTTTTTTTTAATCAGCTCTGCAATCAAAACAGACGTAAATCAGAGCGACAGCCATGCACCGCAGCTGTAAATCTTGCAGCTCTCATGGAGGGAAGTCTTGTGGGTTTACCAAAAATTTCCCCAATTTTCCTATCTTTCTGAAACAGAGAAGGAAAAAGAAAGAGGGTTAAAAGCCAAAAACTGTGATTTCACATAGGATAAAGCATCAAAAGCTTACATGAAGTTATCATAAAAAAAAAAAATAAAGATTTGGGAACAGCTTGGCCTGGAACAATATTTCAGGCATGGCTAGCTGTTAAAAATAAGCTAATTCAGAAGAGGCACATTTAAATAAATATAATGCAGAGACATAATGGCAGAGATAATAGTTTTGAATGGGGAATTCTAATGACTTCGAGGGCATTTTACAGGGCAATTAATACACATGAAAATGCTGCTCTATTCAACTGATGGAAAGAAAGGAAAATAAAATAAAATAAAGCAGGCAGAAATAAAAAGGGAGATGGCTGTGACTAGTAAAAATAGGGTTTGATTTTTCTTTTCAATAGGATCACTGCTTACAAACATAATAAAAGGAAAAATAAGCATGTCAGGTTCTCTAATGCAGCTTGTAAAAACCAGAATGATTAGTTTCTAAAGAGGGGCAATTAGGCGCCTATTGCATATGCATGGGACTTCTGTGGAACGGGGCTTTCTCGTCTTCCTTTTGCTCCTTCTCAACAATCTAAAAATATATCTATCGCCGTTAAGTCTCAAGCGACATTCCGTTAAATTCATGAAGGGGGATTGTAGGCCTGGACTCTCTTAAGAAATGATGAGGGTTTATTGCCTCAACAGATGTGAACGGAGGAGGGAAGATGAACGGCTTTCGATCCGGGTGAGAACAGGGCCCAGGGCTCAAAACGGGTTTCTTGCAGGTTGCTGGCGGAGCCAAGTGAAGGCTGCTGGGGAGATGCCTTTTCTGACAAAAAAAAAAAGTGCTGGTTCCTTGTAGCAGAAGCATCTTACTCTAATCAAGATGCATTTTTCGTCTCTGACGTGGCCGTTCCTGCCACCGCCCAGCCACGCGTGCGTCGCGGATATCCCAGCTGGGCCACCGCACTAGCGAAAGGCGACGGGCGAAGGACGAGCGCGCGGCGCCGAGGAAGGGCGGCCGCTTCCCGGCTCCGTCCGCTCCCGCTCCTCCTCGCAGCGGTTCATCCCACCGCGCTCTCGGATGCGGCAGGGAAGCGGGGCCGGGATCCAGCCGCCCCGCGCTGGTCCCTTCCGTGCCGGTGGCCCTGGATGGGTCACCGCAAGGACCCCCGGCCGGCGCAGGGGCTCGCGGGGGTCCCTGGGGCCCGGCGAGCTACGGAACTCACTCGCACGCGTCTCTGCCCATCTGCACCGGCGCGTGAGCTGCCGCTGTCCTTGAAAAGCAACCAGTCCTGATCCTGTGCTGTGTTTTTTAACCATATAAATAAATATTACATATGCTAACAGATGGTTCATTAGCCAGTTGTTATGGCAATCAGCGTTTCAGCCAATTAAAATCCTTTTTCATAGCTTTAAAAATGTCAATGGCAGGAACATTTAAATGGCCGAAGAACAAACAGATTCCTTGTGGCATGGCACTGGAACAGGAGCTGTTTCTGCACGTTTATAGAGACGGGATGAAAGGAAGCGGGGCGAGATTCGAAAACCCTTGGTGCTGCAGTGATGAAGAAGAAAAAAGGTACCGACCCTCCTGGATGGCCTTATGGGAGAGGATTTGCGCCTTGCGTCGCTCAGCTTGCCCAGGACGTTGGTGTGACGGGCCGGGCAGGCGGGAGCTGCGCGTGGCCGGAGAGCAGCAGGGCCCGGGGAGGCTGCGGCGAGCGGCACCCACCGGACTAGACTTCTGCCTCGCGGGGCTCCCGTTTGCAAATGCGACCTGAATTACGGATCCTGGGAACTTTTGAAAATAGTGGCTTCCGTGACTTGGCTGTGCCTGGAAAGGTGCTCAGCTGGGTGTAAAAAAAGCTGCAGAAGTGAGTGCAGCCTCGGGTGTCGCAGACCTGCCCGGGCCCGAGGAGATGGGAATCTAAAGGAAATTAACCTGGTGCTGTACCCGGAACCCTCGCAATAGTGGTGTAGGAGGGCAATCGGTGAGGGAAGAGGGGAAGAAATATGTTAGCGTTATAGCCCATCTGGCCTTCTCTGGGTTGCATATGGTTTGATAAGAAGCAACGTTTTCTAGCTCTTGACAAATTCCTATTATTTGGCTATTGATTGGTCAGGAAGAGCAATGCCGCCTCTTCGGCGTGTTGGTTACGCATCCTGGTGGTGCCGGCATGCGGCCGATCCAGCAAGTTTTCATGGATGCAGCCCCTGTAGCCGGAGAGCCGGGCAGGACGTTGCCCCTCGCCCTGCCGGTGCCACCTACACACAGCTCCGCACTGGTGGCCTCCGTCCTCCTCTGGGGCTGGAGGCTCTGGATTTGATGAGTCACAGGCTGAACAGGGTTGATTCTCCTTTTCTAATCTGTGCTGCCTTTTGCAACCGTTTAGAAGAGCAAAAAATAGCTCCCACACACAATCAGAACAGATTATTTTAATGAGAGCTCAAAAATGAAAAACAAATGGCTCAGATTGAGCCTTTAAACATTTCTACACACGTCTGCAAGGAGCTGTGCAATGCTTGAGTCAGCAGGTCTGCAGCAAGGGATGGCTGTTGTCAGGACTTTAGTTTTCTATCCTTTTTTTCGCCAGTAGCTAAACTGAACATCCCAAGTGAAAGCCGCATGCTATCAGCAGCTCCATTTTCTGCTTGTAGTTGTCTTTTAGCTGCTGGAGTCGGCAGTGCCCAACTTACATCTGTTCTCGATTCGCTCCATGTAGACGTCAGAGAAGGAAAGACACATTTTTCCCTGCGTGCTGGAACAGGCAGCAGGTAGAATGAAGCTAATAACCCTTCAAACTCTTCCCCTTCTCTCTAGGTTGTGTCCATCTTTTTGATAGCTACTATTTGCTTTTCAGTTGGTTTGGGGTTTTTTTCTTTTTTTTTTCCAAATGCTAGAAACAGAAAGTGTGTCCCTGGTTCCTCTAAGTTAGATGAAGAGTAGGTTAGAATGGCCAAAGATCGTTGGTTTTGTTGATTGACATGGTGTGTTTGCTTCTCAGTGGGGAGAGCTCCCAAAGCGGCTCAGTGTGCGAGATGTTCGGCACTGTTTGATCCTGTCCTACCTGTATGTGTCCCAAGAGGGAATTCTGCGGCCCCCCCGCTGGTTTTTAAGCTGGTTGCAGTAACGGAGATGCATGGCTCACTTAGAATATGCAGGTGGAAACAGAGGAATCATCCTGGCATTACTTTTTGTCTTTGCTGCATTATCCAGAGCACTCCCTACCATAGACAAATATATTTTCCTCTCCTTTTACTTCAAACATCACTCATGATTTGTGACAGCAGTTCCAAAAGCTTTGGAGCCCCTTCTAGAGTGACATAAAAATATCACAAGTACTGTTTAAACATCAGAGGGATATTAGCTCAATTTTGCACTTCAGTGCTACCAAGTGTGTTTAGGCCCATTGGACATGAATTTAATTTTCTTAAAGGCTACAGAGAGAAGAAAAATCAGCATCCCTATCTGAGTATTAGCTGCTACTCCTTATGAAAACTTACAAAAAGCATCAGCTTTGTGAGGCTGCAAGCTCCAAATGGCACCAAGACCTGGAGTCAAACCCGGAGCGCTCAGCCACGCGGGAGTCACTAACCTAGGGCTTTCTGCACTTCCACAGAACCCCCCTGGGCTCTGCGCCTGCCCTCTACCCTCTGGTCTGGCTTGTTCACATTGGAGATGCGGCCGACCGGCCTTCCCGCGCCGGCTCCAGTGCACAGGAAAACCTCAGTGGAAGGAGCAAACGAACAAACAACCCGACGCAGATGCAGCAGGTCAGGGTCAACGCTGACAGCAGCATTGCAGAGGGGTTACAAGAGCAAAATAATTTACCCCAAGCTAAATACAGTCTTGCTGTCTGTGGAAGAGAGAAAATCCCGGCTGAATTTTTTGGCAATAGGGCATTAAGTCTAAAAGCATAAAATCAGATTGTGAGTTTTTAATAGTATGCTAATGACACATTTTGTCAATAGTCATAAAAGTAGCCAGAAATTTTTAAAAAAAATGCATTTTGTTTTTCAACTCTTTGCTGGCTTGGAGACCTGGGTACCTCAATGCCTCCATGCACCAGGGGCGTGAGGATCAGATGATGTCAGGACATCAACTACCTTTTTTCAAGGATATGGGAATGTCAATAGTCCTTGTCGTACATGGGGGAAAAATTGCCTTTTAATGGTCAATAGTAATAACCAGTCTGTTTAAACTTTCATGAAGAAGATATATACAATCTATGGTCTATGAATTATGCACGTGCCTCCAATGGCTGGGAGATGGGAAACGGCCCCGCTCCCACCGTCCGGCTCCCCTTCGCCCGGTGTGCGTTGCAGCTCCTCGTGCTGGGGATGCTCCCGCAGGCTCCGAGAGCCCCTTCGGGCCGAGCCCAGCGAGGGCCGGTGCCGGGAGCCCTGCAGGCAGCCCCCGCGCCCGGCTCCCCTCGTGTTTATCGGGACGGATGTGCTGCACGAGTGGCTGTGCAGGCAGCGGGGTCTGCTGCAAACATGAGCCCGTCAGGCTAGTGGTGAGCACGCAGGGAGAGGGGCCACAGGTCTTGGGTTTTAGGCATCCAAATGGGGAGAATCCTCTTCTTGTCTCTGTCTGAGCCGGCTCCCCGGCCCGCGGCCGCTGCAGGGCTTCCTCGAACTGCCTCCTGCCGGAGCTGGAATAAACACATGCCACATTTTGCCCATTTTCTATGCTTTAAGTGATTTAAAAAACACATCCTTGGCTTCCTTTCTTCTCCTCTCTCTGCCAGTCCTTCTTCTGGGACCACAGACCTATATGCAGGGCCACAAAAGGACTTGAATTTTTCAGAGAATTTCCAGCTGTGGCTCTGGAAGGCCAAAGACATCTAATGAAAATGAGCTCCTGCGCGACTTCCAGCCCAGATTTAGAGACTGCACCGAGGTTCAGATAAGCCTCAGTAGAGCATCCAAAAATTATAGATTCCTTTCTTCACCCAGGCCAAACCTCAGGTCCTTTGAAGCTTGCCCAGAGCTGCTGGGCCTGAGATCAGCTGGGGTAAGATCAGAGCCACATGGAGAAAGTTTTGAATCATGAAGCAAAGCAGTGGTATTAATAAAAACAAACACGAAGGAGGGACTTATTCCAGTGCTGCCATTTCCTTCCAGGATCTGCACACTGTTTATGGTAAAGCCTACAGTGTTTCATAGCAAAAGAGGTGCAGCTTGCAGGTTCCTTTTGGCACAGAAAGATCTTTTGGATGCCGGTCAGCACACAGATGGGAAGGGATCCATCGTGGTGCTTGCCCAGAGGAGGAGGCCTGGGAGAAGAAGCTGTGAAGGGGGAAAGTCCTTGCAGGCCTTAACTTTTGTCTTTTAAAAGTAGGACACTTTCAACCCAGAAATACCCTATTCATAAAGGAAGCGCCCAAACTATCATTTTATCTCTATGCCAAACCATAATCCTCTTCCAGCTCCCTGGGGTTCTGCCGAAGGTATTTGATATTTTCCTCTGTCCCTTTCTTTTAAAACCCATTTCATTATCAAATAGTGTTAGGGGAACTGATCTGTAATGAGAAAGCTGGCAGAAGTCCCAGAGTGATCAGAGGGGCTGATATTCAGTGAGGTTAAGCTAGTACTCAAAAAAAAAGAGTGTAAGTAATTAAAATTAATTAAAAATCATTAAACAAAGCTTCATTCTTGCAGCTGCGAGGTACTGCTGCCTTGGCTGCAGACGCCGCGCGCGCAGGGCGACTCCGCGGGGTGCGCGGGGTGAATGGCTCTCGGCTGGCAGGATGCGGATCTGGCTGTCCCAGGTTGTTACGCCCCTGTGCCCGGAGGGGAAGGTCGGTGTGTGGTGGGATTCCTGGTGCTTGCGTGGTCCCCCTGCACGCGAGGGTTTCACATCCCCTAGCACGTTAATATTAGTGTTGCTGATGTTACCACTCAGCCGGCTGGGTGCTCGCTGAGGGCTGCCCGAGTGACAGTGTGAAGGTAGGTGAGTTTCTGAACTCCTTGCTGAGAAGAAATAATAAAAATCCACACAAAAGTTGTCATTTACCAGCTTGTGTGTGAGAGCGCTGAGAGCTTCTGTCACAATAGTTGACAATTCCTGCACCAAGAAGGACCCGGAGTTTGGTGTCGTTACCGTGTGCAAGGACCCAGCTGCTTTCTGCCCGTGCGCTGGCCCGGGCGGCTGGTCCAGCCCAATTTAGCGCGAGTGACGGGCGCTAAATCCCCATCCTGGGTTGCCATGGCGATCGCGTTGCCTCTTGTCATCGCAGGTCGGGGTTGCGGTCGCTGATGAGGACGCGCTGATGGGGCCCCTGCGTCCGAGCGCATCCCATCGCGTGTGGCTGCGCTGCCCGGGCGAGCAACGCGAGGCCGGGATGGAGCTGCCCAGGAGAGTTAGGGTTAGGTTAACGACAGTACGGACGTGGCCGGCGTCGCTGCGGGTGGGCGCTCGGAGCCCGGGGAGGGGCACAGCAGCCGCCCGGCAGAGACGCCCGCGGGCACCAGCCGCCCGCCCGCGCCGACGCAAGACGAGAGGCGCCGCGGGCGCGACGGCTCCAGCCGCTCGGGGCCCCTCCGGCTCCCTAACGGATAGAAATCCACTTACGCCCTCAAAAATAGGCCGTTTACACCAGGACCTGCATTATGTAGAGGCCCCTGCGCCCCCCGGCTCTTCCGAAAGCCGGTCCGGCCGCAGCGCCCCGCAGCCTGCGTTTCCTCCCGCAGCTTCTGAATTTTGCAGGGGTTTTGCGCTGGCGGCGCGCCCGGTTTGCCACCGCGCGCTGCCCGCTTGCCCCTTTGCGTTGCTCCCGTATTGATTCGAAGGGAGAAGAAAACCCGCGCCGCCCCTGTGCGTGGCACCGGGGGCACCGCGAGCCCCGCTGCGTGCGAGCTGCGTTCCCGGCGCGTTCCCGGCGCCTATCCCTGCGGCAGGGAGCGCCGGGACACGCGGGCTCCTCGGGGCGCCGGAGCTCCGTCCTGCATCCCGGCCATTTACTGCCTTGCCGGTTCTCTCTCCTCCAAGCATCAGATACATCAATAAATACTATGAAAACCTTTGCTGTAAATAACCAGAGTTTCTGCCTATTCTAATCAATAAAATATTGTTTATAGAAGCACCCGATGCTCGCGCAGCTCCTGTTAAAGGTCTGTCAGTGTTTTTATAAACCCTGCCTTTCAGGTGGCTATAACTTGGCTGTGCGGAGACCCCATCTGCTGTAACGTGGTTTACAGACTGTCAGCCCAGATGTAAATCAGATTGGCCATATTTAAGTTTTGTAGCTTCTGTTTTTTTCCATTTCCTTAAAACACAAGTGGCTGTATATGACTTTTTTTTTTTTTTTTTTAATCCTGCCAAACTGTAGTTTAATACAGGGGCTGCAGAGGCTGGATGGATGTATTTTTGCAGTTAAACTATATTGATGTCTTCTCATATGTAGGGAGAAGGAAACAAGCAAACAAATAACATGTTTTGATAGATTCACACTATCTGCATTTAAAAGCGAAGTGCCACACAGAAAGCGCAGTAACTACATTTCATAACTCTTGCTATACAAAGCCAAACTGGGCGATGCCGCAGTAAATTATTTGCTCCTGCTGCCTCCATTTCAGGCTCCTTACTTTTCTGGATTTCGTATCTCTCAGCTTTTCAGATCGCACCAGACGGAGATTCAGTGCATGTAGAAAGCCAGACCAAATTCCATATTCAATTCTCAAAATATTAGTTCAGCCCTCAAAGCAATATTTGATTTATGGAATACTAAAAGAATATAAATAATTTGTTCTTGTTTTCACAGGATTAGCTGCCAGCTGCTCGAAATAGCTGGAAGTAAGGCATAAAAGGTCTATGTTTGCTGTTGGGTGAAAATTTCCTTTAATGCTTTATTTATGTCAATATTTTTATTTTTCATATAGACTGTTGTTATACACTTGCCTTTTATTCCCTTACCTAGTCACAGGTCAACCTTTGAAAAACAGTAAGAAGGATGTTTCAAAGTGCCCGCGGGATGGCGACTGGCCCGGCCTCGCTGCCGCCCTGCGTGACATGGAGCGCAGGGCTGTGTTTTTCTCGCTCTGTTTGCAACAAGTCCTCGGTTTAGTGTTTTCGTGATTATTTATATTGTAAAATCAGTTTTGGAGTGTGTAATTAATTAATCAGGTCTCAGATTGTTAGCTCGCCTTGGCTCGGGTTTGATAAGGTGTTTAAATGGCTGCATGAGAGGAGACTAATAAGCCGATCAGCAGGGGATGGAGTGGCCAATGAAGCCACTCTGGTGAGGTTATCAGGACAACGCACGTTTTCATGCAGAGTCTGAAGTTTGTGGCCAAGTGCTTTGCTGGACTGGGGCTTAACCCTTAGACTTGTTGCTGAACGCGGTAATGAGGCTGCACTAGAAGACGGTGGCGAAGTCTCCTCGGCTAGACTCGGAAATGCCAGTCGCTTCCTGCAAGACGCTGAAGAGACACCAGCCTGTGACACCAGTCTTCCTCTTCCCTATGCTCAGCGAAGATGCAGGAACATGAACTTGGAACCTCCGGGGAGAGGCTCCGTATCTGTATTAGCAACGTCTTTGAGCCGCACGGTCCCTCAAATAAAACTTCCCCCCAGAATGAGCAAGTGGAATACAAATGACAACATCAGCAATTTGTGCAGAACAGAAACAGATAAGAAAATACAAGAATTTGTATGAAACTGGGAATGTGCTGTGGGATGTCCGTGTCCTAGCTGTATTTATTCCCTGGATTAGTGCAGAGATTTCTCATTATGGATTTCTCCTAGTTTTTCTCCCCTTGGCTGGCTCTGGCGCTAGGGCTGTCTTTGAGGGACACGCACGTGTCCTCCTGCTGAGACACACTCCAGCAAATGCACACAGAAACTCCTCCGCATTATCGAATGCAACAGATGTAACTGAGGGAAAAGGGCTTTAGGAGAGAGTGGAGCTGTCATCTTTCTGTCCAGAGCCAAGTTTCAATTCAAGTGAAGGTGAACGTCAACATAGGAGGAAAGAAATATTTTTAAAAATGCTATTTGTATTTGCAAAAGATTTGGTATCTGGGAAAAGCATGTGGAAGAATAACAATAGAGAGCAGCAGCTTCATCTGACAGTACAGCTGAAAACCTATTGACATGGAAATGTCTGTTTAAGCTATTAAAAAGGACAAAATATTCAAATGGAAAACTATTTTTTTTAATCATGCAAAACTCTGTCCCTTGAAGTCAGTTGATTTAGAACAATTTTGTAACAGTGGTGTTAGAAAAAGAGGTCTTTGCCTAAAAGAGTACAGGCTCTTTTAATGTGAGTTGTCATCTTAATAATTCCATATCATCAAGCCAAGAGATAGTATCTACAGAAAAAAAAACTGCAGCAGCTTAAAGACTCGGATACAGTCACCTACCAAATTGCTCATGAATGTGCTATTAGTTGGAGCTAAAAGTTAATGGGGACGCTGGCTGGCCTCGGGGCAGCAATAATAGGATACTAAGGCTCCGTGCTTTAGGGCCCTGTTTCGAAATTGCTCTAAGACTGTAGTGATCCCAAGGAAGCTCCCATGTGATGCTTGTTTGTTGGGCCAAGTGAGATAATAGTTTTTTTGTTGGTCTAACTGAGATAAAAACTTGGTGAGTTTCAGTCTGAATCTCAGTGAAAACCAGTTCCAGGTTTATTACTTTTGTAGTAGAAATGCTCAGGGGCCTCAGCTGCTCCACAGAGCGAGGGGGACGTGCTGTCCGTAGAGCTGTGTGTTCATTCCTTTTGACCACAGCTTTGCAGCTCCTGAAGAGCCTCATTTGCAAACGGCGCCGGGACCTGCCAGCCCAGGAGCCGCCGTTTGCCTGGGCAGTGGGTGGCTGCTCCTCTGTGCCTGAGTTATCTGCCACGCGCTTCCCCAGCAGGAAAGTTGTGCTGGGATGAGGAGACTTTCTAGTCAGCGTATCTAATGAAAGCGAGCAATACATTCATTTCAAGTTGTCATGGATATAATAAAACAACAGCAATGAAGCAGGAAGTTGTCATTCTGGTAATCTGATAACATACTTCCAAAAGTACAAGCTAGCACATTTAAATTGTGATAGAAAGAGAAGGAAATGATATTAACAGCTCTAATAAGCTGCCTTTTATTTTATGCTGGTAAAAATTGATGTCTTCGCTGTTATAAAATGGATGATTAAAGTAGGTGTTTTATTGTTTCTAAGCGAAGACCTTAGGCTGTAGGCAGCAAGCTCATTGCTCTAGCCACGTTTCAGCTATATTGCTCAAGTTTGGCAGGGGCATGTGATCCAAATGCCAAGTGTCTCTTCAGTTTTAGCTTGTGACACATGCAAGACACAAAACGTCTAACGGTACCTTCATGCTGCAGTTGTCTTACCAGGACGTCGCAGGATTGGCCCAAAGATGTCTGTGAATTCAGGGAGGGGAAGGGATGAACTTCATTTCTGCTATGCAGAATATCGTGTCCGTGCTGAGTTCGGATTCTAGGGATATTCACTGTCTTAGGAAGAATAAATAATACGGCCAACAGACTCCTATATTATTTGTAGTGATGAAGCTTAACTGACATAGTGTGGAGTGACACCCTTCCTAAAGATTTCTGAAAGCAATAGTGAAATATAATCACCTTACTCTGACACTAGGGAAGGACATGAAAAGTAGCAGTGAGGAAAAATACCTGCATTTGTTCAGCACATTCACACCCGTGTTTTTCTGCAGGAAGATAAAAACTCTGTAAGAGCAGCCAGTGGTTGGTGGGTTTGGTGTTTGTGCTCTGCTCCACCTCTCCAAAGTAATTTATCGATAATTCCATTGCTCAGAGGGCTTTAGAGCGCAGGCTATGGAGCTTTAGCACAAGCAGGAAAAAAAAAAGGGATTAGATTAGAGGATTAGACATTAGACATTTATATGAATATGAATAGTCTTTGCAGCTACATCGGCTAGGAGAAAATTACATGGGGTTGATAATCTTCATGCTTCAGGGCATAAGCCGATCATGAGAGCTGGTCAAATTATTTGTCGTGAGCCATTTATTTGAAGAATTTAGCCCTCCTCTGTTTGTGTATGGATCATGAGTTTTATTAATATGCTTTTATTTGGGACTATTTGACAGCACTTTGCATGGCTAGGCCTAAGCTGTCATTGGTTTATCAGAGCCATCTCCTGCCTAGGGTTTATTCTGTAGGACTGAAGGTGAGGAGGGAAGAAGGAGCATCCCATGTTTAGCACCAAGCTGTGAGATGGAGCTGAGCCCACTCTCTCCTACCGGATTGCCAAGGCCACACAAGGCAACCCCTGCTTATCCATCAGATTGTACTTTTTTTCTGCAATTAATAATTCTCTGGTAGACGCTTGAAACTTGCTGCCAGTTAACATTAAGAAATGAAAAATACTAATGCAATCATGAAGAACAAATAATAAATCAGTTCAGGCAAGCTGGACCAAGCCCAGTAAATAAGCCAATGTTTAACGCTGCTGGGGGAGCTCTGGCGTGCGAATGGTTTAAGGATTCACATGGTTTAAGAATTCACAACATTTTCTTTCCCTGCTCCTTCGAGGTCCCTGTCCTGGTGGGTGACACCGCCCTGTGCAGTGGCCGCGGTGGCTCCTGGCCAGGAGAAGGGCCTCGTGTGGCTGACAAAGCCCAGAGGGTTGAGCTGCTGTTTTCCCTTTCCCTGGCTTTCGGGCAGGATATCGTCCTCCTGGCGCGCTCCCTGGCCTGCTGACCCAGGCAAGATTGGAGCAAAAGTCCGGGGAAGATCGATATGAATTAAAAGCAAATTTAAAAATGTACAAAGGGCCAAAGCACACAGTTGAAAACCCATTAGCCTCTGATTTATAGTTTTGTGACCCAGTGTTGTTTCCTGTGTGATAGAAGTGATGACAAAATCTATTAGCTGCTCTAGTCTGTTTGCAGAGGTGTGTGGCCACCGCGCCGCTCTCGTCTCCGCTCAGGAAATCCCCCTGGCCTCTTCCCAAATATAATTCGGGGCAGCGCGAGACAGACTCGAGCCAGGGCCCCGTCCCCTGGTCCCACTGCTGCAGCGCCCCAGCCGGCGTCGCCCCTGTCCGTGCCTGGCGTCTGGATGCTCCTGTCCAGCCTCAAGCCCATTCTTGTGCTGAAATCCCTTACAGACCCTGAGTGCGGGGTAGGAGCGGCATCAGCATCGTTCCTTGTCAGCTCCACGTGCTCACGGGCTGCCCAAGTCTCCCAGCGTTTCACCCCTGTTAGGGTTTTAGGACCACCAAGCAGAGCCCATGACAACGTGTCTGACACAGTGTGTCCCTCAGTCCCTCCCCAACGGGCAGGAAGGGAGAAAACCCAAATATTGCAGAAGCAAAAGCTCTAGGAAGAACCTCCACCTAATCAATTATTTCTTAATAGTCCTTAAAGATTTCATTAGCTTAATTCCACAGGCTACAGAGCCTCTGCTAAGCTCCAGCTACATTAAGATTTTAGATTAAATTAAGAGGAAATGCTAAATTAAGATTTTCAGATGTCCCTCATTATCCAAGCATGCCCCTTTGCCGGGTACGGGTGCCCAGTGCTGTGGGTTTTGGGACCCTGCCCCAGCAGGCGCCGTGTCACCGTTAGCCTCCGTGCTGCGTGATCGTATTCCTGCCAGCGTGACGTGCGCCCCCCGGGATTCGCATTTCGGCCCCGGCAGCTTGGTGACATTGTACGAAGAAAAGAGCAGCAGCAGCAAGGCCGAGCGCACCGCGCCGGCCAGCAGCCCTGGCTAGGGGTGGCGGGCGCTGCCGTCGAGCGAGGGAAGCAGCTCTGGGAGGCTGCAGCCTCTACGGGATGTGACTGCTCGTAGAGGCCCATGTGATGTGGAAAACCTGGGAATTCCTCAGTCTGCCTCCCCAAGCCTGTCCAGGTATTTGCTCAGTGCCTTTGATGAGTCCATGGTTTTCTTACTTTTTGCCAGGCTGGTTCCATCTAGCCTTCGATTAGTGGCTCTGGGGAAAAAATATCACACATTGGTTGCAAAGAAGTTTATGCAAGTGACAGTTTTCCTAACACGTCTGTGTCGATTCCCAAAATATTGTAGAGGAGAAACGTGTGTGTATGTGACTTTGCAAACAGACATTTTCTGCACCTCCCCTTTTTAATGCCAAGCAAACATGCCCCCAGACAAAATGGTACCTCTTGTCTTGGCAGCAGCTGTAACAAGTAGCCTGGACGTGGCAGATTCATTCGGTGCTCATAGGAATTTCAGGAGATATTCCCTGACCATCACAGTGCAATTAGTGGAGATAATGTTGTCTTGCTGCACTGTGTCCCCACTGTTCACAGCCGGGCATGGAGGCGTCTCCTGTTGTCACTTCGGGGAATGCAATAAGCACCACAGCCTCTCAAAGGCCGCACGTGGGAGCAGTGAGGGGGCCAACTTCAGTCAGGGCTAACTAAGGGTTTCTGCTTGTTTTTACTCGAAACTTCCTTTTAAACACCAAGCAAGAGGCAAAGCAGTGGGAGTACTAAATAGGTACCAACAACACAGCACCCGACAAAACCAACGTAGGGAACGATGTAGTGACTGGTTCCTGATATGGAGGAGCCAGTGCTGCTGATGTCACTGATGAGAAAAGAGCAGGAGGAAAAGAAAACAGCGCTGGATTTGCTGGTACCGAGACATCGTGACACGTGCGAGTTCTGCAACGCTTGGCTGCCAAGGTGCCGCCAGCTCAACGGTTAACTAGAAGAAAAATGGTGTTTCCGCTGCTCCACAACCTGCTGCCGTCACATAAATTGAAACCGACAGAATTACCATTGATACAAATTAAAAACAAATAAAAAGGGTACACAGAACTGATTCACAGAGTTCAAACTCCATTACCAACTGATTTACTGTGCAGTGACCTGTGATTGTTTGCACTGAGAAAGTGGTGCGCTCTGCTCCGCTCGGCCTTGTGGCTACGGCTCACACCAGTCAATAAGCTATTTAATTTAATGGGAAACAGTATTGACGGACCTGGAATGCCGCTCAAAAAAAAAAAAAAAAAAAAAAAAGGAAGAAAAAAAAGATGCAGCTGCAAAGAGCAGATAAAGTCTTCAACTCAGGGGTTCACTCTTTGGGTGTTTTCCTTTTGTTATCTCATTAATTAAAGTCCCGAGAAGTCTCAGCTGGATTTGGGAGCATCAAAGCTTTGCAGGAAAGGTGCTGAAGGCCTGATTACCCCGGGGACGCGGGGACACGGAGCAGATAATGCAGAGTACAATGCAGCACCCTGACCTTTCACGAGAAACAAATCCGCACAGAAACAAAGTTGTTCAAAGGAAGAACCTGTCAGACTAACCAAAGCGAGGAGGATTTGGTAGGCCAAATTTCTCCAACAAATGCAATTATTCTGCTCCTACTTAACTGCTGCCTCTGTCAGGGAGTGGTGGGGAGGGCCAGCACCTGGGTGGTTGTTCGGTGCTGCTCACCTGCCTTCCTTGGCATTTATTCTGGGTTTCTTAGCAGAGGAAGAAGATGCTGCGCCTAGCAGGATGAGTAGCAAAATCACGTTTGGGACTCTTGAGTTTGTACGTCTGCCTGGGGAGCAGGAATGGTGCAAGGCGTCGAGCCAGGGACCCAGCAGCCTGCAGTGCTTGCCCAGCCCAAGGTAACTCTGATTTCCTCGTACACATTTCACAGCTCATCTGTAAAATGGGAGCCGTGCAGCTTTCCTGGCTGGCTGAAGTGCCGGGAGGTGCCAGTTATTAATAAACATTCAGCTGCACAGCATCCTGAGCAGAGCCTGCAATAGTAATGACAATTATTATTATTCTAATCACTCGTTTAGCTAGTTAGATTTGCTTTTCCTGAGCAGGCGTCTTGCTTCCTGTTCCAACAGCTACTGTAATTTCTCTCTGCATACGTGCACATGTGCTTATAAATTAATCTCATGGAGGTTCCTCTTTGTCCAGGCGTGTGAGTTCACCCAGCCGGAGCCCGTCCCCAGGGAGCAGCCTCTGCCGAGCGCTCGTGTCCCTCAGGGCATGAGCTAACAACCCCAGCTGCCATTTCTATGGCAACACTCCGAGGCTCCAGGATGAACGTTGCATTTGCAATGTCACACGCACGCCCCTCGGAAATGTGCCCGCGCGCTCGCAAGCGCACGGTGCCCGTTTCGAACCGGGGACACGGCACTGCGGGTCCCTGCTCCGCGTGCCAGGGGAGAGGAGAACGTGGCCACGCAACGACCAGAGGGAGATGCAACACGGAGAGAGGAGCAATAGGAGTTTGGAGAGCTCCTTGCCGAGGAATGCCATTCAGAGAGTTCAGAAAATCATTTATTGAGTATCCACAGGAAATTAAGATTTAAAACGTGGAAGGAAATCATGAAGAGATGAGAATGTTTGATCAGGCTTGGCTTCAGTTTTTAAACTGGTAAAGGCCACTTGCTGATGGACAACCCCCTTTTAGGCGCCTGTGTGTTCCTAAACTCATCAACATGGTATAGCTGGCAGCTCCATTAAAGCTGACCACCCCCTTGGAAGCGAATTCGTAGCCCGTAAAGTGATAAGTTGGTGCATAAACTTTAGAGGATTGCTTCACATTTTCAGTAGTTAGCAGCCTGAGAAGAAAACATACATTAAGGAAATAGGAATAGCAAGATAGATGAGTTGGAATCATCAAGAGGAGCAGAAGCTGGGGATAATCCACGTCTTTAATTACTGCAGTGGCTTTGCAGCGCTGGAGGGGGAAACGCCGGCAGGGAAGGCAGCAGGGAGCGGGCGGGCTGCCTCCCCTTCGCCTTCCTCCAGCGCTGGCTGCTTCTCTTTGTTTAATGTTGCCCCTGGCTTTGCCTAGCTCACTGCAAAGTTACTGTGCTGCTGCCTTTTGTGTAATTAGAATAACGTTCTAAGGCAGAGTCCACAAGAAAGATGCTTCGGAAAACAATTGCATCAACAATCTGGAGCATATTGTGCATTTCCTCAAAGCAAACAAACAATTTGCAGAATTGACACGGCATGAATGCTAATCTCTATAGACGGCAATTGGAGAGGGCCCTTCCCAGATGGCTCCTCAGCCATGCCAGTCTTTGCTGGTATTTATACATTTTTCCTTTGTGCCATGCACAAAAAAAGAAGACTGGAGGCTATGTTATTTCAACTCTAGGGAGGGAAACAAATCAGCAAACTCTGCCATTCGCTGTAAATTGGCTTCTTCTTATGCCTGGAAATGTTACGGGTTAAGAAAGGAGGAGTTGTTCTTACCGGAGGGTCCCTGGGCCGTGGTGGGTGCCCGGAGCGAGGCCGGAGCGCAGGGAGAAGGAAGGGCCGCTCCAGATGCCGCTTCCAATAAACAAGACGCTGCAGAAGGAGCGCCGGCAGCCCTGGGCTTTCCCGAGCCCAGGCCTTCTCATTAAGTATAGTGGCTAAGGCAAGGTTTCTTATTTGGGAAGCCTTTTTTTGAGGAAAAAAAGGGAGAAAAAACAACAGGTTGGGAATGCAGACACAGAAAAGCATGTCAAATGAGGAAACACTTTGATCAAAATTCAAATCCAAATCAGCCTCTAGCTATCTTCCATGCAGCGTGCATTCTCCTGGGGTTTTTTTTTTTACTTTTTTTCTTTTTCTTTTTTTTTTTTTTTTTTTTTTTTTTTTAGGAAGGAAGCACATGATCTGAGGGAGTTCACTAGATAGGCAGCATCTTGGAAATTCAATCTAATCTCATTTTCCTTGGCCCTAGTGCTTTACTTTTCCAGGTTTTGCAGACTCTTGAGAAACATTCTGTCCTCTCCTTTCAGGTGCTCAGTGATGTTGTGTTAACGGGACTTTCAGTTTTGTGGCAGGATTATGGAAAATGTTGATTTCCGAGGCATCGTTTTCAGAGCTGAACACAACCGCCAGCAGATACTCCCTCTGGTGCCATTTGATCCAAGGGACTCGCGGATCCCCCCGTGCTCCGAAGATGCTGCTGTTTGGGGAGTAGCCGGTCCCCGCAGCCCCGCAACAGGGAGCCGGGTTCGGCTGCAGCCCCTGCCCGCGTCGCATGCCCTGCGCTGCTGCTGGGGACGTGCCATGCGTGTGCCCAGGGAACGAGTTAACAGGCTACAGAGTGGGACCGTAATTAGCACAATATGGAAGCTAGGCTGGTGTGTTGCATTTTGACATTAAGTTACATTATGCTGTGACAATTATTCTAATTTAATGAAGAGAAAAAATTGTTTAAAATATGTTAAAAATCAGCCTGTTCTGACACTACATACAGCTTCACGATATGTTAGAAGCATATTGGAGTGTCATCCCAAGTATGGCTGAATACATTTCATAAAAGCATGAAACGTAGCCCGTGTAGTAACTACGTCCCTGGTAACTCCCCCCGCAACGGGCGCGACGGGCGCCTGCACTTTGAGCCGCTGCTTTACCTCTGTGCGAGCCGCAGAGCTGGGGACGAGGGGGTGGCTTTGGGGGCGCCACACGGACGCGGGTGGCTGCAGGACACCCAGGAGCAGGTAGTGACCGGGCGAAGGGCTGCCCCGCCGGAGCGGGGGGTGACAGGACAGCGGCTGCCCCGGGTGGCTCTGCAAGCTCGCTGCTCACTCACGAGACGTCCCCTTCAAATGCTGTGCTGAGGTTGATGTAAAGCTGGTTTTGAGAACAG
>VZSV01000143.1:1398320-1450306 GCA_013398735.1 Nothocercus julius
AGTTTTTGTTTAGCTTGTTGTGGTTTAGGGGTTGGAATAATTTTCAAACTCACTGAACATCCGTTTTCACCCTCTCGAGCCCTGTCCCTGCCACAGCTACAACCCCCAATGGGGAGCACAGAGCCCCCTCACAGCCCGGGGACTCTATTTCCTGCGATTGTAATTGAGCAGCCTCGGATACATTTCATTTAAATACATTTGCATGGGGAGGCCAGGGCAGCCTTTGGCTTAGGGTGAGCCAGGCTCTTTTCCATGCAAATACTTACAGAAAGGAGTGACCTCTGTGGCGCCCGGGTTAAATACACCTCTGCCTAGTGCCGTGTGCTGTGAAACGCAATTACTGCATTTCTGCTTCCTTCTCCCCCTCCTGGATGGAGGGAAAGATCTCGAGTGTGGGATCTGCTCAAGTGAAGGATCTGCAGTGTTGGAGTGTGGCCTGGGGGGTTTCGCGTCCCCTCCTTGAAGCTGCAGCGGGTGAGCAAGGGAAGGGCCCTGCTGGGGGTCCTGGGGTGCCCCTGGAGAGCTGAGCTTTCCGTGCACCCCTATCCACACGTTATTGCGCCAACGAGAGGGGACAAGGGGCGAGAATCTGCAGCCTGAGATGGTCTGAGATTGTCGCAGGCTCAAAATCTGCAGATAAATGACATATCCCCGGGCTGCGGTGCCGTGCTCGATCTGCCTCTCGTGTAATTCGGCGTGCTAGATTGCGTGGTTCTTTCCGAAGTTGCATTTAGATGTTTTCAAGGAAAATTAGCTTTTAATCTAGTTATTCGCACTGGTAGCAGGTACACCCAACCACGGGACGAGAACAAGATCATAAATCTGCAATAGAAATGAAACAATTTATACTCATGGAGCACCTTGAATGACTAAACCACTCAATTAGGAATAAATAAACAAAATAAAAACCTGTCAAAAAGCTTGAGAGAGCGGGTGTAGCCGAGAAATTAGAGAGGCTCTTGTGGAGCCTGGGAAGGTGGAGGGCGGCTGGGTCGGCGCCGTTGCCGCCCGTGTTCGGCACCTCTGGCCGCAGAGACCCACACCCTTGGACGTTCAGCTCTACGGACTCACCCGCACGTTCATCTTTCTTCCTGTAACGTGGAGCGAGTCTGGGTCGCGGCGTCTGAACCTCCATGTGAACCTCCCACCTGCTGTCCTGGGGTGCTCAGCCCTCTGCGGAGACAAGGAATTGGCCCTTTCAAAGGCCCCCGCTGAGCCGGGCGCTGGCGCTGCCATCGCTGTCCCTTGAGATGGACACTTGGCCCTTGGCTTGGAACCCACAACCCTGTTCTTGCCGTGGGTCATTGCGCGACCCTCGAACTCAGGAGGGACACAGTGGTGTGAGTTTAATCTACCTAAAACCGGCCAAGTCTGAAATACTGAGCGAAAATTGAAGTACATCTAATCTAATATGTATTGATTTTTTTTTTTTAATAAAGCTGATCTAGGAAATGCTGCAGATGAGGGCACAAATAACCAATTCTTTTGTTTGCTAGCAAACCTAAATGATCTTCTGCTATAATCTCACAGTATTACATTCTTTTGGAAAATGTGGGAGTGTTTAAAATCCCAAACTTGATTTTGCTGCGCTTCTCCCAGACAGCCTCCACAATGGGCAGACCTAAGACCTCCACCCAGGGAGGCAGAGGCTCCAAAGGCAGGCGAGCAGCAGCGAGTGCTGCTTTCCGCACGGGGCCCCAGAGCGGAGCTCAGTCCCAGCCCTGCAGAAGGCAGAGGAGCTGGCCCAAAGTTCACAGGGATCCCTGCAGGCCCTAAACTCACAGGGATGTGGCGACTCGCCCCCGCTACGGTTTAATCTGCAGTATTAGCTGTCGTACTGCCGACCAGACCCACACAGAAATTCTACCTGGAGATATCTTCATACAGAATGCATCTAAAATTGGATTTCTGTGTGGCAAGATAAAACCTCTGAGAATATTTTGCAGCCTGTTCCCCTGGAATGCACGATTTCCGAAGCTGGGAAGTGGCATAGCTAGCATGTTTAATTAATCTTCTACCTCCAAGAGGTTCTTATCCTCCCACCTTTGTAATGCGGTTCAGGTCATTCTGCTGCGATTCTCCCCCATGGCTACTATTAATACCAATTCAGGGCACCGGTTCAGATGAGGAGAGGGGGCAGTTCAGCCCGCGGGTGAGCCGGGTTGCGCGGTGCGCAGACACGGGAGGTCTCTTGCTGAATACAGATGCTGCCTCCCGATGAAGGGTCCGGCTGTGGCCTGGCCCGTTCATGGTGCCGAAGGGACCTTTGCCGCGCTGGCCTTTGCAGAGCGGCTCTGCTCCCCTGTGTGTCGTGTCCTGGGCATGATCCGCCTCCTCCAAAGGATTTGTGATGCACAAAAGCAGAACAAAATGGTAAAATATTTTCTTAATCTTTTGTATTTCTCTTCCCATTTCTGGGACTCTGTGTTTTTAATTTCTTCAAGACTTCTCATCTTAGCCCTTCCATACTTGTCAAATATGCAGTTTAGGCAGAAGATTTTGATAGAGTGCATCACCACACCAGTGACGTATCTCCCTTTTTGGGCCATCATCCATTAAATACTTGCATTCTAATATACTGTGCCCAGCCTAAGTCAGAAGTGCATTAGAGTGATGGGGATCAAATGCAGAATTTGGATTTGATTCAAATTTTGAAGCCATGCTAAACAGAAGCTGTTCTTTTCTGATCTGGCTAATGCATTTAACTGAAGAAAAAGATCTGCTGCTGTGGCTGCGTTGCTCTGTGCAGCAATGAGCTGTGCAGCAACACAGACACAGCTCCTTGAGTCGCCTCCTTTCCCCAAGCCTCTTGCGCTCTGTTCTGAATTTTCCAGTCATTGAAAAAGACATGAATTCAGCACTTAACTACTATCTCTTCCAGGTCAGAGCTGTCCAGCTAGTCATCAAACAGCATATTCAAAGAACTACTAAATTAAAGACTTCCAGGCTGGTTTCTCATCCTTAGCCTGAGGCAGTATTTCTAGGGTCAGGAACAGCTTGCCTCTCCCAAATTATTCTCTTGCAGAAGCTGGAGGTTTCCCTCTCCAACAAGTAACCTCTTGCCATCCTGTAAAAACCTTTGGTTAGTATTTGTTGCACTTTTTTCTTTCCTTGCTTTCAAGCCCCAGGGGCGGCAGCGCAGCCCGGGCTCGCGGGCCGGTGCGACAGGGGCCGGGCCCTGCAGCCCCCGCCTGCTCCGCAGGGCAGCTCGGCTGCGCACGGAGCTCTGACGGATTCAAATCTAGATTTATTTGCTGAGCTCTCGATAAATTATCTTGGCGTTGGCAAAGCAGCTGAACTGAGAGCACTCGGAAATAAACAAATAGGCGATGAGGAATTTATGCCTCTACAGCAACTGTCAAATCCCTGGGTGATTTATATCTGTCTAAATATGGTCATTAGTTGTTGACTTCTGCAAGGCTTTCCCTGGGTGCTGGGGTCAGCAGAGCCCCAAGGCTGGTCCCTACCTGCAGCATCGGCCTGTTGGGTTTGCCAGGCCAACTGGGAAGCTTCTCTGCTAGGGTGGGACAAGGAGCCAAAGCCAACCCGGAGCTGCGATGGAGAGTCTGTGTGTGGCTCTGCCTCTCTGTGCTTGGGAGAGGAGAAGAAGGACTTGTTCTTTATGGGACTCCCAGTCCGTCTTGGCATCTTGAAGACAGTTGAGCCTTTGCCTCCCTTTCTTTCTTCTCTATATTCACCACCCTGAGGGCAGTATCTACGTGAAGCTGCTGTGATACAAAAGTGAGGAGGTTTGTTCCTTAGAGCAGCAAAGGGCAGGTTGTGGAAGACTGGGCATGCAAGCATGTCCCAAATCCCCCAGAAGTAGTTTGGAGATAAATATTAATTTTCTTATCCTCCCTTCTACAGTGTTTTGGCAAATGTTTAAGGCTGGCTCTTCCTGGCAGCAGTATTTCATGCAGATCAACAAATCTGTTCCTAGAACAACTTTGTTTCCTGCAAAGGGTTAAAACCACAACCATCTACAGGAAAGAAGCCTTCTTTTTGGGGTAGATTGGTCAAAGAACACTTAATTTCTATGATTCTATGATTCTAATTTAAACAAACCTTCTATTTCCTAAAGAAGACTGAGCCAGCAAAATTCTCTGAGCACCCCATGTGCTGTCAAAGAGATCTCATCAATTCTGAGGCATAATTTTATTTCTTTTCCTGCAAGTAAAGAATGCCCTTACCCACCCTCAGTGCCACCCCCTCCTGCAGAAACAACACCTCTGAAAACCTGGGGAGCTTAGCAAGGTAAGAAAATCAATGAACTCTTTTTCCTCACCAATATCTAAATAGCCATTTTTATGCTTTTTCTTTGCATTGCTAGCTTTTGAACAAAAGGTCACTACTGATTTGAAGTCAGACTTTATAACCCAGATAGCTTTCAGAAAACAAAAACAACAAAGACATTTCTTTGGCTTTTCTTTCATCAGAGTGAGGGGAAAAAAGATAAAAGAAACAAATTTGTGGTCCTGCCCCAGCAGTGAAAGGGCATCTCGGGCACAGCACAACCTTCCTGGGCAGGAGACCTGTCTGTAACCGTCAGTGACGTCAGTCTATAAATCACCGAGATTTATGGGGAAGTATCGTAGAACTAAAGATGTTTCTACCCGTAACGCTCATCTCTTGGTTTATGTGATAGCAGTTGATTTTATCTTCAGCTGTTCCTTGGAAATGTATCCCACCAAAGCCAATCTGCTAAAAGTGCAGTCTAGATCTGGGCCAAAATTAAGGAGAAGTGGATTTGCATTGAAAGAAGAAGGAGAAGTTACTGCAGTTAAACTCAGCCTGCCATGCCATAAATGAATAAGCGGCATTGCCTGAATCTGTTTTACATATATGAACAAAACCTGCCATGTTACTGCATTATTTTTAGGGCTTATTTTTAGTTACATGCAGGGGTATTAAAGCAAACAGAAAAACTCCTTGGGAAGCAGTTACACTGAAGAGTAATTTGCGCAAATTACTGCTTCTCCTTTTGTCACTTGGAGCTGTTTGTAGGCTGTTATACCTGGTAACAATTTCAAATATTTATTTCTAGAAGCAAAGTTAAACTGTGTTTCCAAAATAACGTTTGATGGTCAAACAAATGGGAAGGCGGTGTGGCGGGGGGTCTAGCGGGGACGCTTCCTTTCCCTCTGTGCCGGTGGCTCTGGACCGCGGTGGGGACGGTTGTGCCTTGGGATGGGGCCCTCGGGTGGGTTCCTGGTGCCGGGGAGGAGCCCGGCACGACCAGTGTCATCGCCGTGTCCCGGGGAGCGGTGCGCTCAAACCTCTGTGGAACCGGCTTTTCGAGCCCCCAGGGTGGCTACTCCATCAAACAGGCCCTTAATAACCTGCTGCAAAATGAAAAGCAAATTTAATGAGGGCTCCAGCAGCTCCCAATTCAAACATCACTTTAAAAAGACAAAGAAGTAAGAGAATTGAGTCAATTTACATATTTTGGCAGGAGGAGTGAGGCGCTGGAAGGAAAGGCAGGCGGCTAGTAAATATGCTCTTAGGATGTAGCAAGGGAGGAAAATTGGCACAGCAGCAGCTGCATTTAGCAGCTGAAACATGAAAATCCCTCCTAACTGTGGGTCTCCGGGTCACCTGGTGTTGCAAACCTATATGGATGTGAGAGTTAGAGATGCACCAAGGGTGTCTAGAGAGACATCTCAATTTCTTTAGCAGAGTATGCAGGAAAATGCATGTGAGTTTACTAGAGTAAATTCTTTTGTCAAAATTACCCACAAGAGGAAAATATAAATATTTAGCATATTTAAGAAGTTAAGTGGTACGTATAATGAAGCCAGTTAATGGGGGAAAGAATCAAAATAAAAAAAATCCCATGGAAAATATTGGATACAGATAATGCTGCCAGACAGAGAATCTAAAATGCTGCTTATCAGAGAGGTCTCATGGGAAGGGGAGGACAGAGGTGCTGGGTAGCTATACTGAACTAGAGTCACCATAACAAAAAAAAAAAAAAAAATCCTACAAGTTTCTTCCAAGAGGGAAAAATCAATGAATTTTTTTATTGCTATTATTTAAATTAAAAAATCTGCAAAAAGGCATGACATAAGAGATGATTTATGTCATTCTTTATACAAAAAACCCTTCCATGACATCTTAATGTGCCCTAAATATAGTAGGCTCTGAGCTGCTGGCTCTGGCTCCCTGTGCAGTGGGTGGTATCAATCACGGGGCGCTGGGCGCGCGCCCGGCCCCGCCGCCCGGCTCCGATGTGATTGCTCTGTCTTCTGGAAAAAAACAAGTGTAAGGTGACATCATCAATCCAAGCTCAAGGAGGGGATAGATTTTCTGATTACGAGGTTAAGCGATGCATCAGGAGAAGGCAGAGCGTGGTCATTGCTAATCATTTAAATTTAGGAAGACTGAGGACCATGACATTATCTGGCTGGCATTAAAGAGCAGCTCTTTGATACCAGCCATTTGTATGTGTCCTTTCTTCTTCATGACTATATTTATTATCTAAGCAATAGGAAAAACAGGCTGAGGGAAGCCATTCTGTCCAGCCTTTTGCTCCTCAGTCCTGTGTAGTTGGTGTCAGTGACCTGGTGTAACTCAAAGTTCGGGAAATGCTTGTGCACAAACAGGCCTGAACACAGGACGGATTTTGCTCTCAATTAGATCAGTGCAATCTCATCAAAACCAAGAGGGAAGTGTTTCAGGTGTAAGAGGAAACTTGGCACTAGATTTGCAAAGCATTTTTAATATTATTATGGTTTTAAATATGGCTTGCAGCCCCTAAGAGGCCTTTCCGATTGCAACCACTACCCCTGTCTGTACGTGGTGAGATTTTGCGGATGTTCTCGTTCTTGTGATGGAGCTGGCATCTCTTGCAGCTGCACTAACGTTGCTTTTTGAAATACCAGAACAAGCCCCCAGTCAACAGTTTCAATTTCGTCTTATGCTGTGAGAGCAGCCTCTGAAGCTGGGCAGTCCCCCACGGTCCTTCTGCATTACAGAACCATCTTCAGGCCAGTCCAGCAATCCCTTTAATGTGCTTTGCTTCGTATTTTCCTAAATGTCCTGTCTGAGCCCAGGAAAGCCCTTAGCTCTCAAAATTGAATGATGGGGTAGCTGAATCGAGGCAGACTGTGTCTAGCTGAGGCGCTGAGTCTCTTTCCACTGGCAATAATCCTGTCATTAAACCGCTGCTTCCCCAGTCCAAAGTGTCACATCTTAGTGGAAAATGAGATTCCTCTTTCATAAAAGAAAAAAGACAGACAAGGTTGGACCCTCCAGAGTGATTTTTAATTATTTTCAGATCTTCTGGATCATTAGGAAGATGAAAGATGGCATCAGTTAAGATGCAGGGCACACTGATATAATTGATTTTTACATATTTTTAGCTGATGATTCATAAAATGTGATATGGCTGAAGCAGCACAGCCTTAAGTGCAATATGAAGGTCCAAGCTCATAATAGATTACTGGGCCTTTCCCTTCGGAAGGTGAGAGCCTGAGGACAGGATTCTTGATATCCATCATCATTATCCTTACTATTTATTTTTGGTGCTGTAGCGTTTAGTGGCCCCATCCTGTCGCCGTTGGTTCTCGGTGCTCGTGCGCAGACCCCTGGGATGAAACGCAAGGACTCGCACCAAGACCTGGCGTCGGTGCCCGGCGGCACCTGGGACGTCGGCCGTGGTGGCCCCGCGCGCGGCAGCCGGTGTGTCCGGATCTGACACTCAGCCTGGAAAACCCAAGTGAACGTTTCTCATCTGAGATGTTTCTAGCTTTGACAGCTTCAATTTTTCATTTCAGGGGCTTAGATTGATTGGCTTAAGAATTACACACACACACGCACGCACTTTTCACACGGTACGGGAAAATCAGAGCAAACTTTTTTCCCAACAGCCATGTCCCAGGGGGGCGGGAAGGATTGATTTTTACCCAGCCAGCTTTTAGGCTATTCACATCTCAATCCAGACAATTTTCTTTCAAGAGAGTCCACTACAGTCCACTTAATTGTATTTTCTAACCAAGCAATGGCGAGAGATTTGCTGGCTTTACTGTCCAAAGAAGACACAAATCTTTTCTTCCAATTTGTTCCCTTGGGTTGATAATATAGTGAGTGAATTTCTGACCCTAAAAGCAATAAAATATCAAATTGTTGAGTCCAGCGCCACAGAGGAAAAGATTAGTTCATGGAGGAATGTAAAGGCTTGGAAAGGAGTACCATGTTGTATGTTCTCTGTTTTTTTTATGGGGGTAGCAATTACTCTTCACGGTGCTTTGTGCTTGGTCTGGCCAGTGCTCTAGTTCCGACACGGAGCTGGGACCTTCGACTGGCTGTGCTGGGGCAGCTCTGCTCTGGTTCCACCACATTCCAAAGCTTTTATTCTGTTTCTTGGAGCTCAGTTAAAATCAAACTATTTCTGCTATAATTTTATGATGCAGGCAAAAAAGTAGGGTACAGGGAGCAAAGGGCACCGACCCTTAAATGTTCTGTTGCGAGCGTGGAGTTGTAGTGACAGTTTCTGTGAATAACTGTTTATTCCATTCCAGCAACACAAGCAAATAAACTGCCGATGGTGGCTGGAAACTTGGTACGGCGCAATATTCCTGTAATGGAATGCTTTTAGAGAGCAGCAATAAAAATAAATTGAAAACTGCTTTTCTCTTGGATACAGCTGGCATAAGCACCATCTGAACAAACAGGATAACACGAAGCTTAACTTAACATCTCTGCTTTTATTACTCGGAAGCGACAGGTCTTATAATAATATAAATTCACTTTAAAAATGGTCTTTTTTAAAAAGCCTTCTGTGTTAATTCTGAGCTGTATAATTACAGGTCTGTTTATGATTTAGGATAGAGACCAATTACCTGGCTCCCAAGACTCCAGGAAGATTGTTCTTCCCATTCCCGTGCAGGTCCTACTCTGCTCTGGGTTTATGCGTGTGAAGTACTGAAGTGTTTAAGTGTTCATATCGAAGGCAAGTGACTTTATTTGCTGGCTTGACTTGGCCTTAAGTACCTTTTCTGGAAGACGCTTGTCCTAAGTGCGAATCGGAGGCGAGGCCTGTGCAGAGGGCGCCCCGGGAACGCGGCCGCGTTTGCCGCGCTCTCGGCCATCCCGGTGTCATTCCCCCCATTCGCGAGCAGGGTCTCGCGTGCCACGAGCTGCCAGCGCTACCTGGCCCCGTGGTGCCACCGCGACCCTCGCCCATTCCCTACAGCCAAGGTCTCCCAATGGAGAGCGCTCAGGGCGCTATGTGCAAACACATCCTGTCCTTCCCAAAAGATTCCCCAACTCTTTCCCAGTCTCTGTGGCTAGCGAGGAAGCGTGCCTGGCAGCGGTTGGGTAGGGAGCCGCTCGATTCACGAATCTGCTTTCCTGTTGTTTTGCATCTCTCACGAGAGAGCCCAAATGCGAACGAAAGTGGGCTGCGCGTGGGCTGCCCAGGCGCCTTCGCTAGCAGTTTCAGAGCTGGCTCAATTTATCTTGGTCAAATGTGAGAAGCGTGTCACTTCATAGGATTCGGGGAGGAAAGTGCAATTCTAATAGTTGATCAAACTGCTCAGTTTTGAAGCCAGGTCTTTAGCTGGTACAAATCAGTGGTGCTCTTCTCCTGCTCGCTTTTCTTGCGTTTGCTGCCGTGCTCACTGTCACCTGCTAACGCTCGGCTAGCCTGATGCAGACTCATCTCAATCCAGAATGGGGTTTTTGCTTCAGCTTTTGCATAAAAGTGTACAGAAGAAGCATGACCTCATTGCTTAAAGTTGCTCTTGCAGACAGGGCCTCTGGTCTTTTAAATTTCCCTTCCGAAGGTCAAAAGGAATAAAAACTTTGATAGAGCCCAGGGAAACTACAGCGCTGCAAACAAATTCCTTTTTTTTTTTTTAAGCTAACCAACTGCATGACGTCTCATTTTCTTTGCTCATGCTCAATGTTATTTCATGATAATCTTAATTTGGACCATTCTGGGAATTCTAACTAAAGGCTTCCACGTCCCCATTAAGGGAGTTGCTTCATCGCTGCAATGCAGTGGTTTCTGGGACAGACTTTGTTAGCTGTTTAATAGTATCTCCACACAACAGCTCTAGACAAGAAGCAACAAATCTGTTATTAATATATGACTAAGTAGCCCAGGGGATCAATAATGTCTTTCTCTTCAAGGTCATCGGTTCAAATATAACACAAGCTAGGAGCGGAGTTAATACCACTTGATGGCTTTTTGTTAGTCTGTAGAAAGTTAAGATTGCGCATCTTGCACATTAATGGACTTTCTGCAGGACACACTTTCATGTCTCCCGTTTAGAAGAGGTCTCAGCCTCGAGTGCCGGGCGGTCCCAGAGCGGAGCGCGGCTCGTGCCCAACCGCTCGCTGCGGTGCAGAACTGAGGTCAGTTATTTGCTAGTTTCAGAGGCACAACCCTGATCTCTGATCTCCTCTCTAACTTCTGAGGTTTCTGTCTACAACTAGGTCATCCTGGATATGCTGACCCAATATTTTATGGGGAAATGCAGGCTTGCTCTGCCTTGCTGCCAACCCTTATGAACTGGCAGCTGTGTTGGTGCTGATGGCTGAGTGGGGACCAAATTATTTATATATAAATTGTGGAGACCAAAAAACCAATCCCTGCATTGTTGAGACCTGACGCTTCCTCCAAGAGCTGCTCTGACGGACTCAACGTTGCGGCAGAACAAGCGGCTCCCACTGAACACGGGCATGAAGGGGAAGCGCGTCTGCACAGCCGAGGTGGGGAGGCACCACGGCGCTTCCAGCCCTCGTTCCTGGGAGCGGAATTCCTGGAGGAATTCCTGGCCTGGGACTGCCGTGCTCGGTCACATGAGCCTGCCAAGGGCATGCTCGGAAGCAGATTCCCGCAATTCCCGTGCTCCTGTGCACCCGGAGCCGCCTGCTTCCCTTTATTGCTTTTAATCGGGCGTGCAACTCTGGTGATTGGGTCTTTAATATGTGACAAACATCTGATCTGTTCCCCATTCCTCAGGCCTGTCTTGTTTCCTTTCTTGTTACAGCAGAGTGATTACAGAGCACTTTGTCAATAAGCCAGCAAACCTCTCCTGCAGGCGATCAATGCGGCTGGTTTGCCCAAACTTGCCGGAGCTCCGCGCCTGGAGAGCGCCAAGGAGAGGGCTATTGCTTCACTGCTTATCAGGAGGCATTACCTTGAAGATATTCTTTCCTGTCTCTTTTGTCTATATAAAACCTATTGCTACTGATTGGAATCTAAGAACTCTGCATAGGCGAAGTCCCCTGAGCCCACTCCTGCTATCCATCAAGTCTCCCATGCTTAGAGCAGATCCCATCAACGGCAGCGCAGGAGATACAGCACGGGCCGGCCTTTCTGAGCCTGCAAATCTGTGAGATTTCAAGTGCAGAGGGACGCCCAGCGGTGGGCTGAGCCCCCCTTGGCATCCTGCCTCCGGCTTCTCCGCTTGCTGGGAGGCAGTGGCCGGGAGCGGAGCTGCCGGCAGGGCAAGAGTGAAGCCACCCCAGAAGAATCTCCAACGCGTGGATCTAAAGAGCTCCGTGACTCTTTCCCTTTAGATTTCCGACTTGGAAATCTCAGTTAAGTGCTTAAAGCTTGCCAGGATGGCTCCAAGCCCTTATGTTTCCTTCTCCGCTCCTAATTCTTCTACGATCCCGGGGTGCGAAGTGGGGATTTTTGGCAGGGCGCGAAGGGCGGGGAGAGGCGCTGCAGCCTGGCTCCTCCTTGCTGCCCGCGCGGTGCACGTGGCGGCCAAACCCACGCTCCGTGTCACCGAGCCTCGCCAGCCCGCGCTCTTCCCTTCTACAAACCGGGAGACGAAAGCAGCGAGAGCATCTGCAGCGGGTGTGCTTGTTGTTTAGCTTAATAGGCATTTTAAAGAAAAATGTGGGTGGAAAGTGCAAAGGGAAAATGGGTATTCTTATTAGCTCTTTGGAAGTCCACAGAGGATGGTACAAAAAGGTCCATCTGGCAAGGTGGTTAGGAGTAAATGGATGATTCTGTAAACAGGGGACAGAAAGGAACTTGTATAAAAGCAGGATAAAATGAATTTAAGATCCAGGGATGTGATGTCCAAGGACAAAACAGTTTGACCTGAATTCTTCCATGTAATGGCAGCGCTTGCAGTAATGAATTCTGTCTTATCTGTGTGATGGGGGGATGATTTGCAGACATCAAAATCTGTAATTCACTGAATGTTGCTCTAAACTTGTGAGGGCTGCTAAATAAATAAATAAATAAATAAATTTTGTCAATGCAGAATAATGTGCTTGCACATGGTTAGCAATAGCCAGGCAACTGTATATCACAGTGAAAAATAATGTCAGGTTTTGGAATCAAATAAATTGCAAATAACAATGGAGAAAGCAACTGAACCTTGAGGAATATGGGCCGCTAGAGTAGGTGGCTGTAAAGAGTCATTGTTTGGAAAGGAGGAATAGAGACCAGAAGGAGAGAAAAAAATGGGGAGGGAACAGCAGGCCATAAAGCTGTGATCTGCTGCAGGAGATGATAAAGGGCCATGGACAGCCCAGAAAAAATTATTAAGAAGCAATAAAATGCAGCATCAGTGGAGATAAGATGATAATTTGTTATTCTCAGCAGAGCCATTCCTGCACTGGGGCTGCTCCTGGTCTGAGAAGCCAAGTTTGGTTCTGTCTTGCACCTTGTGCAGTGATTTACACCTCAACGGCACAGGAGTAAAATGCTTCACCAGCATTTGTATTTGTGCGTGTGTCTTTTGAGGGGTGCAATTTAGCTTCAATAGAGCTTAATTTTAGCCCTGTCAGGGGCTGAAGGTCACTTTGACTGCTTTAGCCAGCAAGGTGTTGTGTAGTCCCGAGCTCGGTACAAAGGAGAGTCGGGCCCGCTCCTCCCGAGGAGAAACGGCTCATCCAGGGAGGCGGGGATCGGTGCTGGCCCTGGACGTCCTCCCCCTGTGCTCCCACCTGAAAGGCACCACGGTTCATGTTCAGCCACAATAACACCTGCTGTTGGAGACAACTCTGACTCAAAGGTAGGTAAAATGTCATTGGGCTTGGCTGACTTTAAGGCATAAGCTTAGTCTCACCATTCAGGAGGTGCGCAGAAATAGCTTGGTGCAAATCCACATCCACCAGAAGGCAGAGCCTGCCTCGGATGATGAGAGGCAGACCCAGGGATGAAGGCCCTCGTGCTAGAGCAAGTGCAGCCAGGACCCGGATGGGGTCCCCAGCTCCCTCTGGAGCTGCCTCTGAGCTCCATCTCTGCATCCTTCAAATGGCAGAGGCATTGTTCAGCAGTTTTCAAAGATGCTGATAACAAAGATACAGATCCCTGGTACTTATTAAGCTGATGGCTTTTAAACATTAAATCCCAGCTATAATTAAATTAGCTGAAATTGTTTAAAAAGAAAAAAAGAAGGGGAGGAAAAAAAAAAAAGGGATTCTAAGCACTCCCTAGTAACATTTAAAAGGTGAGGGAATTGCCTGCAGGCCTACATAAGCATTGCTGCAGATTGCATCCAGGACTAATTCGCTAGCTAATGACTAAGTAGTTGTCGGGGGACTACAGAGGAGAGGGGAAGAGGGAGGAGGGAGCAGCTTCATGACGGGGGGCGGGTTGGGGTTGTGGTGATGCTGCTGCTTTTCCTGGAGTGGGAAAACCTTCCCATCCACCATCCTGAAATGCCAGGGAATTAGCTGCAAAATGACCTGCTTGTCTTGCTAATCAAGAAGTCGTTTCCGGTTATTTTTGGGGGGTTCTGAACAGTTTCTGCAGTGCTGCGGTGTGGATCCGTGCAGCCGGCTCTGCCTCCGGTGCGGGTGCTGACACCGGTGCGGGTGTCAGGGGCTGCCGCAGAACAGAGACATTGGTGACTTCAGAGCTTTTAGCACCTCCAAGAACTTCTCATCCTCCCGGAGCATTTGGGAGAGGAGAGAGCCTGGGAATGACAGGGAGCGAAGGGCCGGGCTTGGCCTCTCTGGAGCCGTGCGGGGCGATCCGGTACGTGGAGAGCCAAGAGGAGGGTCCTGGGCAGGGGGAAGCGGAGCGGGACACAGGCCAGGGCCGGGAACGCGGTGCCAACGGAGCCGCCAGCCACAACGGGAGCCCTGGCGAGCACCGGAGTGCCATTCTGCAGGAGATGACAAACCAAGTGACGCCGGCTCTAACCCGGCTCGCTGTTCTGTATTTAAATCCGCTGTTACAGCCTCCGGCGCTGCTGAATAATTACCGCGGAGGAGCGCGCGGGGAGCTGCTGCCCGGCGAGGAGCCCGCGCTCCGCTTCGGCGCCCGACAGCCCCCAGCCCTCCCCGCCCGCTCCCGTGAGCGTCTCCGGCACCGGCCTCCTCCCCGTGCACGTGTTTGCTCCGAGCCTCCGTGCGAGGCCCACGGCGCCACGGCCAGCCGCGCGTCGCCTCCAGATCACCCGGCCTTGTTTCTGTTAGTGGGTCCGGAGCGCTGGCCCCTGCGCCCGGGGGGCTCTGCAGCACCGCGAGGCCGGCGAGCCTCGTGCTGGAGCCTCCTAGATGCTCACGATGTGGATGCTAGGAAAAAATAATGAAACGTAACGTAAAAAATGAAACCTAAAAAGATCATGTGTGTCGTACCCGCCTGTCCGTGGTTCCTTCCTGTGCTTCTGACCGGTTAAAGCTGTCAAGTTTATTTCCATTAGTGATATTATTGCCCTTTATCTGCTTTTCCCCAGGGCATTTACTGTAAGACGCCAAATGCGCTTTTATAAAATTGCCCTGTTTAAAAAAAAAAAAAAAAGCAAGCAAGAAAAAAGGTGGTGGATTAGATCTTACAGCCTTAGAACCGCTCCGTAGACTCCTCTCTGCCACCAGCTTCATTTTGATTTCAAACTGTTTTGTTCCTTTGTCCCCTGATTTTCCACGCTCTGTGTTATTACCGCATTTGCTACACCGTTCACCTAACGTGAACAAATATTCCTTGAAAGCAGCAGCAGCAGAGCAGCCTGGTGCTGGACATGGAAGGCGGCGGTGCTGCGGTTCCCGGCTCCGCGCTCCGGTCGCCGTTTCCGAGCGGAATTGCCAGCAGGGAGGCAATGGTTTGGAACAAAAGGCTCAGGCTGTGATCACATGGTTTATTTTCTCCCCAAAACTGTTTGTTTAGATATTCCTTCACCAGCCAAAGGTCATGTTATCATGGCAGCCCAAGAAATAACCTCATCCAAGAAGCACAGCTGCAGTTCTTTCCACCTCTTGGACAGGTTGGGCATCCAGGGGGCATAATAAATGGGGCCGTTGAACACGGGAATGCTGAGAGCTTTTTTCACAGCTCCGTGTAACTCAGTTTTCTTTTGGACTGTGCGGTTTATCTACTACAGTTAAAAGAAAGCATAAAAACATTTCACTTGCAAAGCACAGTAGTATATGTGGTTTTTCATTTATCCACATTTAGGAGCTGTTAAATGTACTGGAACCTGGCAATATCTATGGACTGCAGCTGTATCCCAGGCTAAATTCGCTAAGGTAATAGGTGCTAAAACCAGAGACTCCAGGTCCTTTTTCTGTCGTGCCCAGAGGGAGGCGATTGCTTAATCCAAGCAAAGGACTATTCTTTAATGTGAAACTAATGCTCCTTTCCTTGCTAGAGGTATCCAGTGTGGAATGGCTCCAAACCACAAAGTGGTCTCAGTCTTCCCACTCTCTGACACGAGCCTGCCAAGTTCTAGTCTGTTTGGACCATCTTTGTCTAAAAAAAGAAGTATCTCCATGCGGTTTCAAAGGGGCATTCAGAGCCTTGATAGGATCTTTGAACAGGTTGCTCATTTTAGGTGCTCTAAACTTGGCAGTCCAAGCTCTGTTCTACATCCCTCTTTGATGTCCTTCTGCAGCCTTGGCTCCAAGAGAGCATTAGTGTATTTCTGTATAAGATTACGTGTGCCAAAACTTTTATGAAACTGATTTTATAGCATTACTTGGCAATCTTGAATTTGTTCAGTGGTACCTACCAGTGCTGTTTATTCACTTTAAGGCAGAAATGGAGACAATCTGCTAATTCGGTGTGCAACTTAGCGAAAACTTTCAGATTCCTTGGAAGTGCAGTTTTTTGTTATGTTTGGAGCTTCTTCTGAATTTATTATGATATCTTTTGAAACCCCAAGAAGCTTGAAATTCTGGGTGTAACTCATGCCTGTTTTTCCCTTCCTCCTCCTCCTCCTCAGCACGTGACTCAGAGCAGCGGTGGCTTTGGGCGTGCAGGAGCACACGCGTTCCTCGGAGCAGGGTGAAACCACCACATGTCTTTGCAACAGCTTGTTCCTGCAAAGGCTCTCCGGGTTGTACGTCAGGCTGTCAGGATGGAGGAAGCAGAGGAAATGCAGGCTGTATCACCAAATTAGGTTAGAGCTGAAAGCTGGTGTTGACATTTGGCCTTGTTTAGGAGCTTCAGAGGAAGGATTCTGAAAAGAGATGGAGAAAGAGGCCTTCAGGCTTTCTTCAAGCAGGATAAACCATCTTAAAGACACCATTAAGAGAAGAGCTGTTGATGATAAAGGCCAATAAAATGTAGCTGAATCCTTATTCAGCTGAAGAGCTACTGAGCCAAGAGAACCAGCAAAGCAGATCTTTATTTGAACCTTTCTATTTCGTCTTTAAGGGCTGGATTTGTGTTGGGTTCGCCTTGGGAGCTGCGTCCCGCATTGCTCCTTTGGGAAATGGATAAAATTTGTTTTAGCAAGGAGGAGTGACCCAGCTGATGAGACGATATTATAGACGGACATGCTGGGATACAGTTAATCAGCTAATCAAATCCTGGCATCTACAACTCTCTTAACAATGGAGACAGAAGTTCAGCCAGTCATATTAACCCCTTAATTAATAATCCTGACACTTAACTACTCTGCTGTTACCCATTAAGTCTCTGTTGACATAGATGGAGTATGAAGACACGTTGTCTGTGATAGGTTCAGTAGCACCACTGTCTAGATTGTGCTGGCACATGAGACAGATGCTCTATCCAGGGTGTTCACCTCCCGCAGTAATTTCCCTAAACATCAGAGTTATTCTGTGCTGCTTTTGCAACCTTGGCTGAGATGATAAAGCAGGGTCTGTTGCTTCACTCCCACGCATGTAAACCCTTGACCTGTTTGCTAGTTGTGCTGATGCCGACGTCTCCGTGCCCTTGCAGATAGCAGCGAAGTCTGTGTGAGCCCCGGGGAGGTGGCATGTCACAAGGAGGGAATCTCCATTTTATCAGCGCTTCTCTGAGGCTGAAAGGAGAGGACGGTTTGCCATCCGGCTGAAATCTCTGCGAGGGGAATTGAAGAAGGCCGTGTGTTCAGAATGGGTCATTGCGATAAATGGATCTGTCTTGTCACTAAAGGGACACCAAAAAATAAAATGGCCCATTCTGAAAAATTACGTCCCATGCACCATGCAGTAGAAATACAATATATACAAATTCCAGACGAGCTGAAGCGTGAGCAATTTGATCACTGATGTGGCTCATGACCTTTAATTGCTTCTAAATTTTTAGATGCTGCAGAGTGCAATGTGACACCCTGAATGTGACAAAAATGCAGTGCTTCATCTTGTAAATGATCCAGAATACAGACTGTCACATTCTCGTGCATTAGAACAATCCTACTATGTACTACTTTTAAAGTATTTTGAAGTAAAATGGAGTTGATCCAAAGCTTATAATTCAGTAGCTACTACTCATCTGAAATTTCAGGGCAAGAGTCAGAAGGGAAGAGATAAGAGTATCACGGTTTTGACTGAAGCACAGAAACACACAGAAAGACTGAGAGCACCTGCAAGGCATCTGCACAGCCCTGGAGTCCGGCTGAGCGCTAGGCTGGCTCTCATTAGTATTGCAGAGCTGATTGCACCAAGAGCAGCGAGGTTATTCATGAGTAAGTTTTTACTTAGCAGAGGAGGGTGCAGTCACTTAATATTTAATATCTTATACTTGACACAGTTGGGACTTAAGCAGCCCTTAGGCCCCATGCAATAATTTTTAGATAGACCATTTCCACTTAGCATTCTTTGATAAGTACTTTTGTTTAACTATCATGCCATTACTTTTCCAAAGTACAATAAGGTACAGAGAGTTATTGCTAAACACCAGAATTATGTCTCTGCTAGTACACAGTGTCAGTAAGTCGTGCAAATCAGTGTAGCACAGAACCAAGGAAATGCATTGCACATTGTAATGAGGGTATCTTCCTCTGCTCTTAAGAGATATAACAGAAAAGTGCTGAGATGCAAATGGAAATTCTACCAAACCTGCATTTTCTTACTGTATCTTGTCATCTTTGGTGTAACTCGCAGTGTCTATCCCTCTAAGAAACTAATCCTCTCTACTATACTAATAGCAGAGAAAGTCAGGAGAACAATGAAGAAAATCTTTTGTTGCCTCTAAAAAGACAGTCGAAAGCCTGAAAGAGTCACTGGTGCTCTTTTCCACTAGGTCTTAAAACCATATAGATTCCTTACTCAGAAAAATCCATGAAGACGATGAAAGCTTTCTACAAACTGAACGCTATCTGCTGTTAATGTGTTATAAATAACCGTAAATATCTTGACCTCCTCACTAAGCTGAGCATAGACTTGTCCACAATGTATAATTCAGTAAATAACCTTGAGCATAAAAATGAGATTCTACTCCAGAAAACTCTTTAATCTCCCTTGTTTTTATGGATCAGCAAAGGTGTCAGGCATTTGACACTCTAGATAATTGAGCTCTTGCATTTAGAGCACAGCCTACAAATAATGGCAACTTTGCTTTGAAATAGTCTTTCTAAACTTTGGTTTGACAATTAGCATTTCAAAAGGTTGCATCTATGTAGCTGCCATCACCTAATGCACAGTTAGAATCAAACGTAAGGATTAATAGCACAGCACTAAGAACAGCCATAAACTCTGCCTGCCTTGGAAGTGTTCCTGCTGGCTCTCTAGTAGCTGAAAATCCCAATCCCATGTCCACGAAGCAGAGCTGCAAAGGGCCGACCTCCTTGGGGTGAGGAAAGCGCCGGTCGCCTCGTGCCCCGAGCAGAGCTGAAGCGGGACCGCTCTGCACCCCGTGCGGCCCCGCGCGAAGGAAGCACCGAGAGATGTCCCGTCTGAAGGTGGCTGCTCGTAGGCACAGGTGGCGAAGGAGAGCTCCGTCCTGGGGAGCAGCGTTCTCGCTCGTGTGCACACCGGTACCTCCCATGCGGGAGCTGAAGTCGGGGTGGCGGGTCGGGCGCTCAGCCGTCCCCACCTTGCGCCACTCATCCCAAAGTCAGGAGTAGGATAAGGTCTCTTGTGGCCACGACGAAATGGACCTAAATCCATGCCAGAAACTCCTACCCACCTCTCTGAAGCTGTCCGGTTTTCAAGGCGTAATCTCCGTGCTGGTAGTTGTACACGGGTAGAGACCCGTGAAGGGCAGAGGTCCCGCTCGCCCGCAGGGAACCGCAGCAGCTCCCGTGCCAGCAAACCACCAGGAGGGAGCCTGTGCGCTGCCCTCCTGCGTCGTCTAGTCTAGCTGGAAATGTTGTTGTGAGATATATATATATATATTTTTTTTTTTTTTCTCTCCCTGAAATGAATGCAAACAACAGGGGTTTTTCCTTCCAGCTCGTTCTTTAATAATTGGGGTAGTCATAATGAATCTGTTCTTAGGGTAGAATTAATACGAGATAGTAATGGTGATTAGGTAATTAGCAAGTACCAAGGGTATTTAACCTTCCTGGTGACAGCATGTCTGACATCACCTGAGCTCATGCAGATGCTCTGGAAAGAATTAACAATTTTCGATTACCCCATTTAAGTTATTAATTATGAAATATAAATGGGCCAGACATGATGCTAGTGGTGCCCAGTATCCTGGTGATTTTACACCTCTGCGTATGTTAAATCTATGTATTTTCTGTCTTCTGTTTCATTATAAATTGAAATATGTCCGCAAGCATCTAAAGACATTTGCCCTGGCAGCCATTGGCTACTCTCACAAATGTCTTTACTCCCATGAATGACTAGGAAGGAAAAAGATTTCCTTTTCTTCTCCCTTTGATTTGAAAATTCAATTAATACTCAAATGTTAGAATGGCCAAGCATTGCAGTCATTTCTATTTTAGTGCCAAATTTTCACTGGGACAGTATTAGCTCTATTCTGTAATGTTGTTTTTTCCTCTTCACACCACATGTCACCACAAGAGATTATTGAGCTGCTGCGATGTATGAATTGATTTCTTTGCATTGCAGTGTACCAGCTCTCAAAGTGCTCACCTGGATGGGGGCAGACAAGAAGAGTTTAGCCTGTCTTCCCATCTCCAGCAAACAGCACTAAACAAAACAGCCCCCTGCAGCTCTGCCAACAGAAAGATTAAAAAAAAGTGCCTCTTCTTGAGAAGTTTCACAAGCAACTTGCAAAGATATTTATATACAGACATGAACTCCTGTTGCAAAGGAAGTTTGCCCAAGTCTTGCTCCCATAATATATGTTTACAGCTTTGGAATTTGCTTTCATGAAATTTCTATTTAGTCATTTCATGGGTAGTAAATGTGCATGCATGGCTGCATAAATCTGTGTACACCCGCACATCTCTGTAGGTATCTATCTATCCCATCCAGGTTGACCCTCTCTCTTTAATGCATGGTTATAGCTCTTCTCCAAGTTCCTCACACTGCATTACAGTTTCTCTTTATTAGCAGCCAATAATGTATTAATGCATTCCTCGGTGGGAAGTGTGCTCCTAACTATTACCTTGGACACTCATTTAGTTGAATTTGATAGTGACAACACATTGACATTGGTAAGGTTAATGATCCAATACTTTATTTCACTGAACAAGTTGAACAACATTTAGTACATTGTTCCACAATGTCCTGGAGAGCTGTCTGTGCTATTACTTTAATAGTACTATGGTATCTTTGCCCTTTAAGTAATTGGCACTATGAAAATTTTCTCTAGATCCTGTCACCATTGATTAGTATTGCAGTGAATTACAAAAAAAATTACTTTTATTTTCCTTTTTCAATCTCTTTTCATGGAAGGAGGGCAGAATTTGATCTTCGTAGATGTGAAGGGCTGACAGCACTAAAACTAGAGTGGAGCGAAAAAGTGCCAGGGCTACTTTGATTTTTTGGAACTGGAACCAAAACAAAACTGTCCCATTCCCACCATCCTGACCTGCGGAGTTCATCCTCTTGGACTTCGCAAGAGCAAGTGTCTAAATATTTCTCAACGTTGCTTTCGTTTTGTCCTTCTATCACCTTCTCCCCTCTCTTTGAAATTACCTTTGACTGTACCTGCTCCTCTCGTGCTTGCACAGGCCCTCTCCTTAAACCTGCGTTTCTGTCTCGGGGATGTGCACAGATATCCTTCTGAAAATTGTGAGCATCAGTGCTCGATCAAACAGGCCGGCTGCGTTCACGGGCAGGCAGAGTCTGTAACTGAAGGGACCGGCTCGGCTCCTGTTAGGAGCTTCCTGCTACTGCTTCTAGCAGGAGAGGATCCCCAGCTGGCAGCTCCTGCGTGCGCGTGCCCTGTCTCGTAGACAGCTCCTTCAACGGCCTCGGAAGACGGGCAGGAAGGGGGTAAAAGACCCCTTGGCCCTGCCGTCTCGTGGGATGCTGAGCCGCACGTGGGATGTTCTGCCTTTCCCAGGTAGCTTTCCACAGGTGCCTGCAAGGGGATCATGCACACGTGGAGCGCCGGGGCCTCCAGGCTGTCTGTCCAGGCCGTCCGTCCCCTCGCCGTGGGTGTTGCTGCCCAGAGGACAGCCCATTGCCTGTGCGGGGCTGGCTGTCGGGCAGCGCAGGAGTCCCTGCTGCGCTGCAGGTCTGCTCCGAGGAGCCATAATTCACCTTAGATCACAAATTAAATGACTCAATCTATAACTATTATATACATGGGCCATTTTACTCTGGAAAAAAAAAATTAACATCAGCATAACTGTAAAAGCTAACAGCATGAGGGAAGGGAAGTAACTGTGCAAAGGAATGGTAATGACAAGTGTCAAACAGGGACACCGACAAGAACCGAAGCGAGCCATGGATCAAACCCCCCATCTTCAGACAGCCAATTGTATTTCATTCTGATATTCAAAAAATAAAACCCTCACAGATGTAAAATACTGAAACATGAAAGGAATGTAATTTTTTTTTTTGCTCATGAGAAAAATTCCAACAATTAATATGCTCAGGATGTCTCCTCAGCAGACGTGCTACCCAGAACACTCACCAAAGATTTTCAACAAAGCTCAGCGTTGCAAGTGTATAGGACAGCCAGATAAAGGCTTATTTGCCTGTGAGCTATATTTAATAAAAAGTTATCCCTCTTTTGATTTTAAACCTTAAAAAATACCTATGTAAAAATACAGCACTGTCTTCTGATCATTTATATGTGCTTACAAGGTAGTTATATAGTATTTCGTGCTGTCATTATAGGTTACATTAGGTGGCTTCAGTTGCCATAATGGAGAAGATAGATTCATGATGGTCAAACAACGCTGACTTTGAAGCTAAAACACAGAAACTTTGGATTCCATATTGACTTACAGTATGACCGTAGACCTCCAATTTAACTTCTTGGTGCACTGATCTCCTGAGTGGTGAGTAGCTCGGTTACCTCATAGTCAAGCCCTTATTTTATGCCCATCACCATGTGTTGGATTGACTTCTATCACCTGTCCTCCATGGCCTGCGATCCGAAACGTCCAGGGCCTAGCCTGGATCCCCTAGGAATAACACAGAGGGGACATTGGGAATAATTGCAGATAAAATAATAACAATAGCACAGATACTATAAAGGAAAAATTCTGTTTTTCTGTTATCTAGTCATGCAATTTTCTGCTTCAAGAGAAGGGGGCTCCTGCATCACCTACTGGATAGAACATCCTTTGGTAGTGTTCCGAAATCTTACCCGCTGGGACATCTTTGCTGACAGCTTTCCACAGGTTTCGGATTTACACAGCGTGGCCTGGCCGGATTCCCCCGCGCGCTCCCGGCCGTGCGTGTGGCTGAGGCCCCTCTGCACAGAGGTCTCCGTGCGAAGCCCGGGCAGCTCCGAGCCCGGCCCGCTCCGGGCGGCACCTTCCCGGGCAGGGGAGACGGACGTGAGCCCGGAGCGGCCGGAGTCGCTCCTGCCCGCGCCCCGGCTCCCGGACCTGCTCTAGGACGATGCAACCCAGTGTCACGAGGCGAACGAGAGGGGTTTATCGAAGGCCTCGTTTTCTGCACATGTTCCTTCCAGCTTTCTGCTAACCTTCGTCCCTTCTGCCTTTCTTCCCCGCAACGCACCCCCTGGCCCTTCACCTCCATTCCCCAGCTGAGCCTTGCTGCAATATACTCTATATTTGTCTCTTGCTTCCCTGAACACCCATTATTATGTGGAATAATAATGCAGGAGCTCTGCTCGGCACCTCTGCTCAGTGGCTCCAAGTGGGTTGAATTGTAGCCAGCGGCGGGGGGTGATAAATGTAGCGTAAGATGCCTTTTCCACAGCAAACTGCAAATTGCCTCAGCAGCACGGCCCACAAAAGGTTCCCGCGGAGCAAATTTATCTCCCATTGTCGGCCCGCGGAGGAGAGCCGGGAGCGCCCGGCGTTCTATTTTTAAAAAGTCACATTTGATCTTGTTCAGGCTCAGAGTCCAGAGTATTTTAAAGGACTTTTCGTGGAAAATGCAGGCCGCAGAATGCTGCGCAGATAAAGGGATTTATTTTTAACAGCAGCCAGGGTTCATGGCCGTGTAAGCATTTCAATTTTAAGCCACTCAGTTTGAATAATATATTTTGCCAAAGTGAATGTTATGTCATCTAATAACTCATGGGTGGGAGGCGGGCTGGTGGCTGGGGAAGGGGAGAAGGCGACTGTTAGAGAGAAATTACCCTCTCTAGATTGTCCTACGCTCACTAAAAGGGAAAGGGGGTGGAGAGACACCGGAGAGTTTATCTCCCCATTCAGGAGTTTATACTACACTTCCTCCCATATGGTTCAGCCCTGAGATAGCAGCATGATGGACACTGTAGAAGGATGGGAGGTGATGGATATATAGTTGGAAAGCTGCGGTGATGGATGGTAGAAGAAGAGAGAGGGGAACATTTGGTGGTTGATTGATAGCAGCACCGCGGCTGACGTATCCGCAATTAATGGTATGAGTCACCCTGATATATTATAATGTTAAATACCTTTGCATTTGATGCTCACTTGTCGTGTTTCTACTCTGCTGTCCTTCAGGTGCCAGGTAATACATCAGCGGTGGATATTTAGTCTCCTGATGTTGACCTCGGCCACAGATGGCCGGTTGCTGAGGATTGCGGGGCCCCGGGACGGAGGGGCCCCCGGCGCCGCGCAGCGTCTGCTGCCGCCCGCCCGCCTCGGGAGCCTCACCGGGAGCTCCGCTGCCGCCGCGCAATCCGCGAGCGTGTTTCCAGGAATTCATGCTCTGCTGCCCTTGCTTGCATCCTTCCTTAGCGCCCGGGAGTTGTTCTAGGCTTTAGTTGTCAGTATCCCCTGCAATAAAAGCTCTGCTTTGCTGAGGAAGGGGCAAACGGCGCAGAAGAGCCACAGGCAGCTCGGCTTGGAAGAACCGAATCAGAGGTGAAAGCCGGGGGTGCAGTGAGGTGCTCGGGAACACCTGGGGCGAGAGGAAAAGGAGGACTCAAATCCCGGCATCCGCGTGCTCTTCTATTCCTTCCGCTTGTGCCAAATCCCGTTTGGAAATTCGTTTTGGTCGTGTTCAGTTAACGTTAAAATTAGATTAGTTATTTCAAAATCTGATGTGCGCTTGCCGCCTGCATTTTCAAAGCAAATTAGTCACTGAAATGGAATTATTCTGGATGTAGGAGTGTGTAAATGAAAGTGGATTATCTCTCTCTGCCTCAGTGTACCTATTTGTGATATAATGTTAAGTAAATACTTTAATGCTGGTGTGAAGTCAGGCTTAATTTATTAATGTCTTGCCTAATTAACATTTAAAGATCCTTCCTCAGAAAGAGGATTATTAACAATAATATTATTATTCCACTGGTGTTGATTTTAGCTGAATTCATATGAATAGGCGATTAGTACCTTTAAGCCAAGAATTTATTAGCGGAGCCTGACGGCGGCCTGGCCAGCTCAGGTTGCTGATAGCAGCGAGGCGGCCGCCGGGCCCCGCGCCGAGGCCCTTGCTCGGCTCCTGTCCCTAGGCAAGTAGTTAGAGGAGTTAATAAGAAAGCTGCATCTGAAGCAACTTGCATTCTGTATTCGTTTTTCCTTAGCTTAGCTGAAAACAGATCAACCTATTTACAGTGTAAGAGTTGAATTTGAGGGCTTAGAACTATTTTTCTGTTAACATAATGAAAAATAAATATAAAGTTGCTTTCTTATTTTCAAATGGCCTTTAAAGTTAAGGTTTGTTTATACACTGTATGTTTCCCAAGGACAGAATTAAGAAAGATATTCACTCCTCATCCTTATATGAAATATCTTCCTATCTTTTCCAATGAAAATAATTCATGTCACTGAGAAAAAGCCTTCTGTGAATCACTGATGAGTCTTTGATGCTTAATGTGCTGTCCGGCATACGCGTGGAGTTCTCTTGAAATTTGGTTTAACAAGAGAATCTGATTTTCTTCCTAACATCATTAAAGTTTCCCCTTCAAATTTCACTTAACAAGCAAATGAATGTTCTCCTAGCATAATTATGGTTTCTTTTTTGAATTCCATTTTTAAAAAGTCAGCCTCATCCATTCTGTGTTTTTACACAACAAGGAACGAAGCCAGCTGAGCCCTGCTGTGAATTACTCCAAATACGGCCTGAAAGATGGTTTGAAACGCAGTATGGCAGAGCTGCCCGGGAGAAGCCGCCCCGGCTCAAGGAGACCGCGCAGAAGTGGCCGTCCGTGGAGCTGGTGGCTTTCTGCTACAGAAAACCACGCGCCGCCGAGTCGCACGTCGTGGACAGCGCGTCAAAACTGGGGCGGTTGCTCTTTGGAAAGTCTTTGTCGTGGCCAGCAAGTCTCTGACCAGGGGTCGAAGCTCAAACTGGGCACCGCAATCCTGGGCAGCATTTTAGGACCCCGAGAAGGTCCCCGTGCAGAGGCGCAGGGTTTGGCACTTCTGCTCCAGTTCCTGCAGTTGTTTTCCTCCGGAGTGGCTGCTCCAGCCCCGACCTCCCCGAGGAGGAGGAGGGAGATTTTCCTGCTCCGACCTGACAAATGAGCCGGGAAGCACGAGATCTGACTGCCTCTGTCCGCACACGTGCACCTACATATGGTGCAGCAGACGTTATTACCCTGATTATTTTCCCCATGTCAAGTTCCTGCTTGTTTATTATTTCGCAGCCCCTCCTACCCCTCTGCATTGCTGGCGGTTTCTCTCCATCATGGTCCAGCCCCTGTTTTTTTTTTTCTGCTGTGGGTTTGCAAATCATTTTCCTTCAGAATAAATGGCATATATCCCTAACATCTGAACTGGTAGAACGTGAATAATTAGAGTCGAGTGCAAGTAATTTTTGAGTCAAGGCCTTAGTGTGTCATGGGTTGTAAAATTTAATCTGCCAGCAGCTCCTGGCCTCATATCAATTACATACAGTAAAATGAGAGAAAGTGTCCCATATTTCTGTGCAGTTATGGGAAATGCCATGCTTGCGTTCTAACATCACATATTATCTCTGTTCTTATGTGTATTGCTAGGTCACTTAGGCAGAAGTGGCAGGACGTGTTTCCGTGATGGGCGAGCGTGGAGCTGTTTTTGTAAAACGCACCCCGAGGGCTCCTGCTGCTCCTCCAGGTCGTGGTCCAGCAGCCGTCAGCGATGGTGGGAATTGCAGACAGGTAGAGACGTAACCGTGGGCCCCAGGACAGCAACTCCGTCCCGGGTGCTGCTGGCACAACCGGCCTGCAAGTCCTTACGGGAAGGGCGGGCAGCTCGAGGGAAGGCAACGGCAAGAGCCCGTTGAACAGAAAAAGAAATTGAAGGAAGAAAAGAGCATCTTTTGACCCATATCCTGCTTCGTTGAAGTGTCACGGCACCCGAACACAGAGCCCCAACGGCGGCAGTGGAGGCAGAGGAAAGGGGTGATGCGATGCCGCGCGCTGCGGGCCGGCGGCAGCGGCTGCGCAGCCCTCGCGCTGGGAACCAGCCCCGTGGCTCCCGGGCCGGCGGCGCTTTGGCCAAGTCCTGAGCCCAGAGCGCTACCCTGGGGAGCAGGGCAAGGCAGGGGGTGGCCTCTGGTGCCTCGGCTGCTCCCCTCTACCTGTGTATTTGCATGTTCTTGCCCCATTAAATGTGCAGGAACCGAGTGCTCCTTCACACGGGGGCTGCTCCCTCACCTTAACTTGCCTTCCCCAGCAGTGACCGTGGACGCTGGAGCAGCTCTAAGTCCAAACCTGCTGTTGCCCCGTGCTTGCTCAGGCTGCAAACCTGGCTCTTGCTGGGTGTCTGCAGAGCAGCTAAGACAGTCACACTACAGTACAAATAATAATAAATACGATGCATCTCAAAGTGCCAGAGAAGGAATGAATAATTAGCTATATAATAGAATATATACATATATATAAACAGGCACTGCATTAAGACCAGATAAAAGTATGTCGGGAACAACGTCTTGTTACTAAGCTCTTTTCTTCCCCTCCTTTCTATCTGAATATGTCTGGGGAGACTTAAACCTTATTCTTGAGGAAAAAAATCTTCTCATTTCTGCTCTATTTGTATGCTACCGTAACAGCTTTGAGAAATTAAAAATAATTGATACATTTGTGAAAGCACAAGCAGTAACTACTTCATATTTTAAAAGCCTTGCAAATATCCAGGAAAAAGTGCTGTGCATGCAAAATACTAAAGTCTGCTCAAAGTGATGCAATGAAGTCCTCTTTTATGGGAATAACTATGACTCCATATAATAAAGCAGTAGATGGAGGTTTTCTGTTGTAATTGTGCAGAACCTGGAATGATCCCTCTTTTTAAGTACTTGAGCTCTTTTTCCTGGGCTGGGAAATGCTTTTCCCTTCGGTAGGTAAAAGTAATATCTAAAGAGCTCTTGGCTATCACCCATTCTGCTAAATATGGAATCATTCTGTAATGACAAACACATTAATTACCAGTAATTTGGAAGAAGACTTGATGCTCTGCGTGCATTAAATGGAACAGATTAAACCTGATACTAGGCATTTCTCTGTGATGCCGTGGCAGTGGTTTCATACAACATTTTTGATGAAGATGTAACACACAAGTGCCCTCAGCTCTATACAGTACCCTGCATTAGGAGCAATCACGCAGAGTGGACCTCAAAAGGAGACTGTTTTATTAGGTAAAAGGGAATGAAGCACAGAAAATAGAATTAAAGATGAACAAAAGCCTCCATTATTTGGCGAAATTAAATGCACTTTTCCAAGTAAAGAAGGCAAAAGTCAGTCATTATCTGTCTGTAATACATCGCAGTAGATAATAAAGAGAGGTTTATGATCTCTGAAAGCAAATTAGAGGATATTTAAACAACACATCTTTCTATGAAGGAGAGATAATTACAAAATCAGGTCAACATGCAGAACAATCCAGCTCTGCCCCATGCTAATGTTACTTGAATACGCTGAAATCTCCCATATTCTCTCTCCAAAGACGGATTCATTGGGGATGCAGCTGTTCTCGTTACTGTTTGTCATCTGGACTGCCAACCCGCTGTGAGCGGGCGCTGGTCCCTGTGAAAGGCACCGGCAGCCTCGCGCTCTGCCCGCTGCTCCGTCCCGTCCCATCCCGTCCCGCCCTGGAGGGCAGGAGCTCCCGGGAACTGCCCGGAGCTGCGGATCTTTCCCTGTTGTATCCGTATCGATTCCCTCCTTTGTTTCATACCTTCTTGTTCACATCCTCGGCTGGGGGCCTGTGCAACGCCCGGGCGTTGCCGGAGCTGCTGGGGATGTAGGAAGCGCTCGGGATAGACCTGCTCCTGGTGCGGCCGGTGTCGATATTGGTGAAAATGCGCCCGCAGAGCACCCTGCGGGGCCCGGTCCCGTCTGCACCCCTGGCACACTCCGTATGCTTTTGAAAGGCCAGTTTCTAAACCCTCAAGGGTTTCCTGAGTGTGGAAATTAAACCGGTTGCAGCGGATGGTGGGAATCCTCCTGCCCCTGCCCGCCAGGGACACCTGGGACAGCTGAAAAGGTCTTTTCCCTGCCCTAAACTCAGTGAATTTTTTGATTCGCTTTGCCCTGCTGTGAGCAGAAAAAAGGAAAGGCAAAGCACCTGGACAAATTGTTTCTCGCCCTGGATACTAATGGAAAGAAAAATGTCAGAGGAGATGAAAATGAGGTCGTTCTTGCTGAAGGAGGGCAGCGGATGAGATCAGAGCGGAGCCGCCAGCTCTGTCTGGCCCTTCATTAGCGGCGCGAGAACACCCGGGCTAATGGGAAAGGCCACGAGTGGCATCACTTGACAAACTGAGATAACTCTGCAGAGCAAAACCCACCTCTCCGCCTCCCCAGGGAAATCCTGGCTTGTTTTTCCTTATAGCCAAGAAGTGGGAAAATCAGAAGCTTCCAGCCGGTTATTCTTTGCCTGCATTACAGGGAAAATAAATGTAGCAGACAGCATTAAATGATGAGTTGGGTTTGTGCTGCATATTGTTTTCTGTTACTTTTATGGCACCTGACACTCCGTACATGTGTTGGACAACAAAACGTTATTGAGAGAGTCATTCATCATTTCCTGTATGTGCGAAGCTCTGATTAAAGTTGAGCTGAACCTGAAATTGGGAAGCAGAGGGCTCCTGCATCTGCACCTCCTTCCTGAAGGTGCAGGAGCACCTCAGTTCGCCTTTGGAGGATGGAACTCGACTGCAGCAGTTTGCAGAGCAGAGCAGGAGAGCAGGATGTGGCCACTCATCTGCCCTCCAACAGGCAGAGCAACTGATCCCCAAGATAAAAAGAATTATCTGAAGTCACAGTGCTTCTCTGCAACCTTATATTTCCTTATGTGTCTCTCCAGTTAATTAGTTATGCTCTTCTTCCAGTTAATTAGCTCAAAGAAAAACAGCCCTTTGTACTTGGCCTTATAAATTACAGTCTTTTACTGTCTTATATTTTATAAGAGATGACACTTTCTGCATTTTCTTTGCAGGGTCACATTTACAATTCCTAAAGGTTTGGAAAGAACCTCACGTAGCCATGCTACATAGCATGGCAGTGGGGAAAAGCATTTCAAAGTTACCGTGATTTCTGTAAAAAAATAATCAGAGCTACCGGGAGAAAAATTTGTGAGGATCAAAAAAGATGAACTCTATTTAAAAAAGACTAAGTAATGAAAAAAGTACTAAGTACTGGAAAAAATGCACGAAAGTGGCAAAAGGAACTTCAGATGGTCTTAAGAGAGCATCTGGAAAAGCCTGGCCATTGCTCAGTGAACAGGTTGTAGGATGACAGCAGGTTGCTACAGTCATTTTTACGGTTGCAAGCACATAGGAAAAGCACGGATGCATCTTATCCAAGTAAATAAATAAAGGATATTTAAACAAAGCAGCCCCTGATGGCTCTTCTCCCTGTCCCGCACGCAGGAAGGGGCAAGATGCTCTGTCTTCTGAGCCTGTGAGCTGGAGAGAAAAAGACAAAGTCGTTGCCAGTGCCGGTGGGAAGAGATACTCCGGGGAGTTTAATTCTTGCTAAGCGGTAAACAACAACATCAGTGTTAACATTTGGAGCAAGGGATGGCGGAGAGCGAGATCAATGCCCTGCGGTCGATAGCGTTTGCTCCGGAGCGCAGCCAGGCCGGGGCCGCCCGCCCCCCGGACATCCCGCTCCGCACGGATGGCCGGGGCCGCCGCGCATCCCTGCGCGATGAACTGCAGGGAACGCGGCTCTCTGCACGCTCGGCATCCCCGGGGGCTTCTGCGCTTCGTCGCCCATTTGGACCTTTCCAGCTCATTTCACTGTTTTCCTCCCCCAGCACCATCTGCAGAACCAGGATTCATTCAGGCCATTTGGTCATTCAGCACCGGTTCCGGGAGAGGTAAAGATCTTACCCGGAATGAGTCTAGTCTCCAAAACCTGCACGGTTCCACTGCACCTCGTTACAACCTATTTAAGCCTAATGTGTCCCAGCAGTCCTGTGTTAATATCAGAGAATCATTACATAGCCCATTGTTTACATTTAATCTAGTTGTCTCTGTTATTGGACAAAAAAGGTCCATAAAAGGAAATCAGTCAGCTGTTGGATTGAATTTTTTCTGGATTATGGATTGATTTTTAAGTTTAATGCAGGGAGATGGTTCCATGACACAATGCATTTTTTAAGCATCTATTTATTAAGGCTGAATTGTACTAGAACTTCTGCTCAAAAGTACAGCGGCATCTAAATGAACAGCAAATTCATTCCCCGCTCTCTCTGCTATTTCCTGTTGCTTCCTGTGCCACTAGAGCCGGCATGTGCAGTAGGTTAAAAGAATTCTCAACCTTCTATTTAATACAATCAGCTTTGTCAGATGCTGTTATTATTTTCACCAAATGCTGTATCTGACTGAAATATTTGCATAAAAGCCTCATTGATTCCTTGATCAGCCTACGCTGGGCAGAACCAGGTGACAGGAGCACAGGGGAAGCTGAGCAAGGCAGCTTTTATTTAATTTAGTTCAATCAGGACCTAATGGCAGGCATTAAAAACACCAGAGAAACAGCGTTGTTTGCATGTACCCTGTTCCTGAGGACAGTCCTGGCCTCTAAAAATATAATCCCAATATAGCCGGAGCACCCCAAAATGAGGCAGCCCTCGGCTCGCCAGGATGGAGTTAACAAGGTGCAGGTGGCCAGGGGCGCCCCAGGTGGGTGTCCTCACCCGGACGGGGTGGTCTAAAGGGCTGCCGGCCCCTTGTCCAGCCCCATGGGCAGCCTGGGCTCTGCTGAGCAGCCGCCTGAGCTTGGGAGCTGGGAAGAGCCTTCCGGAATGGAGCGATGGAGATTCACTATGGGCTCGCTCGGGAGCCGGCTGCCGCAGCGCGCCTCGGTCGCTGGAAAAAGGTACGGAAAAAGGTATGGAAGATGCCAGTGTGAAGAAATCCCTATTGTGTAAATCCCTGCATGGGTTCTGGCTCACTTTCAGGTGCAAGAAGTAATTGCTGTGTGTGGCCTACAAGGGTCTAAAGCAGATATTTGGTGTTTTATTTGACCTGGAGAGTTGTAAGGTCTGGGTGCGCTGGCAGAGTGATTTCAGTACAGCAATGAAAAGCACTTATGTGTCCTTATTCCTGGGGGTTTTGCTGTGCTGCCGGGCTCACACAAGGCCCGTCCTGGCTACTCCGCAGCAGCGAAGGGCGGTTGCTGCTCGTGGTGAGAAACTCGACCGTGGGCTGTGCGGAGCCGCGGGGCGCCGAGTTATTTAATTTTCTGGGAATAGTAATAATTCTCTGGCCTGACAGTCTGCACGTCAAAGTTTCATCTGTATTTGAAATGCCGGAAAGATAAATTCCAGGGGAAAAATAACGTGCGTAGCTTAACAGATGGGCTGCCAGGCTCCCCAGCCTCGTGTGCACTGGCAAAAATTGCAGGCGGGTAAAACGCTGTGTTTCGTGTGACCGGGGACTGTTTGCATTAATGTCCATCAGGAAGCCAAAAGGAGAAAAGGCCTGGTGGGTTTTGTCAGCCCTTCTAAGCTTGTGCTGAAAGGGTTTCAGTCTGGAATTACTGAGTGGTGTGCAAAAATAATAGTCCTGATGACTGTGTGACAACTGAAATAAGTGAAAGTCTGTAGTAAAAGAGCTTGGGCCTCTAGTCTTGCAGCAGGGCTGCTCTGAAAATTACAGGCATGACTTAATCCACAACATTAAAAAATATGTATTTTTGGGGGGTCCAGTTTTCCTTGTTAGAGGACCTTTAAAAACCAGCTGTCCTGGTTCACTTGTTCTTTGCTCTCCTCTGTGTCTTGCCATAATTTATGACCTAGGAATAAAACGCCCTATATAAGTCATGGCTGAATATCTAAAGAAGCTGGCCAAAAATTATGGAGATCATCAAACACTTTTTATGACAGGACTCCTGTTCCTGATAGGATGCTGGGCATTTTTTATTAAAGCCCTAATTTCGGAAGCTTTGGGTGGCTGCGTTCTGAAGGTCTCGAGGGGTTGGCGGTCACCGACACCTGGGTCCACGACGGCTCCTTCGGCTGCGCTCGGAGGCTGCCGTGTGCCCAGTGCTGCTGAGCAGGGTAACCCAGGCCGTGCGCGGTGCAAGGGCTGTAGGTAGCTTTGATATGTATATATATATTTAAGTGTATCTCTTAAAACAGGGTTGTTGACTCGAAGAGCTGGGGCCTCGGGGCCGTCGGGCAGCGGCTGCAGCCCGGGTTTGAGTCTCGCCGCGCTCCTGGCCGGCGCCGAGGTTTCGTTTAGGAGCTGCAGTTCTGCTGTGGTCTGTGGATGGGTTTGTTTTTTAGAAAAACAAGATATGCAGAGTCCATATCCCAGTCTCTACTGATGTAAGCGTAAATCATGAAGCCAGCCTGCCCTGCGCCATAAAAACTCAATATTCTTCTCTGCAACTGCCCATTAAGCTTCACAAATGGCTAAATAAGGAATTGAAATATGTCATTTATTCATGGCATTTGGAAGACGGGGAGGAGCACTGTAAACCGTGGGCTCCGTGGGCTTTCAAGGTGTCACCAGGGCCATCCGGAGCCCACAGATCCTGCCACTGCTTCCTCAAGGCATCGGTGCCCGAGGAGTGCGGGGAGCCACCTGCTCCCACCTCGATTCCGCTGCTCCTGCTCTGCAATCCCGCTCTCCCAGAACCTGTGCCCCTTAACTTCTCCCCATCGTCCCGCTTTGAACTCCCTAGGCATATTTCTTTGCTATGCCAGTGGGGACAGTGGGAATGAACAGCACAGTAAATAGGTCATATAATAGTAATTCTGCAAGTAACAGGAAATAAATGAGAAGGAGCGGTTATTTAATCTTCCCTGCATGTATGCGCTGTGCGTGTGCAGGGGAGGGGGCTGCTACGCGCTGCTGAAAATGCACTAGGAATAATAATAATTAAACTCCTAGCTCATTATTATTGTAATGGAGCTAGGGGAGTGATCTCTTGGCCTTCAGGATTATCTGTCCATCCTCATCACAGAAGGGCTGGAGAAAACCAAATCTGCAGTAGCACCAGCATCCTTCTCGGTCCCTGGGTAGGGAGACCTGGGCGATGGGCAGGGGGTGGCAGTGGCATGGGAGCACCTTGCTGGCTCTGCAGCAGTGCCCAGCAGCGAGGGACAAATGCAAAGGTGGGTTTCACAAAGAAAATGATGCAAATGGGAAAAGAATCCCTCTGGTTAGTGAAGTTATTCCAGCAAGTGGCTATATAAATGTCTTTATATTGTTATTTCCGATATTAGTTTGTTGTTCCTCCATGAAAGCTGATTTATTTGAAATGTTATTACTCGAAACACCCTAATCTTTTTGTAATAATTCATATACTGGAGATTACGGTTTTGGAAGGCAGCCCAGCTCTGGCTGGAATCCTATTTATGGATTAAAGGATTTGAACAGCATTGCAAGCTAGATCGCCGAATAGCAGGATAATGCAAACCTGGTTCCATATAAAATGCTTTACCTCTGCAATAGTAACCCCATTAAAGGCAGATTGTTGGAGGACGTTGGACAAGAGGACTTTCGTTACAGAAAAGCAGGATATCTCGCACCCCTGAAGAGCAAGGATTTTCGGAGCAGAGTCGTCCCCTTATTCGGGTGCCCTGAGCTGCATTTAGTATCTCTGCCTTTTTCTGGAAGCCATCGCACCAGCAAATTACAGGGTCTTTGTGGCAGACTGGAACAGGCTTCTTGTGCGACTCTCTCATGAAAACAATAATGTTTCTGGTGGGAACTTGTCCACCACAAAGGACAAACGTCCCCAGCGAAGTGCTGCTCCCCTGCCTCGTGCTGGAAGGAGGTAGTTGGGAGCTGTGATAACGTCTGGGTAAAAAGTGCCCTCGGGGCCTTCCTTGGAATTCATAAGGTTGGAGGGATGGTCCAACCGCAGGGAACTGTCAGCTCTTGGGAATGTTGTTATTAATTTGCTGCTTGCTGCGGCAGCACGCGGGAAGCCCATTGCCGGCTAGAGTGCGGTTGTGTTAATAAGTGCTGCGCAGATTCAAACTAGAGGTTGGCCAATGACATAATTTAAAGGGTGCTTGTAATGTCTGAAAGGATTAGAACTAGTCTAGAAAATAACAGTATCATTCCACATGTAAAATTAATGGTTTCAGGACACAGGCGGTCTATTTCCTGGCCTCTTCCCACACAGCAAGGAGTGAGTCCTGAGACAAGGACTAGAGATGCACAGAGAGGGTGACGCACGTAAAGCCAGCTCTTCCTCCACCGAAGAGGAGGATGATGAGCTTGCTGCTGGGGCACAGGATGCCGAAGAGCTGGGGGTTAGCTTTTTGATAGCATATATTGCCTGTCGAAATTGAGGAGCACTTGGGAGGTAGGATTAGGAGAAGAGTAGGATTTTTGGGGGGTGTGAGGTGTGTGTGTTTTTAAGTTTGTCGGTGCAGTGCTAATGCTGGGAGAGGAGATAGTGAGCCTTTTGGTTAGGGTTGTAGGGAGGACTAGAGAGGGAAAAAAGGATAGGTATCCCCCTTTCATAGGGTGCAAATACTGATCTGTAAGCACAGTGAGTGCTTACAGGTTGTAATGACAGCTGTCAGGTTGTAATGAACAGTTAAAAATGGGGTATGAACTGTGTATATTCATAGGTATATCTCTATTTCCATCCATCCGAGTGATTTAAAGGAAGCAGCATGGTCTGTGGAAGTGGAAATAATTACAGACTCCCTCCAACTACAGCATTGCCCTGGGCAAAAATCATTTTGTTGCTCTGGATCTTGGCTTCCTCCTCTATGGAATGGGATAATATCGTGTGCATCCCAGAGGATTTGAGCATTACTCATTATTTCTATAGGGATTTGAAGGTTAATAGCTTTACACAAGCCTAATTAATTGCTATTATTTAGTTTAATATTCTAGCCGGGTGGTTTGTCCACACAAAGCTAACTCTTCCATCCTCCCTGAAAAGGGGCTGTGAAGCAGCTTGGTTTGTCTATGCATCCACCAGTGGTAGGCTGAGCAATAGCATATACGTGCGTGTCAGTGCTTATAGCGTGTCACGTTGCTTGCTACGCTGTGTTTGGGTGCAGGCCCTGGTAGAGCAGCTCCTCGATGGAGAGCGCAAATGTGGCTGGATAGGATAACACAGCAAACAAGAATAATTAACTAACACCTCCTGCGATATAAATCATCTTAACTCCGTGACCTCCCTGGCTCTTGGTTGATTTCTACAAGCTGAAGATAGGATTGAGAAACTGATATCTCTGGCGTTGACTTTTATTTTTGCAAGGGTAAAATTTCATGTCTCCTGCTTTGTTTTCAGTGAGCCCAAACATTTTTTGCAAGAAAACCACTCCGTTAATGCTTTTGAAATAATTCATGAAGGCTTTTGATGTGGTCATGTTCTGGCTGACAGCCCTACCGCTTAATGGAGGCTGAGGCTGAGCTTTGATGGACGCTTGTACAACTGTGGACACTTTTGCATGTAAACAGAACCAGTGTGACTCTCGCCACAAACTGCCCGAGGCCGGGAAAAGCTTTGGAGGCTGCAGTGCCGGACGCTGCCTCCCGGCCCCTGCAGCCGGGGCAGCCGTGCGTGGGAGGCTGGGGTTGGGGTTGTGCTGGCTTGGGGTGTTTGCTGCCCGCAGCGGAGCCCAGCAGACGGCAGAGCTCGTCTGCAATGAGATGGTTTGCGCGATACCTCCCCTCCGGAAAGGTCGGAGCGGGTTGGTGCGAGGCACTTGTGCAGCCCTTGGTGTGTCCTATAGCGAGCGCCACGTGGGGACACCCGTCACAATGGTGTGGCACAGTGAGAGGAGGGCTGACACTCGGGAGGGAAAGCAGCTCCTGCCTAGGATTTGAGCGGATTTGGCTCTTCCCTGCATCGTTTCTGCTGAACCAAGTGAGAACGTGCTGTTCTTGCAGAGCCCAGGATTGTGGCGGGAGCTACACGCTGCAAAGGGACTTGCTTGCCAAGGAGGAAATCAAAGCCATTCTTTGCAATATCTGAACAGGAACCCTGGGCCAGTCTTGATAAATAAAACGTGACATTCCTAACAAACACAAAAAATGAGAGCTCTAATGTTAGTGCTTAAAACCCTGTGATAACAAATAAGGAATGCTATAACGTAATGTCATTTGAGAGGGGACACATAGCACGTCTGAGAAGAGATGGATCACATGCATTGTATGCCTGACAGTAAAACTAATAGCTATTGGATGGGGTGTTAAGTATATCATAAAATCAGTGTTAGGCACATTCAAGAAGACTCATTCAAGCTGAGTTTCGACATCCTGTATTGAGTGTCTTGACAGCAGTAAATGGAGCCTGGTAGGCTGCATTCATCAGGAGCCGCTAGCAAGGTCACTCGGAGGCCTGGGCTCCAGGCAGCTGACCTGAAATGGCTTGGGACGTTTCTAGACGTCCCCAGCGCTCCAGGGAAGGAAGGGCCTATTCCCGCGGTGCTCCGGGGATGTGTGCCAGGGGAGCTCAGCCGGCGGATGCGGATGCCTGCCATAGGCTCAGAGCAGAGTGTATTTTCCCCCAAGGCACCTGTATTTTTAGTGACAGGGAAGATGTGAAAGCCCTTCAGATGATTGTTCCAAAATTTATGACCGCTACTGTCTTCTAGTTGACAGTTTTAATTTAATCATTTTCAACCGCTTTCATTTCTTCTGTGGGTCTGTGTTCAGCAGACCTGCAGATGAACTGGGAATTGCCGAGGTTTACGTGGGCTGATGTGCAAAAGGCAACCTTGCACGTGGGCCAGATGTGCCCTACTAACCCCAGGGGACGTTCCCACTGCTAGCAGCACTGGATCCTCTTGGAGAGACTCTCCCTGTACAAAGAGCTTGCTAGGAAATAGCACTTTAGAAGAGAGGTTTTGTGGCAGCAAGTGTTGGATGTCTCTGCTGCCTTCAGCTGGAGAGATGTCACGTTCCTAAAATGTCTCTCTCTTGTGGAAATCCGAAGAACAGGAGGCAGGAGCCCATCCCTCCCTGCAGGTGCTGATGACTGGCGGGTGAAGTGGACTTGCTCCTCTTCCAGGAAGAGGTGATTAGACAGGAATGGTTAACGGAGGGTTATCCGCCGCTGGGCGAGCGGGACAGGGGAGCGGGAGCAGCTCCGAACGGTGACTCCCGCTGCGACCAGCCCCGTCCCGCCGGCCGGGAGGCTTCGCCTTGTGCCGCCCGCGCTGCGGAGGTTTCTGCGTGCGGTTCCTTGCAGCCCTGGTGCCTGGGGAGAGTCAGCGCAGGCAGCACCGGCTCTGCCAAGTCTCCTGCACCTCCAACCCGGAGAAGCGACACGGGGATGGCCCCGTCCGCGCCGGCACTCCATGCGGCCACGGGCAGCTTGTGCCTCTTGTCATCCTCCCAAAGCCACGCGCTGCTGTCCCCGCCATGCAATCCGAGCGAGATCCCTGTGGCGTGAGACCCCCACGGACGTGCAGGGAATGGATTCCTCCAAAGTGTCCAGGGACCAGGCTGCCCCGCTGTGCCGGGAGGCTGCTCCCCGCCTGCACTGCCGCCTCCTCTGCCCGTTCGCCACGCAGGTGGGGCCGGGCACGGAGCTGCGGCACGAGGGCAGGCCCGGCTGCAAAGTCACTGAGACCTACTTAACATAGGCAGCACGAGTTCCTTGCTCCTTAAAACATTAATTTGGGAATGCATCCCAGATTCTGCATCTGTCCCTTGAGCTCACGTTTCACGCGAGGATGGGAGAAGGTTTTGCAAGGGGGAGGGATGTACTAATGCCTCGAACGTGCTCTTTGGGAGCAATAAAGAAGACGGAGGGGAGGGGGGATCTGTGTGTGCCTCCAGCTGCTGCTGGATCAGGGCTGAGCACAGCCCCCCTCGGCGGACGCGCAGCACTGCGGATGTGTCTGCGGTGCCAGCTGACCTTGTGTTCCCGCAATAACCTGATGGACACTGTCCGTCCCGCGGGCACCTCCTCCTCCTAACGTGCCCGGCTGCTGTTGGACCACCCGATTTTGATGGTCCGTCTCCAAGAGTTCCCTGGCCTTGCTGCAGCTCCCTGCTGGTGGGATGAGGGGTTTGGTGTCCGGGGCTGCGTGCGGCGCTCTGCCTTCCTGCCCCTCTCGGAGCAACGAGCAGGAGGCTCGCGGAGGCTTCTGCTCACCCAACGCTCTTCGGACCTTTCCGAGGAAAGTGTCGTGGATCAGGGCATCCTGTGGTCTGTAACAGCCCGTGCTGCCCCTGGGAACGCTGCAGAGACGGGCGGCAGCTCTGCTCCGAGCCCCCGGCTGCGTGGGCACGGCCAGGGTGTCCCTGTGCCCGTGTCACAGCCACGCAGGGCCTCCTGCTTCCAGCTGGAGTCTCCAGGCAGGGTGGGGAAATGCAAATCCCACTTAATCCAGTGCATCGCTCAACTCGGAGCTGCTCTTGGGAAGGCTGGGAACAGATCTGCAGCCCCTTCGGGCCTGTAGCAGAATCTCTTTGCATTGATGCAACTTCCACAGAGTCTGTGTAGTTTTTCCTGTTCTGTGTTGGCACAGGGAAAGAATAAGTACCTGAAACCTAAAGATACAATTTAATAATTAGAAGTGTACCTGGCTGTGTAAATTTTTTATGGTAAATAAATTAAAAGCCCAGTTACGGAAGCTTTGGAAAGAAGACAGATAAATATTTAATAATTTTTGAAATATTTATCTACTACATGTTTTATAATCTTGCATAAATATTTTTGGATAATCAGTGGCATTTTTTGTTATGCTGCAAGTTTGCATTGTATAATTGCCCATAACGGATTAAAAAGAAAATCTTGGAATGCCATTATTTATGCAGCAGTGTGTGTGGGGCTCAGGGCATGGCAGAAATACCTGTATCTTTCATAACCAGAAGAGTTATCAAGGTAACTTCCTTACCCTGCTTGAATGAAAGCTTTGATTCACGGCAGTGGGGCAGGGCCTTTACCTCCGAAAACGCAGCTTTTGGGTTGCCGTGTTAAACGTGCCCTTCCCACGAGACATGGGAGCAGGGGAGGACCCCGGTAGAGGCCCAGCAATGCCCCGGAGAGCTGGCTGCAATAAGGAAATTTCCTGAGCTCCGTTTTGTTTGTCATAAAAGGTTAATCAACCAAGACGCTTGACTTGACCTCCCCGCCAAAGGCTGGGGCCCTGCAGGCACCCACATCTGCCCACACATCTGTGCGCAGGAAGGTCCTGCCAATGTTGGGGCGCTGCGCTCGCAGCGCTTCCCTGACGTTTAGGTCCCTCCAGCCATTAAAGTCCCTGTTGTCACCAAAGGGCACTTTAACTGCGGAGCAGCTGACTCACCAACGCCATCTCCAGGGTTTTAAGGCTGTTCTTGGTGCTCCTCAGCCTCCAGGGACTCGCAGGAGCCGTGAGCAAAGCTCAGAGCTCGTTTTTTCCTAGTGAGCTGAGGTGCCGCAGCCGGGCTTGGTGGCCTCATCTGGGCTGCTTCATCCGCCCTCCCTGAAGCTCAAGGATCCCTTGAGTCTCCTTTCTTTATTTTTTTTTCTTTTTTTTTTTTTTATTGTAAAACAAAAGGCTTCTTGGTTATTGTAAATTAGAGTGAAAGCTGGAGCTGCTAAAGACACCACAAAACAAAGCAAAAATTAAAAGGATTGTTTGGGATTTTTGCATTATTATTCTCAGTAGAAGGATTACTGTTGGGTTTTTTTATGAAAAGTTCATCCTGCAGGCAGAGGCAGTGGCATTAGTTTAGCAAGATTGAGCTGTTTAAAATTTCAGCGTTGTCCGCCAAAAAAATAATAATAGGAAGTTGTATAGAGAGGAATGTGCTGACAGCAGTGATGTTTGGGTAATAATTCATGTGGTGGAGAGGATGCTCTGGAAAGCAGCCCAGCTGCCGAATGCCGAGCGGGCCGCGCCGGTGCCTGTGCAAGTGATCGGCGTTTCTGCTCCGTCACGAAACCGCTGTGCAGACGCGGTGGGGAGAGGCGCCTGCTGCAGGCGCAGGTTGTTTGCTGCGGTCTCGGCTTCACCCTCGAGCCCTGATCGCCCAGCAGAGCAGAGGGGGACGGAAAATTCCCATTTCTGCCACTGCAGCCGCCTGCTCCTGCGCTTCTGCACAGCCCAAAAACCGGGATTGGCTGCACTGGGCAATTCCATGTGTAATAAACTCCATCGGGGGACTTAACAGCAGAGCCACCATCGGCAAGCTGTCACTCTTGCTGCTACTGCCATGATATTTATAATTACTGTTTCACATGGAGTCTTAGCTTGGGAAAAGGTTGAAATGCCAAGCAGATAACTGCTCTGTTATTTTGGGTCAGTGAAGGACACTTAAGGCCCAGGCAGTGCCCGCACAGCTGAAAAGCCAAGGATGCAGCAGCGGAGACTCGAGCGCGTGTGAAGCCGGGTCTCGCCGAGCTCACGCACGGCCCTTCCAGGCAGCGCGTTCAGGGACCCGCGGCGCCCTGGGCAGCGCCGTCCGGGGACGCCCGTGTGGCAGCGCCCTGGAAGGGCCATGAATTCACCCTCCCGAGTCTGCGTTTTGGGATGGATGAGTGTGACGAGCAGAGGGCTCCGACGAGCGCGGTGGGTGCTCCAGCCCTGCCAAAGCGCGGTGACCTGCAGAGAAACAAATGCAAAGCAATTTCTCCTTCCCCTGCGTCCTACCCAGTCCCAATATCAGCGAAGGACATTAGTGTTTTTAAGTGCTTCTCTGGGTGGACTGAGGGCCTGCACAGAGCAAAGAGGGAGTTGCTTCCTCGCCATTAATATCTACATTTTTATGAGCTTGGATGCAATATAATTTCCACTTACTGGGACAGCCCCTGAGCTGTTTAGTCAATATTTATCTGGTTTTGAGTCAGACTGAACTCCCAGATTTGTAGGTGATAGAAGTTACTATAGATCTGATGGCTTTGCTGGAGCGATTGGTACTGGTTATCGGCTGAGGCCAGGATAACCGCTGGGTTTCCTTGTGCACGTGGCCGTTACCTGTCGTGCACTGGTCACATCCCAGTGCCGGGATGGGATTTGGCTTGTGCTTTTATAACCCACAGCAGGTCGCATGGAGCAAGTGCAGCAGCAGAGCAGCTCTGGTGCACGTGTTAGCTCTCCAAAAAAGCCTCTCCAGGTATTTCCAGACCATTTGAAGTGTCCTTCAGATTTGTTTCACCATTTTAAAATGGTGTATTAGCATTTCCTGGATGGCTTCAGATGGCTTATGTATAATTGCAGTAACAGAAAAGCCTCTGACCAACAGCAGTGAGCCAGCTGCAGAACCAAGGGCCCCAGGGCCTCAACCTGGGGTTTCATTGCCACAACTGGGATTTTTTTTTTTTAATCTGTTTTTCAACGCACAAATATGCCATTAAGGACCATTGCTTGCCTTGCACGAGTCACCTTTGGTGTGGTAATGAGTTGTTTCCTGATGAGGAAAAACAAGGAGCTGGAGAGGGAAGGGCTGGGAAGCAAAGGCGAGACGGGTGCGGGCTCGGCTCCTCGGAGGGTCCGCAGGGAGCTTCGGCTTTCAGCCCCTGCAGCCGCGGGCGGCTTTCCCAGCCCCGTCAAGGCCAGATGCCACCTGATACAGCTCATTGCTGCTTTGGTCCAAGGGTGTTTTATGTAACGTTTAACATGGGGAAGCCCTGTGCTCTGCTTAAGAGCTGTCTGTGCTGGAAGGATGATCCAGCAGGCGCTTCCCAAATGCGATGACTTAAAGCTGATGGAAACTTACAAAGCTCTTTCTGTTTATCCACAAAACTCTTGCAGATCGAGACCTATGAATTATTTGTGTAATGAGATGAGGCTTTCGCTTATGCTACATGGTCTGAGGTTGTTTTGGATTCCGACGACGAGGGAGCGTCAAGCGCGGAAGGGCAGCGCGGCAGGAACGGTTGGTCTGCGCGGGAGTCGTCCCCGTTAGCGTCACCGCGTCCCTGCCAGCCGGAAGCCTCTCCGCAACCTTCCCAGGAGTTTGTCTGGAGATGGTAGCTCGGGGGCACCTTGCAAGTGGGCCCCGGGTTCCAGTGAGCGTGGCTGGTTTTGCCACCCTCCGGCTTTGGTTTCGCCGAGCCCAGGAAGATCCGTGTGTGAATCCTGTTTTCCTGCCCTCTGCTCTTTAAAGCTAATCACCTTGAAGGTGAGTGCAGCCCCCAGGCCACAATTAAATATACATGCCGCTGCACGTGGGGAGGGGGACAAGGGAGGAAGCGCTTTCAGATGAATTATAGATCAGGATGCTGACAAAATCAAGCATGGCCCGGCTGCGCTTGCAGCGGCCCTTCGCGTTGGAGGAGGCTCTCCCGCCGCCGGCGAGGCCCTTCGCGCGCCGTCCTCAACCAGCGGCCGCCGAGACGTGGAAAGGGCAAAGCCAACCCTCCGCTGGCGCCGCTGCTCCATGGCCGGGGCTGCTCCGGGACCCCGGGCGCGCCGGGGCCGTGTCCGGAGGGGACGGCGTGCTCCCGCGGGGCGGTTTGCGCACACAAACTCACCGCGCGATCTAGAGGTTCCCCACGAGCGCGGGCGCTGGGCCGGCAGTGGGGCGAGGGGAGCGTGAGGCTCAGGCTCGGCTTTGCACCGGACCCGAGCGGCAGCTACCGACCGAAAAGCGCAAAGCTCCCCTGTAGTGGAGAGGCTGCAAGAGCTGTGTTCCCATCGGGTGCCTCGCGGATGGAGTCCCTAGCAAGTCTTCAGCTTAATTTTACATAGATGGAGAAAGGTGAGCAATGTACAGCTGCTGCAGTACAAGGAGATTTTGCTTACATGCTCAAACTACACTCAGAAATGATCGATAGCATTTCAGCGTTGGCATCCCGCTAACCTGCTGTCTGCTGTCGAAAGCAGAGGATATTTTCTAGGCCACTCTTCGCTGTCCATATTGGCGTACAGGAGAGCAAGATAGTTCTTAAATGAGTTTGTTTAGCTTTTAATAACCTTTTGGAACACCCTTAAACATCTCAGTATTGCTCTTGGCCCAAAGTGATGCAGCTCAGGCTGTGCCGTCCTGCAGCAGACACTTTTGTCTAAGAAATATGGATAATCAATGGCTTGGTTTTAGTGCTGTAGGACTTCCCTGCAGAACAACCCTGCCCAGGCAATTAATAGGACTGAATTTCATATTACTCGATATCCAGGGTCCTAGAAGGTAGGAGAGTCCAGCACCTCCACCTGCTTTTGCCAGGATTATTGCTTAAAGGTGGCTTAGTTACTAAGCCACTGCTGTAGGAGCTCCTTAACTTCTGCATATGCCAGTTGGAATGATTTTGGTGCCACAGATAGAAACCTGACACCTTTTCCTCAAGCAAGTAGATTTTGTAAAGTAAACTATGCATATTTCATTAAGGAAATGGATCCCTCAGCACTGGGAATACCGTTTATGAATATTTCCTTGTAATGGAAAAGTGAGCATGTTGACAGGATGAATTATTAGACATATTTACAAACAGCTGTTAAAAAGCTCATGTAGAAGTCCCGTCTGTATTTTTTTTTTCTTTTTTTTTATGCGGGGTTGATAGTGGTTACAGTTTGAAAAGCCGGCTTGATTGGCTTTCTAGCAAAGGGAGGCAAGCTTGATTAATTTATTCATGCTCCATGAGCCTGCAATCACAACTGGTGGAGCAGTCTGTCTGTCTGCAGCTTCTGCAGACTGGAATTAACCCAGGGTAGACGTGCAGCACGAGGCGCGGGTGCTGCTTAATTACGTCTATTGTGTAACCCTGATCCAGAAATCAGTGACTTTGAGTCCTTCCCCAATCACACGGATTTCTTGGGGAACAGCTCCCGCTCGCTGTAGCCCGCAGGAGAAGGGAGAGGAGCCCATCAGGGGGATTTTGACGGTGTACGAACTGGTGGAGAAGGCCGTGCTGGGATTGCAATTACGCTCTAATTGAGCTAGCAAGGTTTGCTCCAGGCTCCGTGTAATTCCCTCCACGGTTACTGCAGGTTGGCATGGGCGGGTGGGGAAGAGGGTTGAAGACCAAGACGTTGTCACTTGAGGTAGTTAGTGTTAATGGTGCCTCTAAACTTGTCAGCTAGTGTCCGTAGGAAATGTAAACACTGGCATTGGGCAGATTATGAAATACATAATGAGATTATTGGCAAGACTTTCACATTTTTCTCTGGTTTACATCCTGCTGCCGCTTCACCCACCTGAACCTTTTCCTTCTTGGTCAAACAGATGCATCTGCTCCAGCCCAGCGAGGCGCAGCCAAGATCTCGTGCTACCCCAGAGTGCTCTGTGCCCATGGCTTACGTGGCACTGCAGAAGCAAAAACTTGACCTGCGAAGAGCTGCGCTTGCCCAGCGAGGCCTCCCCACGGCGCTCTGGCCAACCTCTGACAGATTCTCCTTTTGCTCTTCGACTAGACGCCATGTGGAAAGTTCCCCGCGTTGTTTCCATCTGACTGCAGCAGCATCTGCTGCCGCTGATAAAACTCCTCGAAGGACTGGGGAAGAAGCAGCTTTAGCGCGTGCTCTTGCCGTGGGTGGATGGGCCATTTGGTGCATCCGGCGCATCCCTTCGGCTGGCAGAGTCCAGGGAGCGATTGCCGCCCGTCTTCGTGCGCCCCGGCCTCCCCGTCGCTCCCTTTTGACCCTAATTGCAGGGCAGCCAGGCATGTGCTCGAGTCCGTCCCTATTCAGCAAAGCCGTGCGGATCTGCTCGGGACGAGAGTGCCTCTGCTTAGGTGGAGGCGCGCACGTGGCGTGTTTTCTCTTTAGGGATCCACCGCAGCATCGGGTTTTCCCTCTAAGGGTGTATGGGGGATTTTAATCTCTCCCAGTCCTTCTTTGCTCTCTGCTTCAGGACCATCTCGGCCAGGAAGGGACCTGATAGGGGAGCAGGGCCTGTAGAGCCCTGAGAAGGCTGAAAACTTTTAACAAACTTCTTCGAAGAAGTAAACCCAGTCTAAAGCCAACTCTGTTTGAACGTGTCATGAGTCTCTGAGTATTTTGGGACCTTCTAGGGTAAATAAAGCCCATAGGGTGTTTTTCAGAAAGATTTTAGAGCTAATTAAAGAAACGGTAGCACACACTTCCCAAGAAGCTGGATTTTGTATGGTGTCCATATATAATACACCTACTTTCAAAGCCTAATGGAAGGGCACAGTCTCTCTAGGGTGCTCGAGTTGATGAGAAACCTATTTGCAAGGAAAATTGACTTTGGAAATGGTTGAGAGCAAGCTGCTGCTTTTCTTTTTTTAGTCTCTGCCTAGTGATGTATTTAGTCTATAGGTTCATCAGATCATTGCTTCCAACAATATAATTTTGCTTATCTGTTTTATATACGATCAATACGATAAATATTACGGAAACATGGAAGTGCCAACCGGATTATTTCTGACTGTGGCAGGATGGTGAGGGGCAGGCTCCAGCTTGCGCTACGCGCCTTGTGAAGCAGAAAAGCAATTCAGTGAGACTAAAGGCTACAGATGAGGCTGCGTGTTCTCTGCAATAAATGCAAATGATTTGAATTCATTTCACTGGTAAGAGAAAGAAAAAAAATTAAAGCTAAAGATGCTGGAGATCAAGGAACTCAACTTTAAACAGACACAAAATCAACATAAAAGAAAACATGGCAATAAAGAGTAGGGGGAAATAGATTTCAGTAAAATAATCTGTGTTAATGAACAGACCCTGATCCATTTCTGAAGTACCTCTCTGTGGTAGTGCTGTTTTTTTTTTTTTTTTAACTCTTTTTTCCCTCTTTTTAGCATGTACAATAGCATTATGGCCTAGCTGCAATCAGTCTGCTGCGAACAGCTTGTATATATTTGGTTGTTCACTGGCCCATGAGAGCAAATCGTCCTCCCTCACTGTCAAAGACTTTCTTTTCTAGTTCTTTTATTAGATAACAAATGGTTCCTGTTTTGTTCTTCAGTTTTAAGCACATTCATTTTTTCCGAATCTGTTTTACCAGCTTTGTTTATTTGTTAATGAGTTATGTTCCTTTATCGTTTGCAAGGGAACGTGTTGTGGTCACCCGTGTTCCACTAAGAAGCGCTATAAAAACATCTTGTAATGAAATAGAGCCCCGAGCCCATCGGTGCAGAAGACGGAGCGAGCTGCAATTCTTCCACAAAACAGGCACTGCAGCATGCTGTGGTCATGTTGCTAAAACTTCTTTAGCAGAAAGTAAATTCCTGCTTCGTAACTTGCTCAGGGCATGTGCTGTAAATGTTAAACAGGTGCTCTGTATCTCCTGTACTTGGTGCCCCACTTTTGTCCGAGGCTGCAAAACAGTAAACGACAAAATTGCCTTAACATCAGATTTTCAGATTTATTGCTAGTCTGTTTCAGTCTTATTTAAATTTAATTAGAGTAAAATTGGGGAATTCTGGGCAAAGGAGCTATGTGAAGGAGTTGTCCTCTGCATCCCCCAAGGGACACAGGATCCTGGTGGTGGAGCGGCGGGTGCCACCGTGGGGACCACGAGGCCTCCCACACGGGCACCAGGACAGCAGGAACAGCCGAGGGCTCTGCTGCCGTCCTGAGGAAACTGCGTCTGGGTCTTGTTTTTGGAGTCATTGCAAATACCCCAAAACGCTTCAAGGTCTGAAAACCCTGGGGGAATTGGAAGCCTGAGGAAGCTGCTGGGCCCTGCTCAGCGAGGACCTCACGAAGCTGATGAGACCCTGGCAAAACTGTGTGTATTGTCTTCTCCCGGTCCCTTTTCACATCTCTCCAAGTCAAATCTTGAGCCTAGACGTGAGAAATCCTGCAATAGAAACATCGCAGCATTTCTAGGAGTGCTCCTTGCTCCTCATCTGGGCTGGGTATGTTGAACTGGTCGGCATCCACTGCCAATAAATATTTGCCAAGGAAAACTCACTTAAACCTTCTGTTTATCCAAATAAAGAGAGAGGAGCTGGAAATAGGTCTTGGCACAGCCGGACAGGCATTTCAGTTGGGAAAAATAATACACTTTGTCCCCTTTTTTTGATCTAGTCCATTCCTATCACTTTGAAATAGTGACTCGCATTGCTTAAATATATGGCCAGCAGGTGCACAGCTTGCAAAACACATGGGATTGTTTCTGATGTCAATCATGGAGTGAGAGCAACACAGTTTCTACAAGGATGTTTTATTATTTCTTTTGTTTTCCTGGTGCCTCATCACAAATACCCCCTGGGCAGAGAGGCCCATCACAAATACCCCCTGGCCCCTAGTTTCCCCAGGGCAGCCTGGTGGCCCTGCCCGCCATGCTGTCCGTGCTGAGATGCCACCACCCCCATCCTGAATGGCCTCTGGGAGAGCAAACGCGCTGCTTTCCTGCTTAAAAAGAGACCAGCTGCCTAAGGTGACACCAGCACTGTCATCATCAGAGACGCAGAGGGGTTGGAGGACCTGCTGGAGAGCTTGGTCCTCATCGTGGCATGATGCCCTGTTCTCCAGGGGAACACCAGTCTCCATCCATGGAATAAAATGGAGCCTGGGCAGCTTCACGGAGCCGGTCAGCACAGGGCCGACGTGCCGGGTGTCCAGCCCGCCAGCGCTGCGTGGGTTTCCCCAGCGGCCCCGCCGCCCCAGGGCTCCGTCATGGCTTGGTTTTGGATGCAGAAGCGGCACCGCGGTGCTCCACGTCTCAGGTTTGCTCTCCCACGTGAGCTGGAGCCGTCCAAGCAAGGGAGAGCAGAGCGCGATTCCGCCCGCTGCCGGCCCAGGGGCTTGGGCTCGCCCTTCGAAAGGCTTCATCCATCGGCGGCCGTCGTCAGCGCTGCCCTCGCTGCCAGCCCGCTTTAATTAACGCAGCGCAAACCGGCTGCAAGGGAGAAGGTGCCGGTGAATGTAAAAGCAGCTCATGAAAGGGAGCAGGAAAGGGAGAATTATTCACATAGCCCCAAAGTTTACTTTCAAGAGGGTTTTTTCTTTTTTTTTTTCAATTTCTTATATTTCCCTTGATCATTTGAGAGAAAAAGATCTGTCTATGGACAGATCTCCAAAGAGATGATTATTTTTTTCAGCATTGCTATTGCTTTAATCTGAGGTCTCCTCAGACAGGGAATGTTTAATTGGTGCAATGGTGAAATAAAATGTTTAAATAGATTGAATGGCAGCCTTTTTCCCTCTGTTGTGACATTAATCCCGCAATATTCCCAAGCCCCTTGCTGGGTATTCAGGCAAAGAAAGGAACCAGAGGAGGTCCCTCTCTATACGTCTGCCTGTGATGTGAAACTCCCTGGATACACTTATCATACATAATCCAATACATCAATTAAACCCGAGACCTTTCTGCAATAATCACTAACGCACACAAAATAAACGGCGTGCTGTGATCTGGGGGTTTTTTGACTCAGGGCGGACTTTTCTGCGGTTGTGATGTGATGTAATGCGGGAAGGAGGAAGAGGAGCCGCTTGGGCCGGCGGGTCTCCAGCAGGACGCGCGCGCAGCCCTGTTGAACCTGCCTTCCCTGCCAGTGCACGTGGAGGAGACGGGGACAGCCTGGAGAAGCAGATTAGAGTGAGAGAGATCCCACCAAATTGCAATGTATATTACAAGGCTAGTGCTTCTGTGGTCTTTGTTATTCCCTTTCTTTTCCGCCCCGCCACAGATGCCTGTATTCTTCAATGGTTATAGCAAGATCAATATTACAAATGTTTAAAATGGAGTTGGGCACTTCCTGCCTCTCTGGCTTGGGTTGAGCTGTCTGAAGGGGAAGGAGGTTCTTTAAACTTCTGAGCTTGCATTCGACTGTGCTGAAAACGCAGTGACGGAGGGTGAAGCGAGGGGCGGACTCGGGGCTCTGCCTTCCTCCGTGGCGCGCACACTGTGCAGGAGCCGCGGCAGGAGTCACCGTGTAGCCACAGATCACAGGCTCGTCCCGCTCCTTGCACAGTGAAGAAATCTCAACCTCCTCAGGTAAGAGCGGAAAAAGACAAAATTTGCGCTTCAAATAATCTAGGTTTTCCACTGTTAGCAATGCACACTGCCTCCCAAAAAACTGGAGTCATAATACTGCGGAGCGAGCGGCAGAGCTGCAGCGTGTTTTGACAAGACGTTTCATATTTTATGTTCATTAGGACAGCGAGCCCAAAACACTCATTCCTTTAGGATGAAGGAGCTAAGGATTTCCGCTGAGCACGCGGCAGCGCACGTGGCGCAGGGTGTTCTGCTACAGCAGCGCGATGGCCACAGCAACCCCCTTGCGCACCCGTAGGTGCTTCTCCCCAAAGACACCCTGCGGATGCGCTGCGGACACAGGAACTCTGCAGACTTCAGCAGGCTCCGAGGAAATTCAGAGGTGGATATTTAAACCAGAGGATTTGGAATAGACCTCATTGCCCTTGGGCAAAGCTCTCTGTTGGGAAGGGGGCACCGCGTCCAGGTGACCAGGCGCTGGCGATGCCCCTGCAAGGGCAGAGCTCGGTGCCACGCAGCCACCGTCCCTTACGGCTGCTCAAGCACCGTGGGCTTGTTTGTAATTGATTGCGAGTAGATTATTGATGAAGTAGATGAGCTATGATAGGAAAAACGTCTGTTTTGGTGTGTCGGCTTCAGCCCGTGAGCACAAGCCGGAGCCTGAGCGGCCTTTTCCTGGCTTTAGGCACTGGACCGGGGCCCAGGAAGATGGGACGTTGGTGCGTTGCTGCTGCCGCACCAGCGTGCGCTAGCGCGGAGCCCGTGGGAGGGAACCCGTGTGCAGGAAAACGTTCCTGCCGGGCTCCAGAACTTGCCTTTGATTGATAGCAAAGCGCGCACGCTCGTGTCAGAACAGGATTTGGCCCTTAGGAAATCATTAAGCTGTAAATCCTCGACATGACAGGCCCGAGGAACGCCGGGCTCCTGTTTCATGTCAGGGGCTGCGCAGAGGCTCCTTAGCGCGAGCGCCGATAATTGGCTCAATGGTCTGGAAGCGCTCGCTGCGATCGGGCGCAGCCGCCGGTCAGGCTCTTCCGAGGGCCCTTGAGCACCCACCACCCCAGCAGGACCTTTCCCTGCCCTCAGGGCCATCTCAGCAGCTTGGGGGGCTTCTCTGGGGCCTAGGGACACTAGGGCACCCAAAAGGGTGGTTGGCTCCTGGGGACAACGGCTGGGCCGGGCAACGTGGTCACCAGTGCTTTGAGATGCCTGGTGGCTCCTGGCTAGGGCTTGCGGTGCCTGGACAGGGCTGGAATTGCACCCAATTTCCGGGAGACAGGCCCAGCTACCAAGACCCCTGGAATTCCCAGGCTTGTTCGAAAAGCCTGACGAAATTTTGAGTCGTAATGTAAAGCCATCCCGTAAAGAGTGTTTGTGCAGAACCCCATGGGGCCCTGCGTACTGTGCAGCAGCAAGGTGTGCGGCAGCTCGGCATTTGGAGACCCTGTTCTCCTCAATCTGGACTTAAGGAACACATAGTTTGTGTTTAAAAGTAAAAACCTTTCTGAGTTATGCCAGCTGCAATCTGCAGATACCAAAGCAGGGGCCAAAGCTCACATTTGGGGGACAGCGCCAGGAGGGGAGAGAGTGAAGTGGGTTAGGAAAAGAAAAATCCTTTAAAAGAAAAATCCTTTCCATTTCTCACAAAGACCTTACGAGCAGAAAGAGAAAAAAAAAATACTTGACAAGGTGCTTCTAAAGAGGAAGAATAGCATAAAATGCTGGTTAAATTTCCATTGATCTTTCACTCAGCTTCCTATATACACGTGGGCTCGACTATTTGATATTTCCTTTCACTGTCACAGGTAATAACTGAGTGGAAACAATCACTTCTAAATAACCGCCTATGATTCCTCTATTGCAGTGATTAGTGCTGAATAATTACTAGCTCTGCTGCATGGCAGGGGCGATGCTGGCAGGGAGGAGCGCTGGGGCGGTGGCTGGGGACACGGCCGGGGCCTGGCGGCCGCGGGCACAGCTCTCTGCCCCCTTTAGCAGCTCTTTTAAAGCAGCCTTAGCTGCGGAGCAGAGCTCTGCCTGGTGTTCTCAACTCGGCGGCTCGTCCTCAAAGGAGACAGAGAGGGCAAAAATCAGGGTTTTTCTTGCGTTAGAAACTAGTGCAGAGCAGAATTCACGTTATCCTTGCAGTGGCGAACAGAGAGCCAAGGCGGCTGCTGCGCGCGTCCGCAGGCCCCGGCGGCTGCGGGAGACGG
>VZSV01000143.1:1454962-1470163 GCA_013398735.1 Nothocercus julius
ACGCTGCGGCGCTCGCCCGTCGTCCCGCCGGGCCCGCTGCAGGTTCACACAGTTTCTTAGTGCTTTTCGGATGCTGCTGCCGAGGCGGGGTGCGGGGTTGGCACCCCAGCCTGGCTTGCAGGGGACGTGGGAGGCTGCGGGTGCGTGGCTGGAGGTGCCTCCCTCCGTGGGACCGATGGCTCCCATTCCTCACTGCCATCGCTGCTTCTCCAGGCTGAGCCTTGAGCCGGGAGGTGGAACGAGGAGCGAGATAAGCGTATCGCAGCGTGAACGTTTAGTCGTGCTTCGCCGAGGCTAAAATCACGTTCGGAGCAGCAGATAAAAGGCACCAGAGCCGCGTTTTTTAACAACAGCCACAACAAAGTCGAGGTCGTCTCCAAAGGCCACGGGTCAGCCCTGCGGCAGCTGGCGGGTGCAGCGGGAGGCTGGAAGCGGCCGAGGCCGATGCTCGGGCAGCCCTGCCCGGCAGGATGGGGACTCGGTGCTGTGCGGAGGCCGCGGGCGGCGAGGGCCTCCCCAGTGGAACGGCCGCGCTCTGCCTCTACCAGGGCAGGTTAAGGGAAAGCGCTTGTTTTGCTGTCAGCTCTTGGCTGGCTGTTAACAGCGCTTAGAAAACAGCAGCTCGGGTTCGCTCAGCAGCGGCGACAGGTCGGAGTCGCTGGGGAGCCCTGCCCGTCCTTTACCTTGTCTCGGGAAGCGCAGGAATGGGAGGGAAAACAGGAAGGCCTGGGGCAGAGCTCGGCCGTGCGCACAGCGGTGCCGGGAGGAAGCTCATCCACCTCGCCTGGCTCTGGCAGACCCTGACTCAGCTTGGAACAAGTTACTCATGTTATTTCCAGGCTCGGTGAGTTTGGGAACAAATCCCTCCTGGAGACATCTGTGCGTAGCTTGTGCTTCGTGGCAGTTTTGCATCCCTGGGGATCCCTCGTGCGCGTTGCGGAGCGCGCCGGGCAGCGCGGGAAGCATCGCCAGGCCTGCGGGGCAGCTGTCGAGGGAACAGCGGAACCTGGAGGTGTCCGCAGGTACCCACCACGCCATCTCCTTCATCGCCCTTGAAACCATGGCGCAAATGTGCGAGGAACCAGAAGCAAACCTGAGTTTACAGGAACCTGCTGCTGAACGTAGGTCGCCCATTTTGTTGTCTAAGGAGGACTGTCAATTTTAAGCATTCAAAAATGAGCTTGAGCTCCAAGGTCTTGAGACGGCCTTTTAATGCTTAAAGCAGAGAGGCTGTGCACTCTTCATTTGCTTCCTGCTTTCTGGACTTCCAGTTTGTCTTGTTAAGATTTCCTTCGTAACCCAAGGTGTCTGTTTTTAGCAGGAGTGGAAAGCTGAGATCCTACCGGCTATAGGAACCAGCTTTAGGAAGAGCCAGTGCTGCACTGAACCTGTGCTCGCTGCACTGCTGGCATTTCCCAAGTCGCGTCCCTGGAGTGGGCGATTTGTCCCTTCATTGAGGATATTACAGAAGCAGCAACAGGTGCCACAAGCCGCAGCGCGTTGGTGGCTTGTCCAGGTAGACAGAGAGGAGGATTCGTGCACAGCCAGCTCATGTTTCGATCCTTGTTCCCTGTGGCTGGGCAGATTTATTGATGCCAGAGCGGAAAAATGGTGAGTTGGCTGCGTAACAGGGATGTTACAGTTCAACTCCATAAAACACGCGGGCTGTCTCCTCTGCTCGCTCCTTTGCCAAGTACCCAAAAGTCGCAGTGACAGGAGCGGAGGATGGAGCACTGCCCTCCCCGTCACACTTCCTGCTGGTGCTGGGTTATGTCACAGCCGGTTATGTTATTTAAAAAGACACTTGTGGATTTCCTCCACATCTTAGCAAAGCGCGAAGAGGTGGGGCAGGGGGCACGTCAACAGCTTTTGTAACCAGCTAAGCGGCTGCTGTCCTGAAGACTTGTCCTCTTGTGGGTGGTAAACTGGGAATTCAGCTGGGAAAGGGGAGCTGCTGCTCGCCAGGGCACTTGTGAGGAGCCTCCTGTGGTTGTGGCACGTGGCTCTGCCGCAGTGTGACCTCGAGCCTCAGCGAAGTCCAGCATCAAAGGTTCCAATTCCACTCCTGTTACTGAACTGTTACTGCTGGGAGCCCCCAAATGACCTTGGGGGGACATCTCGGCATGACTGTGTGGGCTGTGAGTGTCCTTGGTTCAGCCCAGAAGTGACTGTGGATGCCGATAGTCACCTGTTGTAGCCCAAGTCAGGTGGACGTAGGGAAGCGTTGGTTAGTGCACGCATCCAGATGCAAACTATTGCAGGCTCCCAAGGCTTCTTCTGATATTTTCACTTTGTCAATTGTTCATGCTGAGGGTAGGGTATCTGCTTACAAACTTGTATGGGAAATACCTTCTTCAAATCTGGATAATGTAGATTGGAAGTAAGAACTTCTCAAAACCCACCTCAGAATGAAAAGTGCTTTCCTGTTTGCCCTTGAGCCAGTTAAAAATCCAGGCCTTTGTTGTGGACCCATCTGTTTTCTGACCACTTTATCAATTCAATGTGATGGAGGTATCAGCTGTTGTTTTACAGAGGGTGGAAGGGCCAGATGAAAAACACTTGCGGTAAGTGATCCGTTTGGCTGAGAGAACAACAAAAGCTTCGCTCGGGACTTTTTCCTTCCAGCAAGTTGTTGTCAAGTTTTCTAGGCAGTTGGCGAGGAGTTCATGGCAGCAGGGGTGATGGGCTGCTCTTTGATCGCTGGCCTGCGCCGGGTCTGGCGGACGAAGAGCCTAATGGCGCAGGAATCGTGTTAAAGACCCATTTGGTGCTAACAGGTTTAGACGGTCTTTAAAATCTCATAGCAACCGAGGAACAGGAACAAGCACTCCAGAGTTCATTAGGAGAAAGCCACAGGAGCCCCGTTGCTGGTGCACGGGGGTATAATGAGGCGCTGATATAAGTACTTGCGTAACTTGGCTTTTCAAGGCATAAATTGTGTGGCAGGGGCAAATCCCTTACATCAGTTCCACCAAATAAATTTTCTGACTTGGAGTTGGTCACAAATTGTCTTGACTGAGTTGAGAAGTGCTAGAACTAATTCCCAGAGCCTCTGCTTTTGTTTCTCTCTTTAAACATCTTCCAAGCATCTTGTATAACTTGTTTTAAAGCAGGGAAACACGCTCAGCGTGGGGGGTCCATGGGAGGCTTAGCCTTCGGAGTAAAAAGTCAGTGGGATTGGATTGGTTTTGCACATCTTCACTTCTAAGAGTGAATTCAGCACTATACTTTTTCTTACTATCCATTTCCTTATAAAATTACTTTTAAATACGACTTTGGTCTTGGTAAATGAAACCTATTTTACTTTTAGGGAGTAGGGATTTTTGGTAGTCAATAGAGAGCTGGCTGCTTTTAAAATTTTCTGTGCTGAGCAGCCCAAAAGTGTGCCATGTGGAGTGAATACCAATACTGACTTAGAAAACAGTGAAATATTTTTAAAGTTGCAAAACTACACTTCTTTTTGAGAGAGAAGCTTGAGTTCCAAAGTCTGTAGAGATTTATTTTTTGCCATAAAAATTATGGCTGAGATATACAGGCGTTTTCTGATGTTCGTGTTAAAAATACTCTATTCAGCATCCACACTGGGACCACTGTTTTTTTCCCAAGGCTGTGGAATATCTCAAAGCTCCCTTAATGCCTCTTACTGCCGACCCTGCGCGGGCACCGTGACGGGGAGGCCGTGCGTGCGCTCGGACCGCGGCCTGGAGCTCCCATTGGGCAGGAAGAGCGTTCCTCTTCCCGGGAGCAGGAGCCTCGTGTGCACCGGGATTTGGGAGCCCCGCCGGCGCCTCTTCTCACATTGTTCTGCGTGAGCTGCAAATAGCAATGGGGAAACAAACAATTTTGACTTGATTTCCTTCTCCTTTTAAGATTAACAAAAAAAGCCCCTAGAAAGAGTGCAAATTTTAACATGAGGAAAAGCGAAATATTGACTCATTTCGTCATTCCAGACAAATTCCGTTACATTCTCTGCAAATTGCCATTATAAACAACGCACTTTGCCAGATTATCTACACCAGGCATCTTGTTGCTGAAGAGGATAAAACATTAATTTCCTTGTGGTTTAGTTTTGCTCTCGTATTTGGGTTTGGCTAATGGTGTTGTGAACCTTAAGCGGGTCGCGTGGAACTTGTGTCTGGCCTCCGGAGGTGACCAGGGCAGCGCTGGTGCCATCTAAGCAATCACACAAGTTCTCCTTGGCTATTTGGAAACTCCTTGTGTGACATGGAGGTTTCCTTAGGCTAAGCCCCTTGACACTGTAGTTTCAGTGAAAGTTTGCCAGCTCTCAAGCAGTATGTAGCTGAAATCATTGAGTTTTTGCCTCAGTTCTGTGCCCCATGATCCTCGCGATTTTATGTAAATGCCTCGTGGAAAAACGGTGGGATGACGGGCGCTTGTTTAGAGGGGTGTGCGTGGGAGGGAGCGCGGGTTGTGCTGGTGCTGCGGAGGAAGCTGCGCCCAGCTCCCCGGGGTCTCGCGGAGCAAACGGAGCTGCTCTGCTGCCGGCACCTCCTGCGCTCCCGCATCCCCGCGTGCCCTGGGAGGGCGCGAGGAAGCGCCAGGTTGGTTGTTAGCCTGTGGTCCTGGGCCACCCTCCATGCGGCTGCGGTGCTGGAGGGGCCTTGGGCTCCTGCTGCATCCCAAAACATCAGGCGGGCGGCATAGGGACCAGGATAGGGAGCGCTTGTGCGCTGCGACGGGAGCGGGGCCAGAGCAAGCGGCTTCCACGAGGAGTGTTGAAGTAACGGGTGTGCTAGGAATTGTCAAAGTAGGCAGACTTCGCTCCATTCCCGTGAAATATGGCCTTGGGAGTCCTTGAAGGATTTATTGTTTTCCGGGCACTGCTGGATCTAGTCCGATAGGCTGGATATAGGAAGGAAGTGACTCAGTTGCTCTACAGACAAGTGCAGCTTTGAAACTCAAAGAGGCAGGAGGCAGCTGAGAGGCTCCAGCTCATTCCCGTCAGGATTCCGTCATTCCCGCACACCTCCCGCTTGGGCTGCGGGCTGCAAACGGGGCCGGGGGGAGGCCAAGGGGCTCGACCGGGGCCTCCGAGGGCTGCCCGTGCGAGGCCGCGGTGGGGAGGCCGCGGCGCGGGCGAGCGGAGAGGCCTGGGTTTCCCGAGCAGCTCGACGACTGCGTGGGGGACACGGCCGGAGGACACGTGTGCAGCAGCCCTCACGTTCTCCCCCCATCTCGGAGAGGTTCCAAAGATCCGATCCTGCCCCCGGCGTCAGCACTTGCAGCCAGTCAGGGATTTGCCGCAGAAAGTGGAGAGAACTGTGGCTTCGGCAGGACAAGCTGAGGCTTTTGGAGCTTCACGCCAGCATTGGGCTGCCCGGTCCCTCTGAGCTTAGTTTCCGGCCTCATGCTGTAATTTCTGGTTCCTGTCAGATGTGGACCCGAGCAAATGCCTTCTCCATCCCAGTACCAGCTTGGTTACAGAGAGGAGTTCTTAAACGACAGCAAGATCCTTACCAAGAAGCGAGAGTCAATGTTAAAAATAAAGAAAACAAGACAGCTTGTTTCATCTAAACAGAAGGGTTATTAAACAGGCTTGAATTAATCAGCGATCTGCCAGAGCTCTGAAATTGAAAAGCAGGGCAGAGGAGCATGGCGCGGCTGGGGGAAGGAGCCGCTTTCCCCGGTAGACGTTTGCATCCTGGTGCTGTTGGCGAGGAGACAGCGCTCGGCTGGCGGTGGGACCCGGCGGGTGGGCGTCCAGGCTGTGACGCCTTGGGCATCAGTCCGCTCCAGGGTGAACAGTGCAGGGGACCTGCAGTGCAGGCTCCTTGAGGCTGCTGCCTGTCGCGTTCGTCCGCAGCCAGGGAAGGAAGTGTAAATGCTTTACGATTCCTGGGATTTGGGCGTCTCAAAGCACTTTGGAAAATGCATCAAGCACCTCAGTGATGCACTTTAAAGGGAAGGCCTGGAGAGGTGAAGGAATTGGTAGAGCTGAGGCTGATTACACTTAACAGCACGAACATGCACTAGAGGCAGCCCAGCATGAGGCGGCTTGGTGGTCTCTGAAGGATCCCCCGGTACTGTGGGGCCTTCTCTCCCATCAGCCTCGTTCAGGTTTGTCGTTAATTTAAGGTCTTTTTGTTACCGCATTCTTCCTTTCCACATTCTTGTGATCTGGTGGTGGGATCTGAAGAACAGTTTGCTCTGCAGTGCAAATCCCAGCGTCTCGAGTTTGGGGCACAGGAGGGAACGTTCTGCACGCGCCGACGCTGACTGCGCCGGGCACGCTCTGGACGTGAACCGCGCCGCCTGCACATTCCTCTACTTCCCTCCTGCATTTCCTCGCCCAGCACAGAGCCAAGTGACCTCTACCCGCGCGGTGCGATAAGGGCCGCGACGGGCAGCGCAGGGACCTTTACTTGTGTGGGTTTGACTTGGCGCTTTTTGCTCACAAATCAAAATGATAAATAAACCCATTCCAGATGGGATTGTCGTGTAACTGGTAAAAGTGGGGTGTATATGTCCGAATGTGCACGTAAGCCATTGCATGTTCTTAATACTTTCAGTGTGCTGTTGGCTGAGTGAAATCCATAGCTGCCCAGGTGGGGATTCAGCATTTTGGAAGGTAATTTTAACAAATGCACAATTTCCTGGTTTACTTAGGTAAGAGCACTGTGGCTACTGTGTAAATACATCTGGCTGCCGTTGGGGAGCACAGGGGACAGCGAGCAGCACTCGCTGCACAGGGCTGGCACAGCCAAAGGATTTCTGTTTCAGGATTTTTGTTTAATGGAGTGGCTGGGGACCCATTTAATTTGAAGCTGGGGTTCTTCACTTGCCTGTGGTGCACTTGGAGTGAGGCCAGGAGAAGCTGCTGCTTATTTTTCTCCTCCGGTTCGGTGGCCGCTCTGTGATCTTCCCTCGTGCTGAACAGTAATACGCTCTTGTAATAAACTGCAGCTGGAAGTCACCTGGGGAGTGCAGGGCTGAAGCTCGGGAGATAAAACTCCAAGCTTTGCCACTGGGACCTCTCGACTAGCCTTGGGCGAATCATTTAATCTGCTTGTATCTAAGGTCACTAGCCATTAAATTCTCTTTTTGCTGGGGATAAAGTCCATTAATAAATATGAGACGCTCAGATACACAAGTGATGTGGGGCTGTATAAACCTCAGTCCATCAAGGCTCAAGTGAGACACTATTAAAAGCATTTTCTAAGGGAAATAGTGGCATAGACTGCTTGGAGAGGTAGCGGACTCTATTTTTGGAGGTCTTTAAGGATGAGTTAGACTGACGTCCCTTGGGAATGATAGCTACACAAGGCTTTTTAGCCTTGAATTTTATGATTTACAGTTATCCAAAGTCATTGACACGTTTATACAGGTTTGGCAGAAACTGCGATTTCTCAAAACTTGAATAAACCATTTATGATGCTTAAAAAGTGATGATTTTTCCCTTCCCTTTGTGTCACGCTTCAAAGCAAGCAGGAAAATGTGGGGTCTGTTCTATTCTGTGCGCCAAGATGGTGCCGCCCTCCTGAATCCTGCTCCCAGTGCCGGCGCGCACACCAAGTCCTCTTCCCTGCACCTTTTCCATTGAAGCAAGCTAATTTAAAAGCTATTTTGCAGCAGTGTGCTTAAAGCTCAATAGCTGCCAGCTGTAGTTTCTAAGATAGCAGGTGTCAAGTATCAGCACTGCGAGAGAAGAAGGTGTCTGATTCCTGCCAGCAAAGTATTCGGGGTAGCTGGTGAATTTTGCTGGGGGTGGCTGGCGAATTGCCCCAGATGAGCCCCATGGGAACCGGCCTTGGGGTGTCGCGGTCTCCCGTGGGGCGGTTGCGGTTCTGGCAGTGCTAAGAGGCACCTCCTTGGGTCTGTCCAGCAGATTTGGGTCCAAGACGAGACTGCCTGGACGGCTGGTGATGCTGCTGCCCTGTGCTGCCCGGAGGTGGCTGCGCCGGGTCTGTCCCGCTGCGTTTTCGCTTCTCTTTACCCCAGACCGGTTGGTATGTGGGAGCGATGGAGGGGAAGAGGCAGCTTATCCGGTACATGTTGTATAAACAATATCCCCAGTCTGGACAACACGAGCAAATTCTGCGCATAATTCATGCAATCGCGTTTGTTATCAGGGAAATGCCTTTCAGGTCTGCGTGTCGTTCTTCCCCTCCTCTTCCTCCTCCGCGGCCCGGAGGAAGCAATAAGCACAATGCTGAGTTTTGCCCTCTTTGCTCTTTCTCAGAAAGCTGATGACAAGCCCGTGCAACACCGCGGCGGCGACGCAGCCGCGCGGGGCTTCAAGGGGTTCAGCGTTGCGCACGGCAGCCAGGTAAACCAAGCCCTAAGGCAGAGCGGAGCGGCGGGCAGGGACGGGCTCGGCCCGGCGCCCGCCGGGCTGGTTCCCAGTGGCTGCTTCTCGTATTTTAGTCTGTGCAGCGCGGCCGGGCCTCCCCGTGACCCTCCCTGTGATGGTGGGGAGTTCCTGGCAGCCGCGGAGCTGCGGGCAGGGCGGCAGCCCATCTCCCTGCTCCTGGCCGCACCGCGATGAATCTTATGTGACCCCGGAAAGCAGGAAGGGCAGAATCCGCTTTCAGCTTAGAAAATAACCAGAGGCCAGTTCTTGTCCTCCCCGCCAGCCCATTCGTTTCTTAGGAGGCTCCGCTCTGCGCGACAGCTCCGCAGGCTTCCTCAGGAGGAGGAACGCTGCGCGTTTTGTTGTCCGCTCCGTCCCCTCTGCAGGAGCCTTTGAAGGCTCCTTGGGCCCCCAGGCCGCGGGGACGAGCCGTGACAAACACGGGCGCTTTGATGGCGAAGGCCGGGGCCGCCAGGGCAGGGCCGGCGAGCGGGAGGTCGTCCCGGCTGCACTGCACTGTGGATTCGGCGTCGTTACGGTCAGCGTGGCGCCAGCCACGGGATCAGGCGGAGCTGGGAAATCAGACGGAAGCAGAAGCGGAGGGACCTGTGAAGGCAGGGGGCTGGTGGCCGCCGGCAAGCGGGGAGGCGCAAATGCTCCTTACAACCCTCACTCCATCCTGAGCGAAAGCTGTGAGCTCCGTGGAGTGAAACGCAGCTGCTGCGCTGATGACATCAAAATTGTTCCTTTGATCCGTCATTTTCCGCAGGAGATTCTCTCTTTTTTTTTTTTTTTTTTTCTTTAATTTTCCTTTTTTTTTTTTTTTCTCCTAATGTGCATAAAATAACACTAATGACAAACTGTGGTGCCTGTAAGTGAGTGACAGCTGAAATGAGAGAAATGACTAATCATGCCTCCTGAAGCCCTGTCGCATGGAGATTAAATGAGCCCTTTTTTCTTCCCCCCTAAATGAGAATCATGGGCATTTGAATAATAATATTATAGTCTCCATTAGGATGACGGTGGGGGAAAAAAATCAGCTCAGACCTGTGATTATTCCTTCAATCTAATAATTATTTAAATACCAGATAACTCCTTTCAGCGTAATTGAGGCCTTTCAGCTGCTTGGGTTTATATTGTGTCCCTGAATTTACTCTCGCTTTCACCTTGTGTTACTAATAGCTTCAGATTGCTTCTAAGGGCGTATTTTAAACTCTTCCATTTTTTTTTTTTTTAATGGTCAAATCGTGTAAGGGGTTGGAATTGCCCCCTCTGCCATTTCTCCTGGTGTTTAACTCCAGAGCTGCGGGCTGCGGACGGGCCGCGGGCGCCGTGCGCGTTGCGGGCGCCGACGAGGGCTCCGTTCCCGGCCGGGCTCCGGGCTCTTCGGACGCTGCCGGGAGCTCGGAGGTGTCGTCCGCTCCGCCGTAGTTCACGGGAACCTTTTGCTTTCGTGCTCTCTTTTGAACGAAAATGCTGCAGGGAGGGAATACGAAGCTGCCGAAGCCGAGGCGACGGCTCTGGTCCCCTGCATACTCAGCGTGTTCATCTCCCCGTTCGCACTGCTCTTTTCTCAGTTTGCCACGGCACCACTTCAACGTTTCGAAAGCCGCGGAGCAGGAAAACCATTTTATGCTGAGCTTTAGAGCAGCGGCCCCGCAGGAAAGAAACCCCCCTGGGTAATGTCTTTTACTTTCTAGACTTCCCTTTAGGGCTAGAGCCCTCTGCCCCAGAACCGCCCCTTCCTTGATGGGAATATTGCCACCGAGGTAAGCGCTGGCTTTGGTCGCCTGTTAGTGAAGGGAGATTTTGGCCTTTGAGGAATTCCCGCTTGGGCTGCTCAGTCCAGAGCCGCTTTCCTGAGCGCTTTGACTGCAGCACTCGCGCCAGGGCAGGGTCTTGGTGCAGCCGGCCGGGCTCCGAGCGGCTGCTGGCGCCTTAACCGCTTGCTCGGCCCGTCGTACCCGCGCGCCTTGGGGTTGCTTTGGAGGATTTGGGCTTCTTTCGGTTTGTTTTTCGTGTGTTGTTCTTCCCCTACGGGCGGTTCCCTGCGCATCTCCAAGGCGGCAGGATGCTCCAGCCGGCGCCGTGTCCGGCTCCGCAGGGCTGTGTTTCGGATGAACCGTCGCGTTGCCCAGCAGGAAGCAGCGCCACGGCTGCCGTCGGGTCCGGAGCCGCGGTGACGGAGCTGGGTGACTCCGTAGAGCAGAGAGGCTCCGGCCGCCCCCACGCGCGCCGCGGCGGCCGGAAGGGCGGATGAAACGCTCGGCGAGGCTCCGCGGGCAGCGCCTTCCCGAGGCGAGCTCCCGCTTCCTAAGGAAATTCCAGCCTCATGATGCCGCTGCGGCCCAGCAGCCGCGGCGCGAGGGCAATGGGGGCCTCGGCCCGGCCCTCCCCACCAGCGCTGCTGCCCGCGGGGGCTTTTTGGGGTGCAGAAGGTCCGTGGTTTTCCGGGCTGTGCTTCTGTAAGTGCAGACGGGGGGCTGGTGAGGAGGAGGAGGGCCCTGCTGCTGCTTCATGAAGGGCTGCACGCAGGTGCATCTTGTTCCATGGATGGAAGGGGACGTGCTGCTGTCAAGGCGGTGGAGCCCATGGGTGTCAATGCCCTCCTAGCTCTCTCTGTGACAGCAAGTTCCTTGAATCCATCCTTACATCACTACCCGCTGACTGTGTTTGCTGATTTAGTTGTTATTTTTCTGCTCGTTGTGCAGAATTTCCTGTGCTGTTCTGCAGGCCCTGCCTCTTGCAACATGCAGAATATGTGTCTATCTCTTCTGCTTTTCCCATCCATGTCTTGACTGCCCTCCTCACTCCGCTCTCCCTCCTCTTGCCCGAGAGGTTTTGATCATGCTGAGCCACTGTCTGCAAGGGTTCCAGGTGCTTTGTGGTGAGAGGGAAATGCCGGGGACCCCATAAAATGCTTTCCCTGAGTAGACATTTTCCATTAAAAAATCAGTCTCTTCTTTCACGTCTCACTTCCACATAGATTTTGGGCTGAGCTCCATCAGGATTCCTGGTGTGTGCAGGTGGAGGATGTGGCTTTCCCAGGCGCCCATCCGCTCGGCTCTTGTGCACAGCGCTGCGGCGAGGGGCACGCGGGCAATTTGTTTTGCTGCAGGTCTCTTGGATGCAGTGTCCAAGCTGCTGCTTTGTGTGGCCTTTAATCAGCGCCTGGAAGTTTCATTAGAGCAGGAAATTTGTCCAAGCCGTCTAAATTGGTGGTTTCTGCCCTGCACGCCATGCAGCTGGTGTGTTTTGGTTGCTTATCTGATCAGCACGTGTCTCCCTGGCTTTCCAGCAAAAAAGACCCAGCAAGGGCTGTGAAATATTCTGGGTTAAGAAGCACCTGTATGGATATTTCTGAGCTCAGGTTAGTGGGAGAAAGCAGTTGCTGCCAGCTTTGTTGTGCGTGTGCTCCGTGCACTTGCCTGCACGAGACTTCTACCCCAGGTTTTTAAATTAAATCATAGAGGATTTAAAGGTAGAAACCACCTCTTATTTCCTCTGTTGCTTCCAACAACATGCCCGGCAGGAGACATCCTTTTAGCCAAGATTGCAGATTGATGGTTCGGTGTGTGAACTGCAGGCTTTGTCTTGGGCTCGAGCTGATTATCCCCTCCCATGGCTGAGCCGAGTACATTATAAACAGCTAAACCACCTAACAAATTAACACGCGGCGCCTGAACCAAGTGGCAAAGCAGCAAGACTGAACTGCTTACCAATAAGTAAGGAGACCTGCTTAATTCTTGTTGGGCTCAGAGACGTCCTCACTTTATCTCAAGGACTGTATAATTAGATCGCTGCTTTTGAATTCTCTCTGCAGGGCACCCTGGATCCAATCCTCTGCTCTGAATGTTGTTTTCTTTTTCCTTTTCCCCCCAGAACCATGTGAGGAACATTGCCGGGGAAAGGAGGAACGCAGGGAACACGGAAGTCTGCCTTTCCCAGGATGGATCAGAGGAAGAACTGGCCTCGGCTACTGGACTCCGACGGCTGGTCAGTGGCTTTAGTCTGTCTCTTCCTGGCATCGCTTTCCCGGAACGTGTCCAGCAATGCCTTGTTCAGCACCTTCCACTCTGAGAACCGGGACTGGACCTTCAACCACCTGACTGTCCACCGAGGCACTGGAGCCGTCTACGTTGGAGCCATCAACCGGGTTTACAAGCTCTCAGGGAACCTGACCATTTTGGTGGCTCACAAAACTGGGCCCGAGGAGGACAACAAGTCTTGCTACCCACCCCTCATCGTCCAGCCGTGCAGCGAGATTCTGACCCTCACCAACAATGTCAACAAGCTGCTGATCATTGACTACTCTGAGAACCGGCTGCTGGCTTGCGGGAGCCTCTACCAGGGGGTCTGCAAGTTGCTGCGCCTGGACGACCTCTTCATTTTGGTAGAGCCATCTCACAAAAAGGAGCACTACCTCTCCAGTGTCAACAAGACGGGCACCATGTATGGCGTGATCGTGCGCTCCGAAGGTGAGGACGGGAAGCTCTTCATCGGCACGGCTGTTGACGGGAAGCAGGATTATTTTCCCACCCTCTCCAGCCGCAAACTTCCCCGAGACCCGGAGTCATCAGCCATGTTGGATTATGAGCTGCACAGTGACTTTGTGTCTTCCCTTATCAAAATCCCCTCAGATACATTGGCCCTTGTTTCGCACTTCGACATCTTCTATATCTATGGTTTTGCCAGTGGCAATTTTGTCTATTTTTTGACTGTCCAGCCAGAGACCCCAGAGGGAGTGTCCATCAACTCTGCCAGTGACCTCTTCTACACGTCTCGTATTGTCCGTCTCTGCAAAGATGACCCCAAATTCCATTCCTATGTGTCTCTGCCCTTTGGTTGTGTCAGAGGGGACACCGAGTACCGCCTCCTGCAAGCCGCTTACCTCTCCAAGCCGGGAGACGTGCTGGCCAAGTCCCTCAATATCACGTCCCAGGAAGATGTTCTCTTTGCCATTTTCTCCAAGGGGCAGAAGCAGTACCACCACCCTCCGGACGACTCTGCGCTCTGCGTCTTCCCCATCCGCACCATCAACGCGCAGATCAAGGACCGCCTGCAGTCCTGCTACCAGGGGGAAGGCAACCTGGAGCTGAACTGGCTGCTGGGGAAGGACGTTCAGTGCACGAAGGCGGTAAGGGAGCCCTGGGGGGGTCTGGGCCTGGCTTCCACAGAGCCGGGATCAGCCCATGGACTTCACCTCTCATGGACTTGCAGAATCCACCTTATGTTCTAGTGCCTCAGTTTCCCTGAGCACAGGGCAGCTGCAGCAGCCCTTTTCATCTTTAATCCTTGTTTTTATTAGGCAGGCAGTTATGACAATGAAAGGAAGAGATAGTTTTGAAGTAGATGAATAGCCCGCTGCTGTTGGAAGTGCTCTGCCGTTCCCATCCTCAGGCTCTAAAAACCCGAGGAAGCCAGAGGAAGGCTGTCTTGCCCTTCCCGCAGCAGGAGGGTACTACAAACAAACTAACAAGATAAATACAAATGACAGTTGCATCTTTTGTGTTTTTATTCAGCTGATTTCTTTAATCTTGATTCACATGCAGATTGTTCCTGGGCTGACTTGAGAATCCCTGGGGCCTTCTTTTGCCAAGCATATTAAGTTTGGCTGCTAGGAGATGATAAACAAGGGTTAAACGAAGTCAAGGAAGGGAAGTGGAGAGGAGCTAGAACACTGCCTAGCACAAGGGAGTGTCATGGGCAGATTTCCCCATCTCAGTTGCAACTAGATAGGCTGAACGTTTGGTACTTAACTTTCCTCATGGAAAAGGAGTGAGTGGAGTTACCATGGGCACAGTGAGCTGCCACCCCTACCACACCCTGCCACCTACTCCATGTAGGAATTTACTCAGTCACAGCTGATACGACTTACTAACACTTAGCTGCTGATGTCCTGATTCTCCCTTACTGGTGATGAGTGCTCCAGGGAGAAGCCAGTGTTCATATTCTCTGTCTTGCAGAGGGAAACTGAAGCACAGCGAGGCAACTTCTGCAAGTAGGTAGTGGCAGAAACAAGAATTTATCTTGGATTTCTGCACCTAGCGTTCTCCACTGAAGGCTGTGCCCGATGGCAGCGCTTGGGTGGCAGCCTTAGCTTGGCGCTCCGCTGCCGCACGGCTTCCCTGCGTGGGTAAGGGAATTCTGCCTTTCCAGGGCAGCCAGGCCTGCACTTTCCCCCAGCCACGTATTTGCCTGGGAAAACTATTCAGAACTCAAGCTCGTTTCCAGAATTGAAAGCTGCCCCGGAGCTGGGCCGTTTGTACGGGAGGAGCCAACTGTTTCCAAAGGGAGCGAGTGGCAGCGAGCAGGAAGGAGCAGCTTCCTCTCCGCTGCCGCCGTGCGGACGCGGCCTCTCCCCTGGCTGGGGCCGCTGCTCCGCGTGGCTGCTCCCGTGCTGCACGTGGCCACCTCCCCCGCAAGCTGTCATTTGTCCCAGCCCTGTGTCACCTCGCTTTCGTGAATGATGTCAAATGTGCTGCGATGGGCTGGGAAAGCAGGGTCTTGGCGGCCCAAGGTAGTTTCTTGCACATCTGTGTGAGGGAAAGTGCTTTAACCCTCAGCTCTTAGGTCAGCGGCACTGCTGATGCTTGGCTTTCACCTGCTGAGATAAAGGAGATAAGGGCAGAAAAGGGGATGCAGGAGAAGCAGTACAGGCTTCATGGCTGTGATCTCTGAATAGGCTCGTGTGGTCTTCAAAGGAAGCCTGTGCTCTCGTGGAGATGTTGAGCACCATTTATAGTGCTCAGCACCTCCAGAAATTGGGGCAAGGGGAGGTGAAATGCAAGGAGGAGACAGCTCCTGCATGGGCCCTGCATGCACAAGACCAGAATTTCCACAGGAATTTGAGGAAAAATTTCTTAACAGTGAGGGTGACAGAGCCCTGG
>VZSV01000143.1:1470508-1537522 GCA_013398735.1 Nothocercus julius
GGCGGGCGGCAGAGCGCGGCCCGGCTCCCGCCCTCCGCTCGCGCGTCGCTCACGCTCGCCCCGCTCTTGTCGTTGCAGCCGGTTCCAATCGATGATAATTTCTGCGGGCTGGACATCAACCAGCCCCTGGGCGGCTCCACGCCGGTGGACGGGGTGCCGCTCTTCGCCTCCAGCCGGGACCGCATGGCCTCCGTTGCCTCCTACGTCTACAACGGCTACAGCGTGGTGTTCGTGGGCACCAAGAGCGGCAAGCTGAAGAAGGTAGGCGCGTTCCTGCGCTCCGGCTCGCGTCCTTCCTGAGCAGCCTCTGATGCGTTTGGCTGCAGCGGTATCCCACGTGTGCCATATCTTCCTGCTGCATCCCTTATCCCATCCCACATCCAGAGCGGCTGTCTCTGGAGGGAAGACTGAGCGCGAGGACACTTTGAGGACAACACTGGTGGTTTTGGAAGGGCTTCCCTTTGGTGGCTGGAGAGCTATGAATGAGTTAACTTGGCTGCTTTTGGGAACCAAGCCTCAGGGCAAAGACCTGCTGCCTCCCACCCCTGCTCTTCCCCCAGACAGCCTGGTGATTGATCAGCCCTGGAAGATAAAATTCCTCATCCTTTACTGGGGCTGGTTGCCCAGGGCAAAGAAGCACCCCGTGTTGCTTTGCTCTCCCAGCAACAAGAGACGATGGGGGTGATGGTGGGTGAAGTCAACCGGGGCGTTTTCCTCCTTGTTTCCTTGGAACCGCTGTTTTCAGCAAGTGAGATGCAGAGTCTGGGCAAGTCCAATTACTCTTCTGTTGCGAGTAGCCTACGCTAGTCATATCTCAGAAGTCCCACATTTAAAATGAGTCTAAAAATGGACTCGTGGAGGTGTAGGCAGGTGCTTTCGTGTGGCCCTGGCTTTCAGCTATGCTAGCTCATCAGTCTTTGCAAAAATCTGATCTGTCTCTGGCAAAACTAGCCTTATAGCTGCTGCTTCGCAAAGCAGAGGTCCTTCCCGTTAACCTAAAATGTAATTGAGAGCCACTGGGTGAGTCCCCTAAATGCAGACTGCTTCCCAGCACCAGGGAAAGAGTTAACAAATGTAATCAACAGCAGGTTGTTAATTTTTTTGTGTCCTTAAGCAGCAGGGAATTTCTTTCTCATCTCTCCAGGAAGATACAAGGACAGGCAGATATTACAGTCGAATCTCTGCATCATTTTAATTACATCAGTTCATTAATATTCATTCAGCACTTTACAAGTGCTGAGTAGTAGTAAATTAGGTGCCTCCCTGGTGCCTGCCGCGTTGCAGCGGGGCAGTTTGGAGCACTGTGGAGCCAAGGCAGCCTCCCTCATGCTCCTGCCGGCCGCCCACCCCGCTACGTGCAGCTCCGTGAGTTTTCCAGCTGAACTGCTGGAAGAGGCACCCGCAGCACCTTGTGGCTGCAAACGCCGGCAGCTCCAGGGAGCCGCTCTGGTTCTCGCTGCTCCCGGTGCCGGGGGAGACGTAGGGAAGGTGCCTCCTTTACAGACACTTGCAGCGAACAGCGCGTGCCTGCGCATGGGTATTTGCTGAGGCGAGCAGGGTTGCATCCCCTTAATTATTTAGGGTTACAGGAGACGCATCCTCACCCACTGGTTTAATTCTGGGTGTGCTATTCAAACATGGAAGACCCCACTTAACTTCTACCTTTTCCATGCAAAGCAAAGCTACATGTGTCAATCCATCCTGCTCTGTGCTGCGTAGGATTGGGGGGCATGGGCAAAAAGGAATAAGGGCAATAGCTCAAGGTTTACCTGCTTGAGGCAGTGGTAAACAGGTGCTGAGGAAATTGGTTCGTGTCTCTGGTGAGTTGGCTCTCGACATCCTCACGGTCAGCCTTTCGTGGCACCTGCCGGGCATCCTTGTTTCACATTATTGGCGTTGTCTGCAGCGGCCGAGACCCAGGTGCCCCGTCACCCTTCGCGGGGGCTGTTACTGTCCCGTCCGCTGCTGCGCAGGGCCGGGGCTGATATTCTGCTCTATCCTGTGGTCCCGTCCACACGTTTATAAAGTCTGTTCCCTTTTGACATGTGGGATTATGTTTTTATACTGCCTAAGAGAGGAAGCGGCTTCACCTGAAGCCGTGGGCTGCGCTCGGTTGCAGAGGAGGCACCGCAGAGCTGTTGGGAAGGTAACAGATCGGCTTGAGCAGGGGATATCCAGTAGTAGAGTCCTCTTGAAGTCAGTGGGTAGCTGGAATGCTCAGTGCCATAAACACGGCCATGTCTCTCTTTCCCCTTGTGCAAGGCGAGGACAGTGAAAACGCACAGACCTCTGCAAAGAGGCAGCTAAACCCCTCGGCTCCCCATCTCGCTGCCGCTACCTACGCGCTGATGTCTGAAAGCTCTCGCACCTATTCCCTCTCCCACCGCTGCTGCTTTACTATGGAAACCAGCTCGTGGGCTCAGTCTGGGGCTCCCAAGATAGGTTTGGGTTTTTTCTTTAGCTTCAGGAAAGAAGCCAGGGAGCAGCTCTGGAATTTTTTAAATCTACCTGCGCTTCCCCGTGAGAACTCGCTGCCGAAAAGGCCGGGCGCTCTCGCCGTTGTCCGACCTCCCTGCAGTTACTCACCTGGCGCCTCCGCAGGGGCCTCCACGGCTTGTCTGTCTCTCTCCCAAGGGAGCAGCTGCTGTTTTCCCAGCGCTGCCCCTTCCTCCATCCCCAGGGAGTATCTGCAGCCCCGTTTTGGCCCTGCTCATGGGACGCGTGCGCCCGCGCCGGCCTGTCCTGCCTGCTGTCGGAGTTCTCAGGGAAAAGGCTGAGCCAGTAAATCTCTTCTCCATTAAAACCCTGCGCTGGAGGTGAGGTTCCTGGCACAGCGCCGACACGGGCAGCCGGTTTCCTCTCGTCGTGGCCCGCGGGTGACAGGGATGCCGGCGCAGAGGGGCTCGCGGGTACCCGCCCGGGTGGCATCCTCTCCTCGAACTTCTGTGTTACTCCGAGGCAGGAAAAGGTAGAAGTGCGGGTGAATCCATGGCCTTTGGCTACAGCACAGGGCTCAAGGTTGCCTTCTCTGTGCAGCTTCCTAGTCCTGTTCTCCTTTCAAAAGATCCCTGTTTCCCGATCGGGCTAGAGCGCTCTATTACAGCCCTAACCATTCAGGGTTATGAATTCTTGGAAAAAAAGTAATTTTCATCCAGTAAAATCAGAGGAGACATTAATGCAACAGTTAACAGCAACTAACTGCTGGGGGGAGATGTCAACTTGCTTGTTCTGTTTATGGCCTTTATGCAATTCCATCAATATTGATGTGTGATGCCTTTGATTTTGACACTAATCATTGCTATGAATTAAATTTGCAGCCATATAATTAGGACTGCTATTAATAGGGCCTCAAGCTAAGTACTGCTGTGCTGGTTGTCTTTTTCCTGATGGAAAATGGCATCCGCAGAACTCGGCTAATGCGGTTTGCCTGGTAGATGCTGAGACTGATGTGAAAATTACATTCTCTATATTGAGAGGGGCTCTTCTAAAAGCCCTGTGTACGGGCAGGGTCTGACTCGGAGGGTTCCCGGCAGGGAGGAGGACTCTGGTGTTGCACCTAAAATTTGCAGGATTTTGCTGCTTCTCTTTAGGCCATAGAGACTTGGCATGAGAGAGAAAGACAGCAGGAAGAAAAGAGTAAGCCCCAGTTCTCAGGTCTGAAGGGAGGCCTTTGCAAGTCTTATTTCCATTTTAGCTGCCCTTCCTCCTGCAAGTCTTTCCATATATATCTCTACCCTCTGCAATTGCAGCTCTTTCTCTCCCCTTTTGCGTTCCCAGTTTCATCTCCGCAGGCTGAGCACGGTGGCTAGGAGAGCAGTGTGGCTCACCACTAGAAATCAATCTTGTATTTCATCCCAAGAGGTGTGTATCTTATTAGATCTAATAAATCAGTGAAGTGCCCTTCGTTCAGCTTGTCAATGGAGGACATTGTTTGTGATCAAGAATAAATAAATGTCTCTTCTATGTCTGACGGTGCTCAGGCTGGGTATTATTTTACCATCAGGCTGTTTATGGCTCCTCTAAGAAAAATGAAGTTGGTAGCAACGTGTGCGGCCACGCCGTCGGTGCCGCGTGTGGGATGTCCCCAAGGGAGGAGCAAGAGCAGTGACTTTGTGGCTGGGGCTTTTTCCTTGGCCCTGAGTTCCTCCAGCACAGGCAAGGCTGGAAGGGGCACGGAGATTTGGGGTGTCTTTCTGAGTGCTGGTCTCATCAGAGCCACCCAGGGTCTGCCTGAAAGCTGACCTGGTGCTTCCAGAGACTGTCCACAAGAAGCTGAAGGGGCCCTTGTCCGTCCTCGGTGTCCACACTGGTGCCGCAGGCAGGAATTCAGCAATGGAGCTCTTGGTTATTTCTGCCATCGGAGGTGCAGAGTAATGTTTGCCTCTAATTCGCTCCCATTCCTCACGGATAAAGGAGTGTCATCCGTTGTTCTAAGGCAGTGTAATGCGCTGTCCCACTTGCAGCTGCCTTTGTACATGGCTGGAATCAATTCTGGCGTGCAAGGTGACCTGGAAAGAGCTGTTTGGGATGTCTCTGGGGGAAAAGTGCTACAGGAGGGGAAAAAAAAAGTCTTGCTGTAAGTAGAGTTTTCGTGATTCCAAATGCATTTTTATTTACCTGTTGAATGCCTGAGCGCTCAGGGCGTGGGGCTCTCTGCCCGTGTTTCCAAAGGAAGCCAACGCTCCGCTTCTGTAAGGAGCCACGATAACTGATCGGATTACTCAGTCAGGGGAAATGCAAACTTTAAATGTGTTGTTACTTCGTGGTATGTGATAGTTTTATTCAGCTTGGCTGATTTAACTTGTTCCATTAGTAGGAATAAAATAGGTCTTCACAATGAAATATACATCAGGACCTGTCCTTATCTGCCTCCATGCTGTGGATGGTTATCTCATCCTTTTAATTCCCCCATAATTATCACCCAGGCTATTGTGCAACACTAGGAAAGAAGTCAGTTGCATCAGTGTGTGGAGGAGCCAAGAGGACATCAGACAGTTATTGAACAGATAAAAATCGTTTGCTTGCAGAGCCTTTCCAAAGGAGTTTCCAAGTTTGGAAAATAGGTTGTAATATTGGATGCGATGCTGACTCGGTCCTGCCCAGTCAATCCATCGCCCTCGGGAAAGGAGACTGTGTCCCAGCAGAGCTGTCGGGCTGCAGATCACTTCTTTCTCGATTGAAGCAGCTGTTTCCTTGAAAGTCCTGAGAAACAGGACTCTGTTTCTTGCCCCAAGATGTGAAATAAAAGAGAATTTATATGGTGTTATATTGTTCATGATTTATTCTGTTGTGATGAGGGAAGCTGGAATTTTTCCAGCCTCATACAGTAGTTCCCCCTTTGCTCCCATGGTGTAAAATGGATGCTCTCAAATCATGACCCCAGCAAAAGAGGCCCCTGAACAGTCCCCCAAACTCCCTGGTCATCCCTTACGGTGCTTGATGTTAACAGGCAGAGCGGGAGCGATGCTTTTCAGCTGGAAGGTGTGCAGGGAAAGGAGGAAAGGGCTCCGAGCCGAAGGAGAATGGCACATTCCCGGGTAAGTCATAGTTGGCTGGTCAGCGTTTAAGAGAAGCTAATTTTGCCCATCAATACTGATGCAGATGAAATGGGAGCAGGGATGACAGAGGAAATGGAGTGCTTTCGGGAGCAGAAACATTATTAATTTTCTCCTCCTTCGGCTCCTTGGAGACACATCTGCTTAAACGGCCTGATGAGCATTTAAACTAGTCATTGGGAAGCAGGGGAAGGTGAGGGAGCACGGGGCCACGGAGGGAGAACGGGGCTGGAGCCCGGCTGCTCTTTGCTCTTGGCCAGGGCAGCGGCGGCATTAGCTGGGCTGTCAGATACTGCATGGTTGGAGAAGGCAAATTCATCACGCCGGTGTCTGCCCGGTATTTACAGCGTGCTGCGCAGGCCCGGATTGGGTGCAGCTGCCCTGTATTTTAGCATTAGTCCATGACGCCTTTTGTGCTGCGTCGTCTCCCCACCTGCCCCTGCTTTTTGTTGCTCTCGTCCCTCTGGAGCGAGGCGGGAGCCGCGGATGCCTCCGTTTCGTGGCGCTCCGGGCAGCTCTTTGTAGGCAGCAGTGACCAGGGGAGCGCCCGGCTGTGGAGCACCAAGCGGCTGGGGCAGCCGCACACGGGTGACGCTGGGACGGGGTCACAGAACCGCGTCACTGCAGACAGCGGAGAGGCTGTGACGTGAAGGAAAAGGGCACAAAATGCCCTGGCAAACGTGGCCGCCATGGGTGCCCTGTGGCAGTTCCATTCTTCCCTTTCAGCTGCCCCTGCACACACTTGCAAACGGCTCCCTGGAAACTCGGCATTTCCTCCCGCGGCCGAGGGCTCCTTTATTCCTTCTGTGTGTTTGTGATGTTCCTTTTTTCTTTTCCATCTCAATCCGCTGGCTCAGGGGCACAGTGTGATGGCTCCCCACTCGTTAGGTGTCTCCAAGAAGTCACAGATGATGCTAACCAGACAGGAAGGGAGCCGCATCTCATGGAAAGAAGGAAAACGTGAGGGTACCGTGAGGGTGAGGATGCCTGGATTGTTCTTCTCATTTTATCCGCTAGTTCTATTGATCTGACATGGAATATATTATCGAAGCTCGTAGTTTTCGGCTCTGCAATTCGCCTGTTGTAATTTACAGCCCCTCCAGTGACTCTTTGCCATACCCGTGAGTCCCCAGGGTGCCGAACGCGACCTGCGTTGGGAGCGCGGACGTCTGCGCCGGATTGGGAGAAGGAGCCACAAGTCCAGCTCCGTCGCCGGCTTCCCCGCGCCCCCTTTGCCGGCGGCAGAGCGGTAGAGCTGCTTCCCTGCAGCGCCAGGCCGGGCCCTCCCGCAGCCCGGGGCGCTGCAGCTGGCGGCCCCGCTGCTCACGGGGCTGCAGGGTCCGAGGGCACTGCGAGGATCGGGGCTTCCTCCGACACCCGCGTGCGAACGGACACACGGAGCCAGTGCCGGGGGTGACTGGGAATGGGATTCCCCAGGATTCGTCTTGTGATCCTCCTGCCTACGTCTTAGCGGGGTCCCCCCCCACCACGTTTTCGCTGTTATTCTTTTCCTTTCTTTTGTTTGGTTTCACGTCTTTGTATCAAATAGATACATACAGATGAAAGTGATGTGCATTTAAAATGAATGTACACATCATACAGCCTCGCTATTATACAGTGTGGGTTTTTTTGTGGTAAGCTGCTAAATTATTTATTGTGTGCTGGGCTTTAATCTCATAAACCTGCCTGCAGGCCTTACACAAGGCAGCCGGAGCGTCCTAGGAAGCAGAGGAGCAGGCAGCACAAAGCGCCGCGACGCTCCGAGGTGCCGATCGCGCCTCCTTCCTCGGCCTCTTCTCCCCCTCCTCGGCTCATTAAAAGCAGTGGGGCCTGTTAAGTTGGTTGTTGCCACTAACTTAAGAGTTGATTTGCATTTGCTGCATGGAGAGGATGCCAACCCGGAGATCCACGCTAGTCGGAGAGAGCAAGAGTCAGTCCCCAGAGCTTCTTAAAGCAAAGAGAAAAGGGTGAGGAAGAGACACTCGGGTAAAACAGGGTCTTTCCAATAAGCCCTGCTGTGCCTCCAGCTGGGAGCGCTCAGCTCCGAGGGGCTGGTGAGCGCTGCAGCCTCGCAGCGCTGAGTTAACATTTGGCTGACTAATGTGATGTTTGCTTTTGCTAGTCATCCTGCAGCCAGTGGCCTATTAGTGGAAAAACAGAGCGTGTTTTTTGTTTGCGCTCAGTTTCTGCATCCCTCTGGTGCTTTTTGCTTGGTGCTCTTGAAGCTTCCTCCTCGGAGAGACTCTGTGCCACGAATGCAGTGGGTGTGCGGAAGCGAAGGGGCCAGCGGGGTGTTAGGTGCTTAAATGAGTGAGTGGCAGAGCTGGAATTCAGCCCCTTCCACTGCCCTGTCTGGCTGTTTGCAGCCCCTCGCTGTGTTGGCCTAAACCCTGCTGCAGAGTCCAGATCCGCAAGGAAAGCAGGTTGGACCAATGCCGTTTCACAGGATGCTGCAACGCGGGATCCCGGGGTTGCATCCGGCACTTGATAGTGTCACTGCTGTGGGGAGAATCTGCTGCTTCTGGCCTCCTACAGCCCCTTCCAAACTGGTTTGCGCCGGGTACCCTCCAGGGTCCCTTGGCTCGTGTGGTGACAGGTGGGGAAGGGACACGGCAGGTCCTGCCGGCGCCGCAGCCCAGGATCCCCAGCGTGGTGGCCCCGGCCCCTGGCTCCAACAACGGCACGAGCGCTGCGCGGGGAGCGGGGGCGCCGTCCTGGCGTCTCCTGTAACGCTGCTTCCCTGCGGGGCCGTCGGAGACTTTCCTGCAGTGTTCTCGCTTTCCGCTGGAGACGCGGAAATTTGTCACTGCAGTTTGTGCTTATTAATTAAAAGGCGAGGTGGAAATTCCCTCGGCCGCCCCGAGCGCAGCTGCCGCGACCGCTCGCCCCTTTGCAGCACGTTTGCCACTGAGCTAGCAGGACCTTTAATCAAGGTCCAGCAAGTGGCCTTTCCCACTGCTCGACTCTTTATTGGATGTGGCAAGTGGGATGTTACTGTGTGGGGAAGGTCTTGAGGACTCCTGGGCTCGCTCCCTCCCTTTGGAGAGTTGTTTAGGGACGCCGTCAGGAATTAGTAGGTATAAATGGTGAAGACTTCACTTTGGACTTATTTTTAGCACAGTCTGGGTTTTCTTGTCCCTGGAATCGGGAAGCTCTGACCTTTAGAGAGGCCGTGCGGCTTAGCTGGTTATGGCAGTATTGGAGAGAAAGGTACCTGCATAACCGGTAAGGGCAAAGTGCCCAATATTGATAACAGGTAACGATCAGCTTGTCTGTGTGCAAACGTATTGGCAAAGTCTGGGAACGCTCCTGGAAGCGGCAGCAGAGCCCAGGGAAGGGAAGCGGAGGGGTAGGAAGCCGCCTGTCCCCGTGCTGCTTTCCTGGCTGGGGACGGGGGCTCAATATTTGTTGGAGAAAATGAACAGGGTTAATTTTCCTCCAGGCGCTGCCCCTGGACGGCGCTCAGTGCGGAGCAGTGATCGGCGGCCCCGCGGAGCCGGCGTGCAGGGGGATCAATGCGCTATTCCTCTAGGAGCCGTAAGGAACAGCTGATGCCTTCTGCAAAACGGCGATAAAGCTCTCCTTTTAGAACCATTTCTGCTTCTCCAGCACAAACGTAGTGTTTCTTGTTTGTGCATGTTGCTTTCTTCACTCGCTCTTTACTATCAGAGGTATTTACATGCGAGGGCGGTTTTGCTCTCGCAGCACATTGCCGTGTTGCAGCTGCGCCTCCTCGGGCCCGGGATCTCCCCGGCACCGTGGCGCTGCCCCGTGCTCGGCGCCAGCGCCGGGCGGCCTCGTGCAGGCCGGAGCGGCCCCGTCCTCTCCGCCCCGACGCCTCGGGAAGGCCCTGCTCCGCAAGGTGCCGCATCCCGTCGCGGCAGCCCCGGCATGGACGCGGCACCCGCGCACGTCCCATACGGGCCCTGGCAGGTCGGGCTGCAATTCAGGGGCTGCCGCTGAACGCGCTGCCCAGGGGATCGCCTGGCACCAGGGCCCCGTGTGAATGAGTATGCAGGAAACGTCCCCCGCGCTCAGATTTATTCCTTCATTAGGTATTTAAATGCATTCTGCAGCACAGGACGCCGCTGGGAGGCTGCCGCCTTTCCTGGCGGCTGCGGCGGGGCGCCTGGCCCGCGCGCGAGGGGCTCGCACCGGTCCCCAGGCCCTGGCAGCTGCCCGAGCCCAGGGCGCTGCGGCTCCCGCTTGCCCTCCCGCTGCCCATGCGGAGCCCCGAGACGCGGGAGCGCCTCGGCCAGAGGGGCTGCGTTCAGCTTCGCGCTTAACTGTCAGCTCTTCTGTTTATGATTTGCTGCTGGTTGATTTGCTTTCTTTTTTTCCGCCCCCGTTTTGAGCGCGGGGCACCGGCCCTTCCCGCACACGCTGAGGAGGTTGTTCCTCCCTTGCAGCCTTTCCTGCCCTCTTGCCCCTGCGCTGCTGCCCCCGAGCAGCGGTGCTTGTGCTGCTGCATCCCGAGGTGAGCAGAAAAGCTTCAAATGCAAATGCACCTATTTACCTATCTCCAGATAACATCAACTGCCCTTTACTGGTGGTTTTCTGCTCAGAGCGTTTTCGCTGGAGCTGATCCCTCCTGCTAAGCCTGGGCTCGCCTCCCCTTTCCTGCCCGGCCTCTGTGTGCAGCAGGGCTCCGGCACGGCCCTTCTGTCCTGACAACTTGCCAGAGCCTCGTCCTAGCGACCGCAGCGTTGTAGGACACCAGGAAACTTGAGTCTCTGTGGGTCGTTTTGTTCCTGGCTTCGCTCGGGTCCCGGGCTGGTGCCAGCGCCGCTGCGGGCAGCAGCATCGTGCCCGGGCTCGTGCAGGGAACGCGCTCTCGCTCGGCACGGGGCCGCGGGCACCATCTGGATGGGTGGACTGTGGGCAGGGGGCTGCGTGGGTGACCTGGGGAGTGGAGGTTTTGTGTCCCTTACCCCAGGCAAAGCATCTGCCAGCGCCTTCGTTAGGGAGTTTATTCGTCTAATGAGTGTTGCTCACGCTGGACTGCCGCTCTCCGGCTTTTGGTGACCTCTGTCACTGTGAGCGTCCTGGTTTTAACACAGATTTTGGTCTCCAATCGATGCAGATCAGAAATTCCTTTCTCCTCTGGGAATGGCTCAGTAAATGAAATATTCATCATAAGGAAGGGTGTATTTTCAGAGCCTAGAAAACACAGCGCCCTCCACCAAGCCATTGTTCTTCCTCCCGCGCCTTGGACTAAGTTAAGATTTTCTTCGAAATGCGCAGGTTAAAAGTTTAAAAGCTTAAGGTTTCATTCATAATTCACGTACCGGCGAAGCCCTGATTCCTCCCGGGAAGCAGCAGCTTTCTCTGCAGTGCGTGCCGGTAGGGTTACCCTGCGCGGAGCTAAGCGCCCCTTGGCCTTCCTTCCCGAGGCAAGGAGGTAGAGGATGGCGCCAGGGGCTGCCGAGGGGCAAGCGAAACCCCCCGGTTTGGGTCACTGGTTTCAATGTGCCCCAGGTCAGTAGTTGCCAAAAGTCATTAATGTCTAAGGGCTGCTCAGGGCCCTGTGACAAATGAGACGCTGGGTCCTGCGCCGTTCCCAGCATGGGGAATAGCAGAGCTCGTAGATCCTGGGATCCGTCTCCCATGGCCTAGGGGTGACGAATCAAGGGTGACCCAGGCCCTGTGAGCAACAGCACGGATTCCCCGAGCTCCAGGCCGGTTCCCATCGGCGCGTCCCAGGTTGTTATGGGGAGGGAAAGCCGCGGGGTCCCCTTGTCACAGGTGGCCAAGCGGCGCCAGCCCCGCTCAGCCTCACCTTGTGTCCTCGATGAGAGGAAGGGGAGGGAGAGGCTCCCGCAGGAGGAGCCTTCCCTGCGCGCCCCGGCCGCTCTTCGCGGGAAGGTGCTCGCTGGCCCCTGCTTTCCCATGGTCTCCCTTGGCACCCTGCCCTCACCGCCCCTCGCCCACGTGGTCTCTGTATCCCCCTGTCAGGTGTCCAAAACGCTTCCAAAGGTCCTTCCAAGCCCTTCCAGCAGGCTCCGTGCACCGCTCCGGCCTCGCGGCCTCTAATCTGCTCTTTGTGTCCGAGGCACCTGCGCGGCGCTTGGCAGCCCCCGGCCTCGGGAGGCTTCTGCTCTCCTGCCTTTTGGGCAAAGAGCCCCCCACCTCCCCCATACACCCACCCACAGCTACAAAACTGACAGTTCTGAGAGGGATTAAAAGGGAAGAGAAGGAGCCCAGCACTTTGGCTTAAAACTCATCCCTTTTTGAGAATCTTTTCCCTTTATTATCCAGCAGATAAATCTGCTCGCGGCTGCTTTCCTGTGCCGGGAATAGGGATGGCAGGAGCAGCCCCGCAGCCAGCACTGGGTGCCGGGGGCTCCCGCTCGGCTCCCTCAGCTCCCCGCTTGTTTTGCTGCAGGATAAGACTCATCTGAGATGGGAAGGCCAAGGAGAGGGGTTTTGGTTTTCCCTCCTCCTCCCTGTTTTCATTCTCATCCCGGGGCTAAGGCAGCAGAGCACCTGGATGGGGAGGCAAAGCGGGGCCTCGCACCTGCGCTGGCAGCCCCGGCTCAGGGCACCGGGAGGCCTTGGCCGAGCGCGGCCTTCCCGGGGCGCTTCCCGGGGAGCCTCCGGGCCCAGCTGGAGCGCTGCGGATTAGAGCAGGGCCCGTCTGGGCCGGCAGCTGCTGCGTTAGCTGATCCGCCCGGCCCTGCCGTGCACCTCCAGAGCCATTCCTTCAGAGTTTTCCAGGGGTCAGATTGATAATGAAGGGATTAATTTAATTCCCCCTGCCTTTACCCCAAGCTTCTCATGCAGCTGGTCTCCGCCTGTTCATCTGTTAGTGTTTTTATTGGCATAATTCGGTCTCTGGCTAGTGTCGAAGCTCATGGAATCGCTAGGAACGCTGGCGGTGTCCGGCGCTCCCGGCGGGCGCGTTGCTGACGTGCAGCTGCGCGGGGCTGCTCTTGAGGCTCACGGCTCCGCGGACGCCTCGGACCGGGGGTGCTCCCGAACCTGCAGTTCTGGTGCTCTTGGGGGCAGACGCCTTCTGTTGCAGGAGGAAAACCAGAAATATTCGAAAATCCAAACAGCGGTTGGGAACGTGCGTGTGGTTGGAAGAGCTTATGGGTTAAAAGTTGCCTTTTCCCGCCAGCAGTGCCCGCGGGGGACGCAGGCAGGACCGTGCCGGAGGGAGGTCTGCAGAGCTGCAGCCCTGTCCCCTGCAGCGCGCGAGCTCGGCGCTGCCGCCCGCGTCTGCGCAGGGCCCTTCTGCGGCCGCCGAACATAGGAGAGCCTCGATGTAAATCCAGGGCTGCCAGGAAGGACCGAGCGCCGGTCAGGACTGCGGGAGCCCGTTTGGAGTGGGGCTTTTTGCCCGATTGCCATGGCAGGGCTTGTGTAGCAGCGCTGCATTAACTCGTGGGGAAGCGCAGGCGGCAGCGCGTGCGCTTGGTGCGCGCTCAGCTCCGCTCCGCTGCTTCTGAGGGTGCAGCTGGACCGGGCTCCGCTTAGCAGCGCAGAGGCCGCTGCGGCCGGGGATTGGAGCCGGAATGACTGCGGTCTGGGGTCTCCGCTCCGTGCCACGCGGCCCCCCAGGAGCCTGTCCCTTCTCCCTGCTCCGTCCAAACGTGGTCTCGTGGCAAGACTCAAACACGAGTCCTGTGGCCTCCTCCTCGCACCCCAGCGGGGCTGGAAACTCCCGAATTTCAGCGGGGCGATGGGAGCAGCCAGGCACACTCCGTCCTGCCACGGAAACGGCACCGAGCCCTCGGGAAGCTCCCTGGGAGAGGAGCGCGCGTAGCTGGGACGTGCACCAGTGTTGCAAGCTGCAGCTTTCCTCCCTCCAAGGAGCTCCTGGCAGTGGGTGGCTGCGTTTTCCTTTTAATCGCTCCCAAACCTGTTTCAGATTAAAGCAAACGCTGCTGCATATCAGTTTGTCAGTCACTCTAAACCTAATCTCTAAAAATAATCTCTTACTGAGGCCCTCTCCCCCCGCCGCCCCCGGCCGGGCAGTAATTGTTTCAAGACATGTCAGCCTCTGCTTAAAGTTTCTGTCAGGTTTTCTTGAGAATTATGGAGAAAATAAAGGCTGGGTTGTTCCTCTGAGGGCAAGAAAAGAGGTGCTGGAAAAACATCCCCTGGAGGGAGCTGTAGACAGGGCGAGCAGATAAGGGGAAGGCGCTCGCAGCCTGGCAGGGCTCAGTCCTTGGTTCCCGCTGGGCTGCGCCCGGGCGCACCGGGTTCCCTGCCCGGAGCGAGTCCGGGCACGGAGAGGGGCACTGTTGTTCGTCCTTTATAAGCAGAAGATGCTTCACACCAGCGCTGGAAAATAAGCCCTCCCCATGACTTTGATGCATGCTGCTTAAATATGTCTCCTTTTGGCTCCCTTCCCTCTATTTCCTAGGGTATTTCTGGGGATGTCACAGCCAGGACACCCTTCCTGGGCCTTGTGTGGGTCAGGGGCAGCCTGTCCTCCGGGACAGCAGTGAATTCCAGCTCCACCTAAAGCAGAGGCCTCTGAGCCCTCCTGGAATTGCCAACCACCTGGAGTCACCCACCCCTCGGGGGGAAGATCACCTGAGATTGCAGGGAGATGGCAGGGAAATTGCTTCAAATTGCACCTCAGGCTCGGGCAGGAGGGTGGACGTGCGAGAGCAGCGGCCGTTTGCACGGGGAAGATGCACCCGGGCGAGGGGCGCGTGCGATGCGGGGATGTCACCGAGAGCCTCCGCTCCATCCCAGGGAGCTAATTCGAGCAGGAGGTGGGGAAAAGAGATGCTGGCTTGATCTCTTGTGGGGGAAGGAATGGGAGGGGAAGATGGAATATGGAGAGATGGGATTTGACTGTCCACATCTTTAAGGAAAATTAGCCTGCAAGCATGAAGGGTTCTGCTGCGAGACTGCACCTCACGTCCTAATTAACGGGAGCAAATACAGAGGCTGCGCTGCGTGCGGGGCGCACGTGTTGGTATTTAATTATATAACAAAAGCCAGGTCTGTTACAGTAGCTCCTGGGAGCCGGAGTGCCGGCGATGCAGAGTGCGCCGCAGCTCATTTAAAAATACTTTGATGAATTTATTCAAGAGGTGACGGTCCTTGCGAGCGGCCTCGGCAGGCGCGCGGCGAGGCGGGTGCTGAGCCCTCGGCATCGCTGTCGCCCGGCTCTGGTTCCAGCCTAACAATCCCTGGGCTCCTGCAGCTGCTTCCCAGCAGCGTCAGCAACGGGACGAGGAGAGCCAGGAAGCGCGGGCACCCCGGTGAAACGGGAACTCGGTGGTGCCGTGGGGGCTGCGCTGCCCGCCGCCTCCCTCGTGCGCCCCGTTCGCTGCTCATTCGTTGTTGCTGCTGGTTTGAAAGGAGCGGTTTCTCCATGAGTCTTCCAGCTGTTCTCGTACTTCTTGAAGCAAAGGTCAAGGCTTGACCCTACTGCTCTCCTTTTAAAATGCAGTCGGTGCACGGGGCTTCAGCTTTTACTGGAGCGTAAAGAGCAGCTGTGCAGGCTTTGCTTTTGCTCCTTCTTTTGCCGTCTCCTCTGCAACCTGTTGGCCCAGCAGACAGCAGGGACCTGTGCATTATTTATCTATACTGCAGTAACTCAGCGCTTCTGCTCTTTGTGCGCAGCGCCAAAGAACAGAGTAGGATGGTTAATAAGGATTCACTTTATGTCCAGTTTACAGCTGGAAAAGAAGGACATAGTGACTCGCCCAAGGACACCCAGCGGTGGCTGCTGGAGCTGGTTTTAGGGCCCTGCCCCTCCGCTTTCACCTGGTGCTCTTGGTGAGCTCTCATGGCCACGATTCTCCTTCCCGGCGAGGCGGGAAGGTCCTTGATCTGCTTCTGAGAGCTTGGGAAGGGCTTTGAACCCGCCCAGAAGTCGCCAGGGTTGCCGAGGTGCCCTCGGAGCAGCAGCCCCTCCGGCGGCTTCGGCCCCTCCTTGGCGCCGCGGCCCCCGCGCTGCCCTGGCACCGGCTGCCCTCGCCGCAGTCAAGTTTCCGCGGATTCCCACGGAACGGTACCTGCTCCAAGAACATTCCTGGCTGTCTTCGCCGCGGGGAGCCAGATGGCCGGTTTTCATGCTGAGCACAATCTGGGCCTGCTGGGCTCGGCTGGAGGTGAGGGCATCAATGTGCCAAGGAGCCGGCACAACCTCTGCTGCCTGAGGAAGAACTGAGCCCCTCGGAGGGATTCCGGCGGCTTATGGATGCTGCGGGGAGCTTTGCCCTAAAGCCAAAGGTTCTGCTGCAGGCCGAGCCGTGGGTCTTAAAGCTTTTGGTCTTATGGTTACGCAAAACCCAGTGCAGCATCTGTAGCAAAGCAGCCTTTGGCTTAAAAGCTCTTTTGAAAGTGGTTGGCAGGACTGGAGAGAGGCAGCAACCACAGTCCCAATGATTGCGCTTGGTTACGGCTCTTCTGGGACGACGGGGAAGGAGCTGCAACGCGGGACATGGGACAAGGTGCCCTGGTGTTTGTGCCACCAAACAGTCAGGCCACCGTTTCTCTGTTAACGGAGCGCACTGTGCATTGGGCTAATGACACCTCCCCCTTATCCCTCCTCCTTCGCCATGTCATTAATATCCCCCTGCAGAGCAGGGCACCTTTCTTGCTGCTGCTGAAGTAATTGAAAAAGTCCTGGAGACGTAAATAATTAAGGCTTGTTGTGGCGTAGGGGGATCATCCTCCCAAGCATCTTGTCAGAGGAGGTTAGTGTCACCTGATTGATGGGCAGTTACCTTGATCGATGTCTCCAACTCGGGGACATTCGCATTAAGGTGACAAAGCTGCTGTGCCCGCCGAGGGCGGCCCAGCGAACCCTCCGCAGCAGCAGGGGCCCCGCGCAGGGTCCGGCGGAGCAAATCCCTTGCCGTGCGTCTTGGGATGAGCGAAGGCAGCTTGTACTTACGGGAGGAGCTGCTTTAAGGACTTCTTTTCATTTTTGCGTCCTCTTCTGTGGCCTTCTCGGCACTCTCCGGACAGTGGCACAGCCCTCCGGCCACGTGGCCTTCCCCGGGACGAAGCCCCGTGGCTGGAGCTGGAGTCTTGTGCCGGTGTGGGCGATCTAGGGCACCTGTCCTGGGAGGAGGAGGCGACGGCCTCGCTGCTCTTCGCGTCTCCTTTCCACCCCGCGGTGGGTGTATCGTGCCACCTTCTGCCTCGGCGCCCTAGCCGAAAGCTCTCGGTGCTCTTTCTGAGGATGACAGTACTGCTGGCAGTGGGAGCAAACTGCGGGGGAGACGGGTGCGTTTCGGGGTGAAGAAGAGAGCGTGCGGGGCCAGCCTGGCGTGAGTGGAAAGGCTTTGCCCCTTCCGTGTGTAAAACATCCCGAACAAATGCAGAGTGACAGGAAAGGGGTCACCAGTCCGGGTCGCCACTGAGGTGGTGGAGGGGATAATCGGACCCTTCTCCTTCCAGTTCAGCGGCCGCCAAAACCGCCGGAGTGTCTCACTGAAGTGGCCGCGGAGCGAAGGCCACCGAGGCGGAAGGTTCTGAGCCGGCCGCGCTCGTCGCTGCCCCCGGTTAGTAGCCGTGTCCTCGTGCTGCGGGGCCGTGCGCGGCGCTGGAAGCCCCGAGCGAGCGGTGCTGCGGGTGAGAACACGCCGGGCGCTGCCTCGAGCCGCCGGCGCCGCGCTGCGCTGGCCGCGTTTCCTCCCCGGTGCTTTCGTGCCGTGTTTTGCAGTCCCTTTGGACCAAGGACGCGCTTTCTTCTTGCTAAGAAAAGCTAAATAGCAGGCGTGCTCCCTATAGACAGGAGGGAAAATAGGGGGAAGTAATGCCATTTTTTTGCATTTTATGCTTTCCGCAGCTTTCGCAGCACTGTTGTGCTCTCGGGTTGGGGCAGCACAAGCAGCTCCCTGCCGGGCCGCCGCTCCCGCCGCACCGAGGGCTCTGCGCAAGGGCAGGGGTTGGGGCCAGGAACGTCGGCTCCAGTTCCTGGCGCCAGCATTGGTGAGTCAGGCTGCGATTTGCTCAAGGACTTGGGCATTTGGAGTCTGCGCCTTCCTCCTCGCAAAGCGACTTTGCTCGATCTGCTCGTGAGCGATAAGCGAACCTCCGGAGATGGGGACGTGTCGCTCGGATAAACGGCCAGGCCTCAGCTGCAGGACTGGGTAGGTGGGACAAGCAAAACCGGCATAACGTTGCCCCAAGTGTGTCCCACCTTCCCGGGGCTCAGGGGCTGCTGCGGGAATTCCGAGCGCTCGGCGCACGCTCCGAGCAGCCGATCCGTGCCCGGGATGCTCAAACGCACCTTGCAAATAACGGATTTATTTTTGCCTAGACCCAAGGGTTATTCTCCTTTCCTTGAAATCACTTTCCAAAGCTCTCCGGGAAGCCCCGCGCTTGTTCTCCACGTCTCCATAGCGGCTGTTGTCGCTGCGGCAGGGAGGAGCGGACGTGAATAGTGGGAGTGAAGGCAGAAATCCGATTTAGGAGCTTTGCGATCTGTGGTGTTCAGAGGCTGCGAGGCGATTTGGCAGTGAAAATCAGTGGGACTTGAATGGTTTTGAAAATCTGTCTTTACTCACTGAGCACATGTGCAAATGATCAACAACTTGCGATGGGAGATTCATTCCTTGCTACCTCTTTCTGTCAGCTTTTATTTGCCTTCTGTTGCCCTTCTGCGCAATCTATAAGCCCTCCTCTTTTGCATGATTGTCTCAATTTGCATTTCCAGCAGATCTACTGACATTTGGCTGGACTCTGGGTGAAACGCTCCTTGAAATTAGCCTGCATGTTGAGTTTGTTCTGGAAAGATAAGAAAGCAAGTGGCAGGGGGGCCTGGGGGGAATTATGCATGTGAAACTGCACTGTGAAATTAGCACCAACAGTCAGACTCTAGGCCAGCAATATTTCTCTGGGATTTGTTTTGGAAGTAGAATTTTTTACCATGGGCAATAGACTCGTCTCCCTCACCCCACTGGCTTTCAATCCCAGCAGAAGCCCATCTGAGGAAGCCAAAGGATAAATTGTCTGCTAGCTTAGTCTGAAGTTGCTCTGTAGTGCTGGCAATATGATACTGAAGAGGAATTTTAATTTCATGCTGTGTAAGAAGAGCGCATGCAACAGTAGCAGCCGTATGGATTTTCATATGAATAGGCGTACAGTATTCATAACAGGGTAGCACTGTTGTCCCGCAGGTTTCCATTCTTCTTGTTTCTTTGCCGTTTGCACATTTCCCTTTGCTGTCCACCATCGTAGCACTTGCTGAAATGGAAAGTATGTCCTTGCCAGATGGACGTACCGAGTGCCGAGCCTGCTTCCAGCTATTCCGCAGTTGGCTGCAGAGACCTTTTGTTGCTTTAATTTCTCTGCAATCCAAGCTCAAGTCGGCTTTGCTTGAAAGGGGGAGCGTTTCCGAGCCGGGAGCCTCTTGCCTGGCCCTGCGGGTGTCTCAGCGAGAGCAGGTGCCCGCGCGGCCGGACGCCCGCTGGCCTGCGGAGGACGGACGGCGGCGGGGGTGCTGCGCAGCGCCGCTCCGGCCCTGCTGTACGTGGAGGGAGAGGAGGAAACACCAAGATACCTCCTCGAGGTGTCATCCCCACTGAAGGCAGGCCCTTGTTTTGCTGTGTTATTCCAACCCCCTCCCTTTCCGAATGCTGGTAACCTCTTTAGTTTTTACCCGAGGGATGACTTCATCAGTGCCGAGGAATTTCATATGTAAAATGAGCTGTGTTGAGAGCTGTTCTGTAAGCATGTTTTATCATTTTTTGGCTATTTTTTATTTATTTGTCAGGAAAGGAACCTGGAGTGATTTTTCATGAGGTTGCTGATCTAATAAATTCAGCAGAGCCATAAGATTTGCTTTAAATAAACTTCCCCTAATAACATCTGCGAGGTGCGCCGCTTTGGCACTTTCCATGCTAAACTGTTCATTAATGCGTCTGCACATCCCGCGTGTCCGTCAAAACCAATCGCTTCTGCCAGTTAGGACAGGTGAATAAATCTGCCTGCTGCAGACGCTGCTTTTTCCAGCGCTGCTGCCTGGTAGGGAAGGGCACGTGTTGGAAAACCCTTGTCCTGATTGCTCCAAACCCGTGTGTGTGCAACAGGAGAGGAGAGATGCGGGGAACCGCAGGACGCAGAGCTGAGGGAATGAGGCTGTAAGAGGAGTTTGCAGCAATGCAAATGATTCTCCCTCCCGTTCGCATCTTATCTCTTTGACAGCTGCTGGCAACACGCTAAGTTGGAGCCCGGCAGCGTCGGTGGCTCCGCGCGTTCCGTGCCCGGCGCCGTGAAGGATGGAGACACCCAGCAGCGTCTCCAGATGGACCTTGCCTCGCAGTCGTTCCCAGCGCGGCTCGTTTGGCATCCCTGCGCATCCCTGCCCCTGCCCGCAGCGCCTCCTGCCTCCCTCCGCGAGGTGGGAGCGGGAGGTGCTCCGGGGGCCGGAGCCCCTCGACGCCGCTGACGGATGCAGCGCCGCAGCACGCGAGAGGGTCTGTGGTCAGTGGCCTCCTGCACGGCCATGGATTGATACAGCTGGGAAGCGCATTAAAGAGTTCAGCAGAAAAGCAGCCTCATAATTAATAAAATACCGATTTTCGTTTGAAATCATCGCCCGAAATAGCTCGCTAACGGAGGGAGGGCTGTCTGCTCGGTCAAAGCAAGCGCTGGTTCTGCCAGGGCCCCTCGAGTGGGTGTGCGCAGAAAAGAACAGAAAGCTGCTCCCTTCAGCCGGGCGAGAGAGGCCGGAGGTGCTTGGCCGCAGGAAGCTGCTTCCAGGGCAGAGGACGGAGGAGGCTCCGGCACCAAAGCGAGTATCCCGCTACCCCCCAGCTGCGGGATACGGAGGCCACAAATCGGTGGGAATGAGGCATGGCGCGTCCTTCCTGCCTCTTTCCCCGTGGCATAAACGAAGGCAAGAGTATTTATCTCAGAGAGCCTGTAGCTCCCATGGCAGAGCTTGTTCTTCAGGAGCAAAGAGGGGACAGTCTGGGAAAAAGGCCTCCTGGGCTGGCGCCTTCCCAAGGGTTCAGGAGCGCGCGGAGCTGCTTGTGTTGCCTTGTTGCTAATTGGAGTTGGCTGTAACTGATTTAGAAACGATGGCCTTAGGGAGCCAAGATTGTTGTTTGTTTTTTTGTTTGTATTTGTCTGGAATTAAATACAGATGGAATTAAGAAAGCTTGACTCAAGGAGGAAGCTTTGACAGAAATAAATTCGGGCAGGAGAAAGAAGGGAGAGCTCTTGGATGCCGCCGTCACCCGGACTCGGCTCCTTCAGCGGTCAGGTGGAAGCGTGCAGGGAAACAGTGAAAAGGGTAGAAGTGGAAAGCAAAAAATAAGTGGACTCTAATGAAAGAAGTCGAATGACTGACTATAATAATGAACCTGGGCTTTTCTCAAGCTGCAGTAGAATGAACGTTGAATGTGTCGACTTCATTCTGTCCCTGATATCCCAAGCAGAATTCCCCAGCAGTGTGTGCAACTTGGTGTAGGAGCTGTGGGAAATGGAAGGGGTCAGGGTTAGAGAGACGGAAAAACGGCTCCGGGTGCTGAAGGCAGCGCTGCCATGGACACGTGGGTCACAGGGATGTGCACGGAGAGGGCTCAGAAGCTCAGAAGCTCCCAACCCTGAAAAAAAAAAAACATTAGGTCCTGCGAGCTGCTGTCTCCCTGCTTAGTAACATCCCATATGTTTTTGTTTTTGTTTTTTTTTCTTCTTCTTCTTGTGGGATCACTGCCAGCTTCCAGCTGGGTTGGAAATGTTCGGAGAACAGCTGTTTCTGCATGGTTTTGGCACTTCTCAGTCAGAACCAGAAATACCAAGGTAGCTCTGGAAATAGCGGGGTGGGGGTGGCATCCATGCAAGGAAAGCAGCTCTGTCCCCTGCCACCCTCTTGGAGCAGAGATCAGGGTTGCTGTCCCTCCTGATGGCTCCTCTGATGGACCTGGAGCGTGGGACGAGTCGTCTGCTCATCAGCCCCTCGCTCTGATACTCCCGACCGAGGGCGAAGCGGGTGCGAGGGATGGTGCAATCTCTAGATTTCCCTTCAATCCATATTGATGAGCTGCGTCCAACCAGGACTCTCTGTTTGCAGTCAATCGTTCATACTCGATCTGTCCGTGAAGAAAAAAAGCAAGTTTGAAGGGAGGAAGAGGAATTAGCTTTACCAGTGCAATGCAAGCAAGCATCTGGGCTTGCTCTCCTCAGGGGCTTCTCCTTAAAAGGAGCTTTTGAGCTGATAAATCATTTTTGTTCCTTTCTGTGTAAAGAAATATCCCTGGCTTTGATATAAAGGAGCAGCTCGGCGGCTTCTGCTGGGTTGTTTACAGACCCTGTGTGCAAGGAGGGAGCGGAGAGCTGCGCCGGGGAGCAGCGCCTGGAGCCCAAACAAGGGCAAAGCGTGGCAGAACCTCACTCATTTCATCAGCCTTTGGCCGCTGTCAGCACTAAGAGTTATAGCTGCAAAAACATATATGTTTGGCTCTTGCATCCCGCAGCATGTAAACATCTAGTCCTCAGGAATTAGTTCTACAAAGAAAACAAAGCAAGGCTGGGGCTGGTGAAGCGGGTTTCAGCTTTCTCTCTACAGCAGCCCAGCGCTTTTGCAGTCTCCCACACGCAGGAATTTGGCCTCTACAGCAATGTTAACCAAGACTAACAAAGTGGAGACTACTACCCTCTTTCCAAAAACAACCAATCAACCCCCCCAAACCCTTACAGTATGGCACGGAGGGAAGATTAAAAGTCTGCTTAGAGAAACCCAACAAATACCTCCCAGAAGTGCCCCTCTTTCAAATGCTATGGGAGACTGTCTGAGAATGAAAGATATAATTAACCCAGAAGTGGAATAGTCTGTAATTTATGTCCTAAAATGTTTTTAAAAATATACTAAAAAAAAAAAAAAAAAGTCGGCTTAAAAGTAGTTCAGCTGCTATGCTTTTTGCTGGGAATGGTTTAAATGATTAAGGCGTCTTATAGCTTGGTATCTTCTAGCTTTGCTTCAAGAAGGTATCTTGTGGCTTTGCGTTCTTGGCTTCCCTGCTTCCCTTTGTCCACATTCTCCATTCCCATCCCATCTGCTTTCGCTGCCCGGCTCTCCAGCGGTGCAGTGGAGGCAGTCGGGATGAAGCGGCTGCTCTGCAGGGCTCAGTGGCGGTGGCTCCGGGGTGCCCATGGGCTGCAGGGATCCTCCAGCCTCCGCAGCTGGTTGTGGTTCTGGGAGCCCCATGAGGGACCCTCGAGGGGCGTAACTGGAGCCCGGTGCACGAGCAGTTTGGGGACATCAGGCCCGTTACAGTGGTGACACCGCGTTGTGCTGCTTAGGAAAACAGACGTCCGAGGACGGTGGAGGGGGACTTATTTCAGTGTTGAATTACTGAACCACACACACTGTATTTGCCTAACCAGATAGACCTGAATTGCTGTTCAAACAGTGCTTTTCTGCCTGACGTTGGCAATCAGGGAGCTAATTACACTGGATTAGGGTTTTTCTCTTAATTACATGAAAAATTTAGCGCGGCTGATGTTCATGAGGCTGCAGGGGATTAAGGCGGAAGCCATGTGTTTATCTGCAGGTCAATTATGGAAGCGAAGGCGGGAACGTGCTGTGGTTGCGTCTCTCCCCCCGTGCACCCGCGCCCGTCTCCCCGTGTTGGTTTTGGGGATCAGATGCGCGTTCGGGCCCTCGCAGGAGGCTGGGGAGCCGCGCTGGGCTCCTGGCCGGGCGGCGTTTCGCAGCCCCGGGGCCGAGCTGCCCATCTCGGGCGGCAGCGGGTGCAGCCGCGAAGCCCCTTGGTCCCGGGCCGCGCGGCTCCATGCAACCCGCGTTAGGGCCACGGGCAGCGCCGCCACCTCCGTGGGGTCTCTCCTCCTCCCCGAGCTGCACTGGAACTTTGTCTCTGGCCGCGGGTGCCCGGGCCGTGCGGCAGGGACCAGCACTAGCTGCTGCCTCCGCTTCCGCGCGGCCCGGCGAGCGGCCCTGGGCGCACGGACATCGTGCGCACTTAGCCCGGCGGCCTCCCATGGCTGTGCGCGGGTTGTTCGGTGCCAGTGCCGCTGCTTATCGGCTGAGGAAGTCGGAGATGCTGGGAAGGAGCAATGCCTGAAGCTCCGCGAGTGGAGCGCAGAGATGTAAGAGAGAGGGTTTGTCCTTATCCTTGATCTGCCCCAGAACAGAAGCCGCTGAGGGGGCCAAAAGCGGCCCAGGGGCAGGTGCCACGCGTGCCGGGAACACGAGCCGCCCTCTGCGGGTAGCCGGGGGCAGAAGCGCGAACGAGCAGATAGAAAGGCGTAAGGAGAGATTCAGTTCCGTGGATTTCTAGACCTCTGAATCCTCCCGGGAAACTCCAACGCTCGTCATGCGGGCTGGCGGCACCAGCCCCGCGGCGCGCAGGGCAGCGCGCTCCGCGTTGGCCTGGAAAGCACCCGGGTCCTGACCCCGCGTGTGCAGGACGAAGGGAAGAGCCCGGGCGCGGGCAGGGGGCCGCAGGGAGCTGCCAGCGGGCGCTGTCCCCGCGCGACCCCGCGCTGCAGGGCGGCCGCTTTGGGAGCGTTCGGAGGCTGCGAGCTGCTGCTTGGCGCAAGCAAACTCCGCCGTAGACAGCCTTGTCCAACTGGCTCGTGATTCCTTTTTACACGGTCACAGGGATGCACACCTTTTTACACCTGGGCACACATCGCCCACATCCAGGGCTGTTTTGAGGACTTTGGGTTGCAAGAGCTGCAAACAGAAGGTAACCAGCGATTCTGAGCAGAGCGGCGGTACCGCTGCTGTCCTGAACAGACCCCAGCCCTGTGCAGGCTTTGGCGAGGCCAGGACTTGTCTGCAGGCAGCAGGCAGGATGAGACCCTGGCCCGTGGGTCCCTTGAGGTGCTGCTAATCCCCGCCTGGGTGAGAGCACGGAGGAGGAGCAGCCCGTGCGCGAGCGCGGCGTTCGCACTAGCAGCCGGCGCTCCCCAGCACGACCCGGCCTCGTGCTGCAGGCAGCCCCCAGCTCTGTCCCCGCGCGTCCCTGCTGCCACCGTGCACAAGAGGATGCTTTAGAAAAGGAATCTCTGCCTGCTCCTGGAGCTGTCCTGCCCTTTGCTCTCCTGCACTTTCATTTACTTCCCAGCTGCAAGGGAAGGAAGTGGATAAAAGCGGCACAAAGCACAGGAGGCAGGGGTGGGCCAGGGGAAGAATGGCAGGGCTGAAGGAGCGCGTTGCAGAAAGGCTGCCGTGCGGTGCCTCGTGCTGCAGAAACTCCTACCTCGTTCCTTCCTCTTGGAGACCAGTCCTCAGCCTCTTTGATGATTGCCTTGCTCGGTGCCAACGTGTAAAGCCCGCAAGCAGCAGAGTTGCTGTTAACGTAGTGATTCCTATTTCCCAGAGAAGCACTGAGCCGTCTCTTTTAAAAATAATACAGGAACGTAAAGGGAGAGGGGTGCTCATTGCTGCACAAAAGAAAAAGGAGGGCACTGCACATTGGGGCTTTTTTCAGGGGACAAATTAGAAGTGAATGGGCTTTGTACGTGCTGCAGCCATGCCCTGGGCTCTCCTCCTTCCTGGGATAAGTCCACGGGATGCTCCCACACTGCACATTCAATGGCTTGTGAGAGACTTTGATGCTGCTGAAAGGGGCAGGGCTGATAACCCCGAGCCCCAGCGATTGTCCCTTCGCAACAAGTGCTCCAAGGAGACCAGCACATCTTTGCAATATCCTCATCTCCGGAGCCCTCTGATGTTAACAGACTTGGCCTCCCGCTTTTGATTTGTGCCCTCTTCTATGTCGGCTCTCAGGAATAGGAGCGAAGGGAATCGCGCGGTGCCTCCTTCAGGTGCTTCCTCCTCTCTCGTATCCAAACCCGCTCCGTCCTGCGTGGGTCCCGTCGCGGGGTGGCTTTGCCTGCATCCCTGGTGTGCGCCGAGCATCCCGAGAAGGCGGAGCGGGATCCAACTTCTCAGGAAAGGGATCTCCGAGTGCCGGGCTCCAGGCAGAGGCTGATCTAAAGCGCCCTCCGTCCAAAGGAATGTGACCTAGTCCGCCAGTCTTCCCAAATTTGATTCTAATGAATCCGTCCCCCGGAAGAATACTACTTAATTAATTAGCAGTTCATTTGCATGAGGTGGCACATTATTAAAGTTCTGCTGCTGCAAGTAGGGCTGTGACAAGGTGTGAGCTGACAGCTTTTCAAATAAAAAGTCTTTTAAAGAAATGATCTTCCGAACTGGCAGCTTTGTTCTAAGCGAGCCTCTCCTGCAGTAATAAATTAAAGACATGGGGGCTGCTGATTAGTCTCTGCATGGTGCCTCTGCACCATCCGCCCCTTTTTGTCTTAGGAGATCGGCTCTCCAGAAGGGTGGAGGGAGCAGAGAGGATGGAAGAAGGAAATAAAGGCCTGGGAGAGAGGCAGACCCAGCAGCTTCAGTGCAGTCCTTTCTCTCAGGGTTTAAGTCCTGATGTGATGTCTGAGCTGCAGCTCGAACCCGACTGTCGGCTCCTTTCCCCTCCAGAAGGCAGCAAAAATGTGGGGGTTTCTCAGGCCAGAGAAAGGAGAATTTGGGTTGTCTTTAGTAGACCTTGGACCAAAACACCTGCTATGGCTGTTCGGGGCATGTTCTTCCTTCCACATGCAACATGGCATGACTTGGATGCTCAGAAGCAGCTTTCATGGACTTCAGATCTGAAGATCCTTGGATTTGCTTCCTTGGAAGGGCCACCACCCAGGAGGCCTCTCAGCCTGCAGAGCCTCCAGGTGCCACAGAGGGACTGGGAGGGTCAGCAGAAGGGGTGACGACTGATCCTTGTTGGGGCTTCCCAAGCCCTCGCACGGCTGCTCTCACTGGCTGTTCCTGCAGGAAGCTGCCGTCCCCCAGCTTGTGACTTTGAACACAGAGCCAACATTCCCAGCTCAGAAGAGATGGGAATCACGGGTGGGTGTAAAGGGCATTTGTAGAGCAGAGACAGAGGAAGAAAATGTCTCCAAAAGAGGAGAATCTGAGAGGAGAGGCTGTCGTGGTTTGGTGCTTTGTCTGTACTGCACCAGCAGCGGGAGGAGAAGCTGGGGCGCTAGGCTGGTTTTGCGTGGTCAGAGCTTTAATGCTTATTTGATGTTGAAAAGCTACAGCAAGAATTAAGCAAAAGGGCCCTAGAGAGCCCTCGAGACCTTCATTCTTCCTTTTATGAGAGGGGAGGAGAGGAGCTTTGGGAAGAATTCAGATGGGTTGTGTGAAGGTGCCCCTGATTTACCCACTGCTGTTACTTGGCTCAACTTGAAGTCGAGTCTGTAAGAATTTACTGAGAAACCCTGAGCTGTTGTTCGCTGTCCTGTAGCACCATGAAATGTGGTGCTGGATGATGCTACAGGGCTGTCTGATGCTGCCCCAACCTGTTTGGTCCCTACTGGGGTCAAGGGGCTTCCTATTGCAGTTAAAAAATGAGCTGATTTAGGCGTCTCTCTGGCATTTTATGTGAGAGTGCTCAATGTTTGTGCATAAACGTAATGAATGGACATCGTACAAGTAGGCAGCCCTCAAGAAAAGATAACTTGCAGTGCTCCGACCCAGCTTGCTCCCCTCTGGTTGTGCTGTGTAAAGAACTCGGTGCAAAACTGATTCCGCCCAGATCAACCCTCGAGTTCCCTCAGGGCACCGCGGTGGGGATTAGCAAATAGACGTAACGTTCGGGCGGGCAGCGCAGCTCCCGCGGGGACGGGTTCCCCGTGCCCAGGGACCAGCCCCGGCTGCTCTGGAGGAGCCGTTGGGCTCCCAGCCCTTCAGGTGGCCGCCGCGGTGGCCTTTGGAGCAAACGCCTCTCCAGGGCTACCTCGGAGGGTACAAGTGAAGGTGATGGCCACCACGACAGACATGTTCTATCCTAATTTGGGAGAAAATACATAGAGGAAATGTGACAGGAGGGAAGGAGCCTGGGATATGAGGGGGCCTCCAGGTAATGAAGTTAATTGGATATGCTGATTTGAATTGAATGTGCATGTAAGGGTTGTCATTAATTTCCTTATGGACATATCTGTGATTTAAAGGAAAGATACTTAATGGGATTACCGTTCCACTTGGATTTCAAGGGGGGACTTCCCACGCAGGGCTCCTTGTAGTCAAGGACATCCCTGCATGTTGAGTGCGCACAGGGAAGCCCAGGGCACTGGAGCGGGGTCTCCTCCCTGCGACGGACCCGTGGGACAAGGTCTTGTCCCGTGGCTCACACGGGGCTCACCAGTGTCTGAATTAGCAGATTCAGAGCCCGGATCCACTGCAGACTCCTCGTACAGTCACTCAGCTTCCCTGCAGTTTATTTAGGAGCCTTAAGTGGCTCTGACCCAGCTCCCAGGAGCATCAGAAAATTAGCTGATGTTAGCAATTCTCCAGGGAATTCTAAGTGCGAAGGGTACTTTACACACAGAAGAATCTCATATAGGGCCTGAAGGGCTCTGGAGAACAACTTGTGTGGAGATTTGCTTTTCCCATTCTGGATTCTCCCCTCCTTGAGGATGCTGCACTTGCTTCTCAGAAGCCAACACAGACCCCAGCGCGGTGACGTGTGAAATGAGCTGGTGAAAAACGTACGATCATGAGAGGGATGGAGAAAGTGCCTGATCATCACATGCGTCTTCGCCTCCTTTTTAGCTTGATTGGAGAATAGTCTGTCTTAATTAAATTGGATTAGCGAATGTAAATGCTTTCTGCAAAGATTGTTTGATAGAAGCACGTGCAGGAAGACTGGACTCATTTATTGGTCTTGTCTTGTCTTTGGGAAGCTTTTGCTTTGCTGAATCCCATGTTTGTGGAAACCACCATTAGTAGGAACTGCTATTAGGAAATTACCTTAGTCTAGGGAGGAGAAGCCATGCAAAATCTGTGATGGAAAGGGTAGGGGAAGGCCGTCAAACCAATACTCTGCTCCAGCCTGATGCAAAAACCTGCTAAATTTCCAGCACTGAAGTAAGAAATCCTGCAGTTTTGCAGAAAGCTTTTTTGGGGGGGGAATGCTCAAGAGCTGATAAATGCAGGTTTTGATTGCAAAAAATGTGGTAATTCTACAAAGACCCACCTTGGTAGTAAAGGACGTTTCATACGTTGCCCTCAGTTTCTATAGGCAACGCGCTAGTGTGACTTCTAGACCCAAGAGAATCCTATTGAAACGTCCATTTTACAGAAATGCAGTGTTATTTTGTATTATCCACCCTCAAGGGCCAGGAGCGGTAGCATGGAAGGAGCAATCTCGAGGCTCTGGGTTTGTCTGAGCTTTTCGCTGCGTCACCGCTGGGTGCAAAGAGCCCAAGAGCCGGAGCCTCCCCCCCTTGCGCTCGGGGGCAGCCCCTCAAACTGGGAGCTACCAGCGCAGGCGCTTTGGGAATCGCTTCCCATGGGGTGCTGGAGCACATGGGAAAAGCTGCAGTTCTTGAGGGGTTACGGAGGGGCGGCCTTGCCTTGCTCGTGGGATGTGCGACGGGGACTCGGTGAGCTCTGCGTCTGGCACCAGGCATTGCATGTGAGAGTGGGTCACACCGAAACACTAATAATGAACACGGACAGCTAATTTAATCACGGAACGTTCCTACAAAGACGTTCAGTGTCATCTAATGGGAGCCTGCTGGGAGAAACTGGAAAGGAATCCAGGGGTATTGTGGATCTCATGCAAGCTGGGCAAAATACAGCGCAGAACCCTTGACGCAGCAGGTGTGGTGGAGCTTCTCATCACGAGAGCGGCTCGTACGCTTATCGCCGTGGGTGCCGCGCGGCACCGTGTGCGCGGCGCTCTGGGGCGTTTTGCTAATCTCTCCAGATAACGCAGAGCTTACGCCTGCCGTCGCCGTTGTGCGGGTATTAGCCGCCCAAATCTCCGCCGTGCCTTGGGAGAACCGCGGCCGGCGGCACCGCAGAGCCTCCCGTTCCGGCGCGGGTGGAAGCCTGGGGGCTTCAGCAGCGCTGCCGTCCCCGCGGCCCGGAGCGAGCCCTCCCGGGCTCCCGGGGACGCTGCCGCCTCCGCCTTTGCAGAGGATGGACTTGACGTCCCTCTCGCGGCACATCATGGCAGCGTTGCCGCGGCAGACGCGTGGCAGCGGCGTCGCCGTTGCTCGAGGACACGCAGCGGGTGGGACGTGACGGGGCGTCCCCGCCAGCGGCGCAGCTCCCTGCACACAGGGACCCCCCAGCCGAGAGCGGTAATTAAATCGCACTAAGGCTTTAATGGAAGGACTTCTGACGGTGTTGCCGTGGTAGCAGCTTTAAACAGGCGGCTCCGGCCGCCGTTGTGCTGTGACGCGGGTTGTCCTCCAAGGGACCTCGTGTTTAGCCGGCTCCGCGCGGCCCACGAGCCACTGCCGGGCAGCGCGGGGGGCCGGGGCGCCGCTGCCCGGGGCTGCTCCGAAGAGCAGGTTTTTGCTGACGCCCGTGGTGCTGCCCCGAGCCCGAGGCTGCGACGGCAGGAGGTCGGCGCGGCGGGACCCGTGTGCTGCGAGCCAAAGGGAGCAGCCGTGCCCTGCGAGCTCCGCGCTGCCCTTTCTGAAGGTTGAGATCGTCCGAAGCTGCTGCTCGAGGCCGCCGCCGCCTCCGTGCTGCAGGCGGGCACGGAGCAGCGGCAGGCGACGCGCAGGACGGGGCGGCTCGCGGCGCCGCACGGGGCCTCCCTGCGCTCCGAGGTTTCTCCGGGAAGGGGCAGTGCCCCGTGCCAGCCGCGTGCCCGGCCAGCGGGCAGCAGCGTCTCTGTCGCTGGGAGCCGCGGGGCCCTCGGTGGCCTCCACGGAGCCGCTGGCTCGCGTGGCTGCTCTAATCTCCCCGCCTGACGTTTGCCAGGGTTTTGAGCTTGATGCTATGTAGACACCGTGTTGCAATCAAATGGCTATTCAAATATGCAAATCCTGGTAGGAAAGACAATGTAAATTGTTTGTTTATCCTCCTGCCTCCCCCTCGCACGGCTCCCAGGGCTATGAATTATTAACTTTTGGAAGAGATGATACGTTCTCAGCAGCAGCAGCTCCTGGTGGCGATGGGATTTGTCACGTCTCGGGCAGGTTTTCCTGCAGGGGCAGGGGGTTGTCTGTTGGCGTGGAAGATTCCTAGGAGGAATCCATGAGACTGAAGGAGCCATCTGGCCACGGGGTTGGCCATCGCTTGCTCAGCAGCGTGAACTGGACTCGTGCTGCCTTGCCGAGTCTTGCCTGGTTCAGCGTGAGGGGCTGACAATGTCATCTCAGGATTTTAAAGCAAAGATGCTATTTTGGGGCCGCAGGAGGACGTGGTGATTGTTACGGGCCAGTTGGTTCTTCGGATGGTGCTACGTGAGAGCAGAGCTATCGTCCTTCCCAAGCAGCCTGTAGTAATGCTGCAGAGGGGTGGTTTTCATCAGCACCTGGGTACTTTAGGACATGCCTTTCTGTTTTGCTTCACTTTGCTTTTACTGTTGGATGCCTACGAGTGGTCATAGCACGGTGGCTGTCTGTAAGCTCACCTCCCAGCAGAAAACTTTCCCCTTGCTTCACGTGGACTGGGGAAATATTGTTAGGCTCAGTGCAGAAAGAATCTCTGCTTTAGCTCTTGCATGTTCATGGCGCTTGCCAACTGGCTTGGCTTCGTATCTCCAAGCTGCAACTGTTATTTTAAATTTGATTCTTCTTCTTACCTTGTCCTCCTCCTCTCCCTTCTCCCCGTCCCCCTCCAAAAAAAATTGGAATTTGGCTGCTATGAAGTCACCTGCTTGTGCTTTTTCCAGATCCGAGCAGATGGTCCTCCCCACGGTGGAATTCAGTATGAAATGGTCACAGTTTTCAAGGACGGGAGCCCTATCCTTCGAGACATGGCCTTCTCCATCGACCAGAAGTACCTGTACGTCATGTCGGAACGGCAGGTAAGACGTTCTGCGTCTCCACATCTGCAGCTTCCTTCCCTGCGGAGGATGCAGGCGGTGCCTGCTGAGCTAAGGCTGCCTTGTCTGTTGAGCTCCCCGCTGAAGGGGTCACGTTCCACCTCGGGTAGAGCCCTCACTCCCGCCTGCTCCGGGGAAGCTGCCGCGGAGGCTTCGGGGCGAAGCGCTCTAGGATCTGCTCATAGACAGCAGAGAATGAGCAGGTACTAAACAAGTCCAATTGCACTGCGGAGTAGATTGTTCCTTCCAAAACTAGCAAAACTGGTCACTAACTAATCTAATTTAATGGTGTCATTAAAATATTAATCTCACGATGATTTTCACAGGTAGCCTTAGTATCCCTCACGTGCTCATACCAGTGACAAAACACCCTGAGTGAATGTGAACCAGTTTTTTAGCAAAATCCAGTGGGGATGCCTCCAACTCATCTCTTATGAGGCGAGAAAGTCTTAATATTCATCAAAGTGCTAATTTGCTTAATTGTGAAACAAAATGATGTGAAGAGAATTAGCAAATAATGCAATATCCCTGGAATGTTAATTCCGTTTCTTCAGTGAGCCCAGGTCCAGGTACCAAGCAGAGGGTGGGAGGGATGTTCTTAGCTGGGCTGTGATCATGCAAGCACAGGCAATAAGACTGTGTTGATGTATAGCAGCTTCCCAACAAAAAACCCATGTATCATTCCTCTATCAAACCCATCTTCTTGCTCAGTTAGCAGCTGCTAGGATCAGCTTTATGCTGAAATGAGTTGAGAAAAGTAATTGCTTCATCCTAAATCTGGAGCTCTGCTTAGGCGTCGCGTCCTTCCACACTCGCCCTGGCGCCCGTCCCAGCCCTGTCTGCATTTCACTCCAATTTATGTGCAGTTCCTTTGAGCTCTCCATGAGCCTTTCATGTTTCATTGCCAGCTTCTTCCAAAGCAGAATATTTGACATTTGCTTTCACTCCCACAAAGCACAGAAGCAACAGTTGCACAGCCCGGTTCAGGGGCGAGGGGGAAGAGAAACTTTGCTTCCAGCTACTTATCCCGAGCTCTTTAAGCACATGATTTAAGAGTGCTTATTAGGAGCTTTCACAAGCACTCTTCCCACTGCACCTGCTTTCAAATAGCTCCTGTGGCAAAAGAGAAATGATTCTGGCTCTGACTGTTGGAAGCGGAGCTGCGTTTCGCAGCGTGGTTCTAGCACACAAACACCACTGCTGCCCACAACCGAGCGAGGCTCGAGTAGCGCGAGATGCCCCCGAGACGCGTTGTGGGAGCTGCACGACGTGGGGAGCTGGGGCAGGAAGAGCAGCCGCGATGCCGATGGTGCCGGGAGCTGTTGGCAGAGTTACGCAATGCCCAGGCACCGAAATAGCGGTAGGTGCCGCAGGTCGGCGTCGAGAAGCAGTTGCTATTTGAAGAAAATGCATACATTAATCAGAACCCTTAGTGTTGCTGCCACGATGCTGTGAAAAGCAGAGAGGCCCGAGGCTGCACCTTGGGATGAGGCAGCAGCAAGGGGTTAATGTCAGCACAGAAGGAGAACAGCAGGGAAAGTCTTGGGGCCACCAGGAGCCCCCGGGGTAAGGACATTCTCATTCTAAGGGCCAGTGTGTGATGCAACCTGCGTCAGCAGCCTCTGCAGGTGCAGAAAAGCTGCTGAGATTTCTTGCTTTTAGCGAGAAAGCCCGACAGAGGCTTACAGGAAGAAAACGCTGGTTTTATATGTATATATATGTATAAAAATAAAGTGGCTTTGTAATAATTCAGTCCTGAAGCATTAATTGTCTGTGAGTCAGGAAGACTGGAGCTTTTTTTATTGTATGAAAGCTCCATGCATTTCAATTGTGCAGGTCCTGTAGGACAAGAGCAATTTTACGACTCCAGGGCAGTAGCCCCTTTCCGGTCAGTTCTCCGGCCGCCTGCGCGAGCCCATGAGGCTGCAGCGCTTTCGCGGGCAGCGCTTGGTTTTTGCTCCCACTTGCGCCCGCAGCCCCTGAGTGCTCATTTTGGGCTGAGGGCATCGTGCGAGCACCGAGGAATTGGGGCACAGATTTTTGCAGCTCTTGATAGAAGAACAAATTGCTGCTATTTTTAATCCTGGAGCGAACAGAGGTCCCGCGCGAAGACGTGGTAGGCACCAGGGCGGAACTGCCGTCTCTTGAAGACTTCACCGCTTAATCAAGGGCTATAAATAAGAGATTTAAAGCCGCAGGATCAAAGCACTACAGGCTTTGCTGGGAAGGAATATTCCTGTGCGAGGCAAGAGAAACGTGGTCTAACAGGTGAATTTCACCCCCTGAATTTCACCAGCGCCGCGATCTGGGGGCCGCAGGGCAGAGCTTGGAGCAGTTGGAGGTTCTGGAGCACCCAAGCAAGTCCCCTGCATCCATCTCTGGCTCCAGGTAAAGAAGCCGTCTCTCTGTCTGCTGCCAGCAGTGCAATATTGGCTTAGCAAACGCCCCTGCCAGCAGCTGGGGATGTGCAGGTGCCTCTGGGACAATCTGTTGCACCCCGACGTGCCCACATCCTGCGCGAGCTGCTCCGCATCGCGCTGAGCTCTGGGGATGTGGACGGAGAGGCGGCCGGGCAGGGGCCGCCCGGGTGATTTAGAGAGGCTGGAGCTGGCACGAGGCCTGAGAAAGGCCAAGTCCTGAGCTCCGAGGGAGCCGGGCTGTAAATACTGGCGTGCCCTGAAAAGAACTGAGACAACAGAATAAAAAATGCACGAGATGCGGCTAAAAGGGTCTGGAGCCATTAGCATAGGGGGGGAAAAAATGACCTGATTAAATTTTTAACTATATTATCTGCAAGTTGAACAGCCAGTTGCTGCACTGTTACAATCCCAGCAAAGTTCGAAGCAGGGACTGGGGGAGCAACCACGGTGCCAGGGTCCCTGCACTGCTCATGCCCAGGTACCAAGCGCTGCCCACAGCTCACGCGCCCAGTCTGGGTTTTTCCATTTTCCTCCCTCTAGTCAATTAGGAGTAATTAAGGAATTCAGCTAAAATGTAGTCTGAGGTCATTACCAGCATCCACCTGACAAGAAGGATGTGTTAATTAGCAGTAATTGACCCGCTCGGCCTGGTGGGACACACGCTGCCTCATTTCCCTGCCCTGCTGGCAGTGCAGTTGTCCTGCTGCCCCAGTCCTGGCCCTGGGGGATTTATCCGCCTGTGTCCAGGGTGGCCACGGAGCATTGGAGTGCTGGGGATGCGGAGCTGATAGCCCTTGCAGTAGCAATTGCTTAAGAAGCAGCATCTGTGGAGGAAGTAGTGGAAAAATGCCCCAATGCAAAGATGAAGCATTGGGGGGCGGTGGGTTTGTTTATCCAAACGAGACGTGTTTCAGACCTTGCTCGTACGGTTCTTTCTTGCTCACAGCCTTTGTTTGCTTTGCTGTGTTTTCCTTCAGATTAATCTATTTTTCCCCTGCCAGTCGCATCCGTGGGGTTCCCCTTTATTTACTGTGGCATTTTCTTCTCTTTCCAGAGCCTCCTGTTGCACAGAGCTAGCGCTAAATTCCCAGGCAGGCAATCTGAAATGCTTCGGGAGTGCAGGGTTCGGGGCTGGCCAACAGGCAAAGCACGGGGCTGATTCGGAAGCGTTTTGGTGTCTCCCTGCACGGACAGGCAGACGCGGGTCGCTCCTCTGCGCTCTGCTGTATAATCAGAGCAAGGCGGGAACTCTCTTCCCCAGACAGATAATTCCTCCGAGGAGAAATGTGAAATTTCACACCGCCCATTGCAGCGAGTGCTCAGCTATGAAATTTAAAAGAAAACCTCCAATTCCTCTTTCTTTCTCCAGCAGAGCTTTTTTTCGCTCTTTCTTCCTCCTTTCCATGCTGCTGTAATAGTTAGTCTTCTCAGCAAATGAGTTTGGCGGCTATTGAGCCGGTGAGGAGGGGAATTATTCGCACCGGGCACGAACAGAAAAGAAACATAACTCACAATATGGTGAGGGGAGCTCTGAAATTGCACAAATTATTCTATTTTATACTTTAATTAGTTTGAATTAGCAATGGGAATAGATGCATAAAATGATCCAGTGAAGGGTGAAATGGAAAAAGGGATACGCTATAGAGTATCACTTTATTATTATGAAGTTTGCAGGAAGTAAGCGGAGATGATGCCCAGGCACTTGCCCGCCTGAATCTGCTCCCAAGGAGCTCCGAGCTGGGGACTCTGCAGCGGGGACGACATCGGGCCGGGGACCGGCCCTGCCCTGGCCACCCGACACATTGCGGGCGAGAGGGGCAGCCCCGGCCCAGCCTGGCACCTTCTCCATCCTCCGCATTAGGCTGATTCCGAGGCCTGGCAGGGACAGAAGGATATGGAAAGGCTTTAGATCCACCCTGAATCTTATCCTGAACGCCCTAAGGCATCGTCGTTCTTTCCCCCAGGGTGCTGGAAAGTTCTGCAGCCTCAGATTGGCTGGGTTTGCACTTTCAGTATCTCTGTTTTATTGGTTTCAGTCCAGATCAGATGGGGGAAATGTAGCTATAAACAGAGATTCCTGCAGTAATTTTGAGATGAACAGTACTTAAAAAAAAAAAAAAAAAAATCTAAATTCCAGGCCAAACCTCCAAACTACCGATGCCGTAGGATCTCCGCATCCTGCTGCAGAGGGAAGCCCTGGGAGGAGATGCGATCTCAGCCGAGATGATTCTCGACCCTAGATCAGGGGGCTGTTTCTGCTTTGCTGCCTGCTGTGGGACTGTGCTGCGAGGGACAAACACAGAGTGCAAGAGCAGAAGTGTCTCCAGCCGCACGTGTGCGGAGGAAGGGGCCGAGGTTTCCCCGGGAAGCCCGGGGGGGTCTCCCGGGAGCAGGCGAGCGCAGGGCCTCCGGCGCGGCCGCGGCGCTGCCATTCCTGGCCTGGGCAGGCGGCTCTGCCAATGATCTCGTGTTTATTTTAGCAGCGCGCAGGAATGCGCCGGGCAGACTAAACAGCGCGGCTGGGGCCTCCCATCCCCGCGGCCGGGCCGGGACGAGCCCGGCGGCCGTCGGAGGAGCTAACGGTGCAGTCCTGAGCATTTTGCGGGGGGAACCCTGCTCGTGTGACGCTACAGCCAAGAAGGTGCCTCGGTCCCGCGTCCCTGCCTGGCCTCACTGAGCGACTCCGACGCGTCCGCGCGTTTTGCTCTGCGCTGCCAGGTTTATCCCCAGAGCTCTGAGCTGCAGGAGCAACGTGGCTTTCCAGAGAAGAAGCTGGAGCACGGGGGTGCTAAGTGACCTCGCCGCCGCAGCAGAAATGGGCTCGTTCCGGTACCCACGCGGCCTCCGCCGCGGCTCACGTTGGAGCAGCACCGCGCTGCACAGCTGGCCGACTCCGGCAGCGCTCCGGGCGCTTGTTCCCTTCCCTGCGAAACATCTGGAAGTGGCCGTAGCCGGCGGCTCCTTATCAGGCTTGACTGAGCAGTAGCCTGATCCATCGTGGCAGCCTGAGCGTTTCAGCTGAGATTTCATATGCATCGGTGGTGCCAAGTTACAGCTGTGAATATTCATGTATTCTGGCTTTTCTTTGTGCCCCGGCTGGGACCTTTTTTCCCTCCAAACCTCCTTGAACTTTGGCAGGGCCTGTAACCAAACCAAGCTGGTTTGGGAGGCAAAAACAAAGCTCAAGCGGGAATTTGCTGTTTCTGACTTAGTGTATCTGTTACATCAAGCATCTCCATAGCTCTGTGTTGTAAATAGTACCCACAAATAGTGTGCTTGGTTTTAGATGCTCGTTGACTTTATAGGCAAAATACGACAGGATATTTGTGCCTAGTGCTAACCCGAGTGTGGCCTTGACCAGTTGGTTTCTGCTGCATTTGTAAATGCTGGGCAGGGAGACAGGGCATCACCTCTCTTGGTTATCCCAAACTGAGAAATGTTTTTTTTTTTTTAGTCTTAAGAGGTGGTAGGAAAATATTGTGCTTGGGTTATCTTAATTCTCAGAGGGTTGCAGCCCAAAGGGCTGCCGGGTTGCAGAGGAGTTGGCATGGGTGTTTTGGAGCATGCTAGAAGCTCCTTGCTGCAGTGCTGCTCTGGAGTTTACCCACCCAGTTTCTCCTGCAAACACCTATTTATCTGCTCTGTGCCTTTATGGCTGTTTAATTAGTGTTCACGTTTCCCTTCAAACGGAGGTCAAGCTGAGCACTCGGAAAACGGGATGTCTTGCATTGCTAGCACGTGGCGTGGGCAGGAGGGTGCCCACTGCCCTCTTGCACATGGCACCCAAAGGCCTGGAGAAGATCAAATTGGGTTTTCAGGATATCTAAAATGCTTTCAAAATATGTGGGAAAAGGGTGCGTTTTGCGGCGCACCTAGCAGCTCATCAAATTTGGTCAATGATGGACCCAGCTGCATGGACACGTGCCACGTGTGTGAGCATCTCTCGGCAAACACCCCGACGAGGAGACGCTCAGCGCTGCAGCTCGTGGGTGATGTTTCCGTTGTTTCCTCCTACCAAGCCCCACTCGCAGGCTCTTTCCCCTCCCTTTACGAGGTGACTCATAGGCAGGCAACTGTCAGAATCTTGGGTGCTATTAATATCTCGGTAAGAACATGCTGATAAGGTTTTTGGTTTCTTTTGGGGAGAAATTGGAGGGGAGGATGGGTGGCCAGGCCTTGGTGCAAGTAAGCAGACATTCCTACGGCAGAAGGAATGTGCTCCAATCCTTCCTTGTAAAGGAGCTGGCTGCACTGGAGCATCCTGGAGACCAGGTGCCTGTCTGGCACTAGATGAAAACCTGCAACACGGGCCAGTTTCCTGCTCCGGTCCCATCCTGGGACCTGGCGGGGGATTTGGACCTCAGCCCTGCGCAAGGGCAGCGCGAGGCCCCTGAGCCCGGCTCCGCAGCACTGCAGGGAGAGGTGAGAATGTCATTTCAATCCCAGCTGGCAATTTCGGATCCTTTCTTAATGGGCTGAATGTGGTCCCCATAACTATAAATATTCCTGACTTGGGTCAGCTGAAATTGGAGACTTAATGCTATAGAAGGGCAGGGTTTTATTTTATTTTTTTCACTCTGTGTAATCATATTGATGGCAGCAGTGTAGCAGTCTTGAATTATGGGTGACCAGAGAGAAAGAGGGCATCTCCTTAGCTCCCCGTTGTTATTGTCTCTGGGTGCAGCGCAAAATGTGTAGGCTCCGGGCTAGATTGTGTAAATCTCGTTAGAAAGCCATTCCCAGCTAATGAAACCCTGGGAGAGAGGGATTTGGCTTCCCAGCCTTCAGCCTTATAGCAAAGGCTGGAATAAATCCATCTTCAGTTATGTGTAGGCTGTTCTCCCTCTCCCCCATTGCACGCCTGTGTTTATCAGCCAAGTCGGATGCTGTCGTTGCTCTTCGAGATCAGCCTCGGGTCAGTAATTTGTTGCCTCTGCACCTGAGTGACTTCAAGTGCAATTACCTTCTCTTTTTAAAAAAAATAACTAAAAACTAGTGTGAAAAGAAATCTCACCTGGTCTTAAATCCTTACACAGAAGCAGCAAACAGACATGCAAATAATTACAGCTCCCCCGCCGCGCTCCTGCTCCGCGGCTTGCTTGGCAGCATGTGTTAATTCAGGAGAGCAGAGCTGCTGAGGAAAGCTGCAGAAGCAAAGTGCCGACGTGAACGTGGTGCGTCTCGTTGCTGGAGGCGGCCGGCCCGGCCTGCGGAGCCGCGGTCCCGCTCGGATCGAGCTGCTCTGCCAGCTCCTACTCTTCTCTGTCCTTGGCTTGATGGCCCTTTTGCTGCCTGCTGCAGTTCCGGGTGCATCTCTGTATCCCTGGCCCTACTGATAGAGAGGTGCAATAGGTGTCATTAGAGACGAGGTCTTCGGCTTCCAGAACGCGCGTGCAGACACGTTGCAGCTCCGTGGCGCTGGGCACAGCGTGCGGCTCCCGGCGTTCGTATCCAGGGACACGCTGCCATCCCCATGCGGCACAGGGGGCTCTAAGCCCCTTCTGTTGAAACCTGTCCTTGTAATGTGCCTTTTCCCCTCGCTGCGGCATTTGTAGACACGACAGTAGCAATGTCTACTGCTCCGTTCTCTGCTTTTCCTTCTTTTGTCTATTTTTCCCTCCACCCCTTTCCATAGCGAACGACAGGTGGAAAAGCTGCACGCACAACAAGGCACTAGCGGGAGCAAAACGGGCTGCGCTCCCAGCTCGAGGGAGCGGGGAAACGTGCAGCCCTCCGCACATCGCTCGGAGGAAGCGCCCGCGAGGGCTGAGCTAGAGCCTGGGCAGAGCTCCGGGCTGCGCTGGGCTCGGCGGCCGCGCCGCGTGTCCGCGCGCCTCTGCCTCCTGCTTTGCGTGCAATGAACTCTCTGAAGGCTCGAATACTTTTTTTATGCTCTAACTAATCTTCTTAATGCTTTACAGCCTTACAGTTCTGTAATTGAATGCATTTTATTTAGAAAATAACATTTAGTGCCACTTTGGATTTCCAATTATTCTTCAATCGGACTTTGAGGGCCTGATGTCTTTGTCATTTTGATATGCGCAAAAGATGGCAACATCAGAGCAGCCAAACAGTGAATTATTTCCACTCCTGATTACTAGGCTTGTGTGTAAAATGTGCAAGGCCAAATTTAGTCTTGGCAAAAGACTTTTGAAATGAATTAAAGTATTACACCAGCAGCAAATTTGTCCCCTGACTTCCAAGGATGCTGGAAGAAACTACAGCAACCATAGCTGTCAGTGGAGAGCAATGTGAACGTGTCCTTGCGCTGGCTGACGTTAACGGCTCTGACCCGAGGTGTGCAAAACGCCTGGCGTGGGTTTGTGCTGTGGCACCGGCAGCAGTGACGCTGAATCCGCGCTCCAAAAGGGAGGTTTCTCCTACTCATTTCTGGGCATCAAGAGCTGCCAGGAGCAGGAAGAGCAGGGACGTGTGATCACTGGTGGCACCTCCTGCTCGCCGGGTGACACCGCGGTCTGATCACACTGACGCGGCCCCTGGTTCTGCTCCAAGGCTGCTAACGAGCATCGGGAACAGCCTTGGTGTCTTCGTGCTGCACGGGCGGGTTGCTCCAGCGAGCGGGAAGCCTCTTGGAAGACAGGGAGAGGGAGGCTCATTTGCTCATGGAAGAGAAGATGGGAGCTGCGGCAGGGCTGCCCCTTTTCCCTTGTGCCGTTTGTGACGGTCCCCGGGTCCTTGGTCCTGCCGGGCTGCGGGAGCGGGAGTTGGTGCTGCGCTGTTGTCAGGGGAGGACGACGATCACAAACTTTCTTGTAAGTCACTGCTAGGACACTGCTGCCCGTCTCCGTGCGTCCTTGCTGCTCCGAGGGGACACAGAGGTTTGATGTGCGTCTTAGCGAGCTCTTTGTTTCCAGCTTTGATTCTGGCCTGCAATGAAATAGCTAATTAACGGCATGTGCTGCGCTGCCGGAGCGCCGCGCTCCGGAAGGGGAAGGAGGCTCTCCGAGACGGAGCATCCCTGGAGCCTCGCGTGGCCGGCACCTTGGGGACAGGCCTTGCCGGGAGAGCCGATGGCCTCCTGGAGCCTGGGCTCGTCTGCAGGGCCCGTGTTGTGCCCCGAGGGCCATCCCGGTGCTGGACCGAGCGCGAGGACGGAGCCTGCGTGCGACGCGACATCGATCCCCTCCCCCGGGCAAAGGGCTTAAAGCTCGTTTTCTTCCCAAATTAGAGGCTGGATGTGCTTAGGAGGGTTCATTTCTCATGCTGGTGGGCAGGTTGTCAGCGGCAACGGGCAGCGTGGGCTGGGTGGCGGATGCTGCGCGGCCGTGGTACCCAGCCGCAGCCGCGCTCCCGAGCGAACGCGGAGCAGCACCATGAAAACAGGGAGGTGGCTGGGTGACCTGGGGAGCTACGTGGGGCCCTTGAGTGCCTTGGATCTTAAAGAATCTGTGCAGTTCCGCTCTATGTTGCCTCATAATTTCCTGTAGTAACTTAAACATCTTGAAGAGCCCCGAAGTGGTTCAAAACTTGGGAATGAGGGGTTGTTTATGTGCCTGCTCTGCGGCATCCAGCAGCGCATCCCGGGGGCGCAGCAGCATTGGGGATTGCCTGGGAGCCTGGTCCGGGCACGGGGGCCCCTTGGGGCGCAGCCTGCGGGGCAGCGGGGCAGGTTGGAGGGGGTGTCAGGGAGCGTTGCAGGCAGCATCCGCGGGGGATGCCGATGTTTTTCCATGCAGGAATGAAGCAGAGACAGAGCTTGGCCACGCGGAGCCGGGAGGGAGCAGCGGGCAGCGCGCGGAGCCGCAGGCAGGGCGGGCGCTGCCGTCCCCGCTCCGCGCGGCGCTCCCGGCCCCAGCTGCCGCCCGTGCACACGCGGCTCATTTTTCATACTGAGCCCAGCTGCCGCCAGCGTCTCCCGCTACCCCTGTTCCTGCCAGTTTTATGAGGAGACGAATAAGGAGGGGAAACAGATAACTGCAGAGGTTCATTTGCCAGTTGTCAGGCTGCCGGCGCATCAGAAATAGAGTCATCGCTCGGCTCGCTCCTCGCCGCGGCGGTGCCGCCGCCTCCTCCGGCAGCGTTCCTTATTCATGGCCTCGCGCGCTCCTTGCTGGAGGCAGGGGCCTGCCGAGGCTCCCGGTCTCCCCGGTCGGCTCTGCCCGTGCTCACTGGCTGCATGTGTGAGCGGGGGAGCCCGGAGGCTCTCCCGGCGGGAGGAGCGGAGCCCTCGGCCGGCAGGCTGGATCCATGGAGCAGCCAGGGCTCTGCTCTGCCGGCCGGCCCGGCCGCCTCCGCACGCTGCCCTGCTTCCTCCTGCCCCTAATTAGCAGCTCTCGGAGAGAGGGAAGAGAGGCCGCCCGTGGAGCGAGGCCATTAGCCCTGTCCCCAGCAGCTGTCCCGCCGAGCGGAGCGGTTCGGCAGCTGCTCCCTTGCAGCAGGAGGGCAGCTGGGCAGAGCGCGACAGCCTCGCGCCTCCGCCGGGCAGCCCCACGCCGGGATTTGCCGCCTGGCGCCTCGGCCCGCCTGGGAAGCCCAACCAGAAACGTTAGCCGAGGCCTCGCGGCCACTGGAGCAGCACGAGGGTCCCCGAGGCCTGAGCGGAGCAGTGGCCTCCTCGGGTATCCTGAGTCAGCAATGGCCCCAGTGAACTGATTTTCCAGCAGCCAGCGTGGTGGGACAATGTGTATATATATGTGTGTATATATATATATATATGTGCAAGTGTGTGTGTCCCAGTACTGCCAGTGCTTGTTGCTTTTAGTGGCAACGAGTTCCACGTTTTAATTAAGAGAGTTACGAGGATCCTCCCTGCAGTTCTGGGGCTCCCTGGAAACGGAGAGCTCCCGATTCCACGCAAGCTGATGTATTGCGAGGTTTCAGTCGGAGCGCACTCGCCCCGTGGCCGTTCCTCGAGCCGCTGTGTAGGCAGTCTCGGCAGCAGCCTGCGCGATCTCTGCTTCAGTCCGCAGGCTCTATTACTATGCTGATGCCAATTATATTTACGGAAATATATGCAGATGCTTCTGAGGCTGCGGTAGAGCAGAGAGGAGCTTCCTTGCCCAGAAAGCCCCTGTTCCGAGTGCCATATCCGGCTGGAGCTGCTGATGTCAAGACCCTGTTTACAGCAGGGCCGGATTTGGCTTCTAGGGACAAGTGACTTAACGCTGCAGCACTGTGAACATTAATGCAGCAATTCTGGAGTTTACATATGAGCTCTGAGCTTCTAACTGCAGCCCATTGCCTCTGCCTCCCATCAAAGCAGCGCCGTAGCTTCAGAGCCACTCTTTGATTTGCTTCTCCCGAGTAGCAAAACAGCAGCCCGAGGAAAAGCAAGTAAAGATGACAGTGAAGTTCTTTGCTCAACCTTCCCCGGCTATAAAAGGCGCTGCAGTTTTTATTCCTGCTTAGGGGAGGTCCTCGCTCGGCCTCGCCAGCCTCCCCGGGCACGTCCAAGCCGCAGTGTTCGCGGGGGGGCAGCCACTGTTGGGAGCGCTGCCTTGGGTGGCGGCACCGAGCACGGGCCCCAAGGATGGGAATGTTGTGGGGAAGGTTTCATGGGCGAAACCCACCGTGTTGTGACCTCCCGAACGCCCCTGCCTGTGTGTTTAATGCAGCCCCCGGGCGAGGGCTGTTTCTTTTGCTCCGTGCTGGCCCCTCGCCACGGGCGGCCGGGGCTGCTGGCGCCCGCGGTGCCGTGAGCGGCTCGGGAGTCACCCTAGTACTTGGGAAAGGAATGTTAAAGGGCTGTTATGTAAACCGGCCGCTGCCTGAACAGACTGTGTTTTCAGTGTAAATCTGCTGCAGGGAATGATTAAACCTTCATTTAGTCTTTTTTTATTATTTCATTAAATAAGATTTATACAGGTACAGCCCTGGAAAGGTCATCCGTCCCCGGAGCGCCGGGAAGAGCTCGGTGCATTCTTCCCTTTTCACCTCCCTGCTTCGCCAGTCGTTCCAAGGTGGGAAAGCGCCCAGACTTGGCGTTTCTGGGGAGTTGATTTATATCCGCCCTGCGCCTCCCTCGCTGCCTCCCCGCGCCCAGCGTCTTTCACACCGTGTCTGGCCACCGTGCAACACTTCCATAAAGGACAAGCCCCCCTTGCTGGCGGCTCTGAAAGGCTTGATAATGAGGGATGAGCCTGAATAAGCCAGTTGCAGTAAGCGCTTGCGAAGCCATTTAAGATCCCTTAGTGGCAAAATAGCTGTGACTTGTCACACCTACGTGTGCCTGCCGCCGGCCTCGCGCTGGGCGTCACACTGGGTCGGTTGTCCATCCACCCTGGTACTGGTTTGGGTCTCCCTTGGCAAGGAGGGAAGGGGGAATTGGAGAGCCCCAACACGTTATTTTTTTAGCCTCTCCATGATCTCCTCTCCCTTTTGGGAAAGAAGCGCCCGAGCAAGCGAAGGGAGGGGGAGGATGTGCTTTAACAGTAAATATAGCCTTGTTATTTATCGATGCCGAGTAATTGAAGTAATTTCATGTCGTTTTTAAATGCAGTGCCTTGGGATCTAATCTATCTGTCTAATATTAATGGGTAATATTTGGTTGCCTCGTTCATTCATTACTGTTTTCATTAAGACTCTAGTCCCATTTAGGAGTCTGTTTGTCATTTTAAACTCCTCGGTTTTATCTTAGTGTGCCATAATCCTTCCTAGCAACTTAAATTTGGGAGCTGCAGGACTGCAGTTTGGGCGAGGGGCCTCTGCCGTCCCGTGCATGGTTTGGTGGGGACGGGGCAGCCCTTCATGACACGTGTGGCCTCGGTGTCCCCGCTTGGGCTCGTGGCCTCCCCTTGGTGACACCGGCCCGGCCACGTCCTCCACGGTGCCGAGCGCCTGGTCCGAGCAGGGATTCCTGGCGCCCAAGGAGTCCACGGCTAATTAGTGTTCCCGGGAACCGACCCATTGTGCCGTTAATGAGTCCCTGGCACCGCTCCGACTAAAACAGTAATTTTAATAAGTGCAGCCCACTTGTACGTGTTGGCTGAGCACCTAATTACCCTGCTCCCAGCTCCCGCCTTGTGCAGACCTCTATTTTTGCCACTTACTTACCAAAGAGCGCGGCAGAGGAGTGCGCTCCTTATAATTATCCACCTTAATTAATTTTCTAAGCGTCTGTTAAACTTCCGCAGGGCTGCAGGCAGGGTGGTACGAGCTGCACGGCGACGTCGAGGCCGTGGATCGGCGCGCGAGGAGCATCCGGGCGGCAGCCCCGGAGCTGCTCCCTCCCGCCCCGCTCTTGGGAAGGTTCATGCCGAGATTTGCTGGATCTGCCCTGAGACACCTCTCCGGTCCCTCGTGCTCCAGCAGCGCCCGTGCTGGGGAGAAGCTAATGAGGCTCCTGGGGCAGCAGAGCCAAGTGCAACGGAGAGGTTGCTCGGATCAGAGTTTGAGGGACGTTCTCCGCGGGTTCTGCAGCACTGTAATTAAATAATCCCTTTGTAGTCATGGAAACGTTGTCTCCGTGTCCTCTCCCACTCACCATTTCGCTGCCCAAAGTCGCGGGCGCCGATTTGATTCCACCAGCCCCTCGGGAGCTCTGACAACCCTCCCTGCGGGGCGGCGCGGGCAGCTCCTTCTGCGCCGCCCCGGCGCCCGCCGCAGCCTCCCCACTCCTTCCCATGCGCTTCCCCGGAGCCCGAGCGCGGGGAAGAGCCGGGGCTGGCGCAACGGTCTGAGCGTCGCGCTCTGCTCAGCGAGCGATGGACGCTTTAAGGCACCGAGCAGGTTGGCAGCTCCAGCGCCCTCCCAGGGTCATTCCAACAGGTTTGCGGGTCGAGCTTCCCCGGCCCTGCCGCGGGGCCGTCCTGGCGGGACATCCGTGGGCCGGTCCCGCAGCGAGCCCGGAGCCTCTGGCCGGGGCAGCCGCCGGCTGTGGAAGCTTCGCTCAGTCTGGGCCCCTCTGCACCCCTTTACTGGGAACCCGGTTCTTGCGCTTAATATATTCTCTGGGACCTTGTGGAGTTTTAGTTTCGTTTTAAATATTTGGAGAGTCCATATTGTTGGGTTTTTTTTTTCTCTTGCTGATGTTTTGGGTCAGGCAGTCAAGGAAAGCAGCAAGGAGACTCCGTAGTGGGTTGTTGAGGAGTAGGGCCGCAGGAGGGAGCCGGGCAGGGTCGGCAGTGCCAGCGCGGCCTGTCCTTGTCACCCCTGGGCCGCCTTGGTGGCAGCATCCCCTCTCCTGGGGCCTCAGGAGCTCTTGGCCGCCTGGAACGGGGCCTCAGGGCACGCGGATGGAGCAGCCGCTGCGCGAGCTCTGCCGGAGCCCCTGCCCGCGGACGCGCAGAGCCCGGGCTCCGTGGGTAACTCCATCCGCAGAGACCGCGGGGCTCTGCTGGGGCTGAGCCTGGCGGTGCAGAGCACGCCCTGAGCCACGACAGCCCTTCCAGGTGGTTGTTGCGAGGGCCGGGAGCGCTTGGGTGACTTGTCTTCTTCAGTGTAAATAGAGAGAACTGTTTGCATTTAAAAGCTAAACACAGAAAAGCAAAGCCCTTTCCAAACGAGCCCTGCGGGGCTGGAGGGAGGCGAGTGCGAGCGGCGCTCGCCCCGCGCGCTCCCCTGCTCCTGCTGCCTCTGCTCAGCTGCACCCAGCGTCTCCGCCGGCTTTTGCTTGGCGACTGTGGAGAAGGGATCATTTCTCTGTCTGATCCCAGTGACTCTTTGCTGGATTTTTCCCAAATCAGCAGTGATCCGTGGTGCTTTTCCTGGTTTTCCACGCATCTGCACCATAGCATGCCTTGTCTCCCGCTCTCTCCCAGCATGGGACTTCAGACGCAAGTGCTTTAGTCTCACCATGATAATTAGGCTGGCAGAGAAGAGTTAAAAACACATAGAGCCAAGAGTTTTTCTATCCCAGCTCCGTGAGGAAGAAGGGAACGGGCTCTCCCGCTCCGCGGTCTCTGAAGGAAGCAGCTCTCAGCAGTGCGGGTTCGCAATAACTTTGCTCTAACACATGGAAATAGCCAATTATCAGTGGGATTTCTCCTGTTTTTCCATTAAAACGAAACATATTGTTTAGAGTGCTGGAATCTGTTAGGTATTTGGGTTGTAACGGTGGCCAATAACACATCGGTCCTGCGAGCGCAGGGCCACGGACCTGCGGGCACCGCTCCGGAGCCGCCGGCAGCCGGCCCTCGGCTCCAGCTCCCGCGCCGCTCTCTGTCCGCTGCGTCGCTTGCCGACTCCGCGCCCGAGCCGTCCCCGGTGTCACCTCTGCAGGTCCCGTTGCTCTCTGCAGCCTCCGCGCGCCCTCGCTGCAGGGTTTCCCCGGCACCGCGGTGCGCGTCCCGCCGCCTCGGGCTCCGCCGGCACCGCGCCGCTCCCCGCAGATGTGCACAGTTTTTGTTGTAGGGAAAGCTGTCGAGTGGGGCTCAGGAAACAAGAAGAATAGCAGCCCTATTGGTGTCATGTTTAGAGAGGAACTGGGTTCTCACTATATCAACAGCACTTGGCGTCAAAGTGGCCTCTGTCCGCCGAGACACTGCTGCCTTTCAGCCCCGAGCGCCCCAGCTGCTGCGGCCGCCCGCGCTGCACTGGCGCGGCCCCGGCACGGCACCGGGTATGGCACCGGGCATGGCACCGGGCACAGCACCCGGCACAGCCCCGGCACAGCACTGGGCACAGCACCCGGCACAGCACCGGGCACAGCACCCGGCACAGCACCGGGCACGGCACTGGGCACGGCACCGGGCACAGCACCAGGCACAGCACCCAGCATGGCCCCGGCACACCACCGGGCACAGCACCCGGCACAGCACCCGGCATGGCACCAGGCACAGCACCTGGCATGGCTCCGGCACAGCACCGGGCACAGCACCCGGCACGGCCCCGGCACAGCACCGGGCACGGCACTGGGCACGGCACCGGGCACAGCACCAGGCACAGCACCCAGCACGGCCCCGGCACAGCACCCGGCATGGCACCAGGCACAGCACCGGGCATGGCACTGGGCACAGCCCCTGGCAGAGCACCCGGCACAGCACCCAGCATGGCCCCAACACAGCACCCAGCACAGCACCCGGCATGGCACCGGTCCTGGCCCCGGCACAGCACCAGCACTTCAGCTCACAGCCCATGGCACATGGTGCTCCTAGGCCCAAAACCCGAGGCGAGAGGCCGGGGTGGGCACGGCCACCACTGGGCACCCCGGTGAAGGAGCCCTCGGAGCGGCCGTCTGGGACGGGGACCGGAGCGGTGCCACTTGGGCATCCCTGAGCACACAGCGTTTGGTGCCGTTTCCTGAGAATGTGAAGCTGCTTTTCCCGCTCACACTCATCTCCAATGCAAGAACTCCCTTTTCCTTAAGTATTTCCCTGTCCATTTCTCCTGCTTTTTTGCAGCCAGCAGCCAGTGGAGCTTTGCCCAGGAGACCAAATGGCTTCATGACTCAGTGTCTAATACTTCCTATTCTTGTCTGGCTTCTGCACAGGTGTCCGAGTGACTTCCCTGACGTTCGCGACCCGCTTTTGTGCCACTCGCCACTGGCTCGGGAGGTCGGTGGCCGCTGTCTGCCTGGCGCCCGGGCGCTCACCGCGCGCCTCCGCTTCCCTTGCAGGTGTCGCGGGTGCCGGTGGAGTCCTGCGAGCAGTACACGACGTGCGGCGAGTGCCTGAGCTCGGGGGACCCGCACTGCGGCTGGTGCACCCTGCACCACGTGTAAGTCCAGCCTGGGCGAAAGCAGCCCCGAGCCCGGCCCGCGCCGGCCGCGTCCTCCCTGCCAAAATGGGTGCGAGTTCCTTAAATCCCGGCTCTCCTTCCTGGGACACTTCCCGCTTTGCAGTGGGAGTGCCCCTGGAAATCCCTGTGCTCCTGGGGAAAAGTAAAGGCAGGCAAATTCCTGCCTTTGGAGAGGTGGGGTACACCTGGCACGGGGAGAGGGTGTCCTGGGGTACCCTCCATGGCAGCAGGGCCTCTGAGCTCTCCTGCTGGCGACACAGGCCAGCTTGGCCGGGCAAACGGGACCTATGAAACGTAGCTGGAAGAGGTGGGAATGCTGCATGGAAAGGTGGGAGTGTATCCGCCCGGGCGGCGCGAGGGAGCGGGACGAGCGCGGTGCTGCCATGCGTAGGGGCACCAAGGGCTCCGCGTTTCCTCCGGGCGCTGCGGGAAGCGCGCTCTGAACGCGGGAGGGGTCTGCGCTCGGCCCCTGCCCTGCAGCCCCAGCCTTCGCTTCCGAAAGCGGAAGGGGGGCGAGGAGGACCCGGCGCGGGGAGGAGGGGCGAGCGCTGGGCGCGCGGAGCCGAGGAATAGAAATCCCGGCGGCCTCGTGCCAGCTCGCAGAGCGGCCCCGCGCAGCGCACGGGAAGCCGAGCGGGGTCAGGCCCTGCGCGTCGCCGCTTGGCCCCGCGCCCAAGCGGCAGGTGTTGGGAGGGTGAGAAAGGAGAAGGAAGGCGGCTCGAATGCAAAATCCGGTCTGGATCAGGGCCGCTGTGCTTCGCTCCGGGTGGAAAGGGGCTCGCGGCGCCCGGCTCGCTTTCCCGCGCTAGTGACCCGAACCCTGCAAGCCACACGGGAAGCAGGTGAAGGTTGTTATCTTCATTTTGCAGAGAGAAAACCCTCGACACGGAGAGCAGAGAAAGGCATCGTTCCCCCTGCCCTTTTGGCCCTGGTGTTTTGCTTTTGGCCCTGATGTTTTGCATTAACCTCTTCCCAGCAAGAGCTTCTTGATGGTGCTTCTCAAACCTCCTTTGAGTTCCCCTGCTTTGCTGGACTGCTCGGAGCAGTGATTACTTTTTAGCCCTTGTCTAAGCTCTAGGTAATTGGGTTCACTCACTGTTACTGAAGCCTCTGTCATGTTGGAGCAGAGGCCCCAAGCACTGCAGATTTTGTGTTCATTTTGGCTTCTCGCTCCTCTGATTCCTTTGCTTCCCCAGGAAGCCAGAGAAGTTTTCAGAAGTTTTCTCATACATGAGAAAGAGGGAATTTGGGCTCCTCTGCTAACACTGGTGTTCCTGGGGATCAGGCGAGGAGGGTCAGGAGCTTCTCCAGCCCGCTGGGAGTAGAAACCTGCAAGACTCTTCCTTGTGCTGCTCTCTGCAAGTGCCTGATTGTCTACAGCCCGATTTATCTCTGTTAGGGCTGTTGCCATAAATAGTATGATAAAAAAGAACCATTTCAGTGAGTCAATGAGATAAAGGCTCCAGTCAAGAGCTCACTTTAAAGCTATCTTACAGTTTCACTTAAACCTCAATAATTCTTCCTTCAGCAGCATTCATATTTAGCTCCATTATATCCCCCCAAAAAAGAAGAGCAAGAGGGTGCGGAGAGCAGCAGGACTGTTTGCAGGGCACCGCAGGGGCCGCTTGGGAGCCGAGAGTGGAAGCTCCGCTGCTCCTTTTCAGAAGGAAATAGTGTCCCAGCCAGGATGAGCGGTCACTTTTTCGGTGCTCAGAGAAGAGATTTTGCAAGGTGCTGGTAGAGCTTAGGTAGACGTGGCCTGGCCAAAGCCCAGCTCTACGTGGGCAGCGGGCTGAGAGGCCCCAAGCAAGCGGCGTGAGCGCCCAGTCGGCGCGAGCCACAGCGTTCACGTAAGCGACGACGAAGAACCTCCTGGTGACCATATCCTGATCCTCTAACCTTTTCACTGCAATTTGAAATAAGGTCAGGATCGATAGTGAAAAGTGATAAGGTTTGCTGATAGTTCATTAACACCTTTAAAATGCCAATATATGTCGTGTGCTCCCAGGAGCAGAGCTTGAAGAGCAGGATTTTCCCCAAATGACACAAGATAGAAAATCACTGAGGGATCCTGCTGCCCTGCAGCGTTGCCTAGTGTATGGTTTGAAGCATTTCCCTAATTCTTGGTTTCCTAGTGGGCACCGCTCTCTGCCCGCACTTCCCGTTCCTGGAAGCGGGAATAGGAGCAAGCCATGGGGAGCAAGGCAGGGAAGCCAGCAAAACGCTCAGGCTGCTGCTGGAGGAGCCGTCCGCGTTCGCAGCACTACCTGAGGCTCTTCAGGAAGAGCGGATGAATGAGCTGTATGTTTTTGTTTGAATGAAAATGAAGGCAGCTTCTCTTGCTGCTTTTCGTGGCTGCAAGCTGCATTCTGGGTGCAGATTATGAATTTACGGCTCCTAGGAAGGACGCCCGGAGGGTGCCGTGCCGTCGTGGCTGGCACACAGAGGCTGGTCCCAGTGCCTCCGGCAGAGGAGCCATTCCCGGGATCGCGGGGTGTTTCTCCCCTCCGGGTCCAGGGATCCTGGGCCTCGGTCCTTGGCGGCCAAGGCCGGGCGCGCTGACGCGGTGCTCGTGTGCCAGGTGCTCGCCGAGGGACAGTTGCGAGCGGGCGGACGAGCCGAACCGCTTTGCCGCCAGCATCAGCCAGTGCATGAGCGTCACCGTGCAGCCCAGCAGCATCTCCGTGTCCGAGCACAGCCTCCCGGTAGGTGCTGGCAATCCGGGCAGGGGTCGATTTCGTTCATCGGGAGCATTTCCAGCCCACTTCAGGTCCGCAGCCGTCAGTCCATTTTCCAGCCTTTCTCCCTTCCCAGAAGCACAAATGTTTCTGCCTGAAGTCAGGCTTGCCGAGGGGCCGCTATGGAGAGGACCGGAGCAGGCAGGGAGCAAATTCCCTCTCCTCCCGGGGCCCTGCTCGCATTTTCCGTGCTCGGGTTTCACTGGCCCTTGAAGGAGAGGCTTTGTTTCCCGGGGCCCCTTGCTTCCTTGTGCCCAGCCCTGCTTGTCCAAGGCGTCCCAGCTGCGTGCGGAGCAGCTCGGCTCTCCCGCGCCGCGGCTCCGGCTGCCCCGCACAAGTGCTGCTGCAGCTGGTGCCCGGCCCGGCTGCGCGCGTGGCCCAGCAGCTGCCCTCGTGTCCTCCTGCCGTGCCAGCCCTCGTGTCCTCGCTGGGGGACATGTCCTGATGTGTCCTGGCTGTGGCTTGGCCACCTGCAGCCGTTTGCCATGGAGGCACCGATGGCCTCCCCATGCAGAGCATCATTGCCCATGTCAAAATGTGGCTTGATGCCACCAGTCCCGAAATGCTGCCTGCCCACCGTGTGTGCATGGGTGTTTTAAGGGGTCGCTGTTCTATGGGAATAACTGAAACCGCAGCAGCGACATGAGCGGCTCCGGCTGCAGCCGAGTCCCCACCGTCCCTCATCTCCTCCCCGCCCCTGCTTTGCCCCTGCTCAGCTCAGCCTGCTGGTGAGCGACGCGCCGGACCTCTCGGCCGGGATCACCTGCGTCTTTGGAAACCTCACGGAGGTGGAAGGCGGCGTGTCGGGCAGCCAGGTCGTGTGCGTTTCGCCGGCGGCGAAGGACGTCCCTGCCATCCCCGTGGAGCAAGGTGGGCCACCAGCTTCTGCACAGCCATAGGAAACGGCAGCCCGGAGGCGTCCGCCAGGCAGAGCTGACCCCAGCGGGGCTGCTGCTGGCGAAACTCATGATTGCCCCAAGGCCCATTGAGCGCAGGGAGATCAATACGGCCCTTCCTTAAAAAATCCACACCTAGAGCCAAGGAGAGCTACGGAGAGGGGGGCCGGGAGCTGCAGCCTCCCCAGCACTGGCTGCCACGGAGGCTCGAGGAGGCAGCCAGGGCTCTGCGGCGGCTCCCGGCTTGGCCATGGTGGGTGGATCGGGAAGGGGCGGCCGTGCCAAGCCTGACTCGGCCCCCCCGAGGAGATGGGGCCATTTCTGCTTTTTGGTCCCACTCTTTGGGGTTGGTCTTTATTCATGTCACTGCTGTCATATTTCCTCTGCCCATAATCAAAATGCTCCTTGCTCTTGAAACTGTTTTCTCCTTGGCATCCTTCCAGGTGCCAGCCATGCTTCCCGACCCATCGCTCTGCGTTTCTAAAACATTATATGGAGCCTGAGAGCCAGGGAACACAGAGGCTGTAGCGGGGGGCAGTAGCCAGGCCAGTGCCAACCTAGCCCAGAGCAGCCCTGGGAGGGCACCCTGCCCTTAGTTCCTCCAGTGCTGACTCTAACACGCCCTTACTGCTCTTCTTTCCCAAATCGTCTCCTATTCTGACTTGGGCTGTTCAGAGCAGACTACATTAGTGTGTTTTTGTGCTGAGCAGAGGCTTTTTTAAGGAATGAGATGAGATCCCAAACTCATTTCAAAGGTGACCTACAGCAGTGCTTAGGCCCTGCATCTCCAGCCTATTTTGCCATCAAGTCTGATTTGCTTGGGAGAGATTGCCGGAGAGAGCCGGCTCGGCGGAGGCCCCGGGGGCTGCGCCGGCTGCTCCGCTCGGAGCGCCCGGAGCTGCCGCAGACTGGCAGCGCGGGGGCCGCCCGGCGCCTGCCAGGGTGGCACGGCAAAGAGCAGCCTGCTTCCCACCTGCCGGCCGCCGCAGAGGGCTCGGGAAGCGCGGGACAGGCCCGGGGAGGGCGCCGCGTCCCCCGCTGTGCTCAGTGGCTGCCTCTCGCCCCGCAGACTGGTTCGGCGTCGTGCTGCAGCTCAAGTCCAGGGAGACCGGCAAGACCTTCCTCAGCACCGAGTTCAAGTTCTACAACTGCAGCGCCCACCAGCTGTGAGTACCCGCTCCCTTCCCCTCGCCACCCGGGCAAGGGGGAGATCTCCTGTCTCTTCCCGAGTGGAACAGGCAACTGCTTTTCCCAGGAGCTGCTGTTTCCCCAGGCTGCCGAGCCAATCCAAGCCACTGCAAGCGAATCCCTGCCAAGCCCCAAAGCCTTTTTCATGCCTGGGGATGTGCGGAGGGGAACCCAGAGTGGAGAGGGAAAGGGCTGTGACCTGGCCCCTGGGCCCAGCGGGAGGGTTTGTCACACGCTTAGGGACGAGCTCTGGGCTGGCCATCGACGGGGAGCCTGCGGGTCCCTGCCTGCCGATCCCTTCCACGTCTGCGTGCGCGTTGCTCTGCCTCGAGACGCAGAGAGAGCCTGAAAAAGCCTCAACCTGCTGGTGCCCCCCAGCTGCACCGTCCTGCAACTGTGAAGGCGGCCCGTCCTGGCCAGGCCGGCGCCGAGGGGCAGCCGCGCAGCCCTGCGCGCGCCGGGGACACGCGTGTCCTCGGCCACGTCCGGAGACGCCGCAGCAGGGCCAGGAGGGGAGTGTCCCCTGGAGCCTCGCGCAAACGTCTCCCCCACGGGCTCCTCTCCCGCTGCCGGCCCGCCGCGGCCGCTGGCCTCAAAATCATGTTCACACTGAAGTGTTTATAGATTCCTGTCTGGAAGCAGAGCAAGCGTCGAGCTCCTAAGTGAAACGCGGGCAGGACCTGCCAGAAGTCGCATAACGAAAGGCAGGCCTGACCCGCGAGGCTGGGGGCATCTGGCGCCGCGGGGGCAGCTCTCAGCGCCGCTTTGGGCACAGGATTTGCTGCTCTGGCTGGTGGTTGGGGTCGTTCCCAACCTTGCTGAGCTAGATTTAAAGCCTCAAACTATGGGGCCTTCCCTCATGTCCTTGGAGGGCTGTTGTGTGTTCTGCTGAGCTTGGCTCACAGGGAATTTTTCTAGGCATACAGTCAAAAAATTGTTTGGGGAGAACCTAGCAGGGGTACGGGGATGAAAGGAGCCCTGCAGTCCCACACATTATCTCGCAGCGGGGAGTGTAACGTGCGCTGCTTTCTGCCGTTCCGCTGGGTTCTCGTGGCCTTGGATTTGCGTGGGGGATGATATTACAGGGAACCCTGATGCTCTTAGGAGTGGAGGTTGAACCGCGAGAGGCAGTAACACCTCTTTTGCCCTTCGTTCATCTCCCTCTGGCTAAGACTGTCCCCATTGCCACTGCCAGGGTGTTGAAAGGCAGGGCAGGGGAGCCGCTGAGCCACCTCTGGCTGCGTGGCAGCAAGGGAGAGGGTTTTGTGCTTTGCATGAAGCACGTGCCCTTCGGGAGCTCCGTCTAGGGAAGGGCGGAAGACGGTTGTGCTTGGCATAGACGAGAAGAGGCTGTTTCTGCAGGCCGAGCCTGTTCAACCTCGTGCACTGCTCTCGTATGTGAATCCCTGCGGTCCCGCGGGGCCCAGGGAGACTTAATTTTAAGTCCATCCTAAGGAATATCTATTCCTTAGGTAGGAATCTTAGAGGTGGAGAGATGCCCCTTTACTGAGGAGGGAGGAGAGACGGCAGTCGCTAAGGAAGGGCAGGATGAAGGAGCCACGGTGGTGACCCTGGCAGGGTCCCCAGGAGTTCAGGATCAGCTGGGGCCATGCGGAGCTGGGAGCAGCAGCCAGAACACCCACGGCCCAGCGAGAGGTGCCAGGCCAAGCTGCTGCCCTGGACAAGCAAGGAGATCCTCCTGCCTGCTTCCTGCAGGCCTGGGACGAGCAGAGAGCTCCGCCAGCTCCCGACGGGGAGGCTGCAGGCCAGGCCCGAGACAGGTGAGGGAGGGTGACAGAAATGCCGCAACCAGCAGTGGAGACAGAAAGGGGTCAAATAAATGAGTAATTAAATAAGCTTGCAGCTCTTGGTATTTCTCCCCAGATTTGCATTTGCATGATTAGAATAAGCTTCCTTGGCTATTAAGGTCACTATGAATGCATCAGAAGGAAAATACAATTGAGTTATTAAATATGCATTCAAGTGGCAGCAGCTTGAAAGGGGAAACACCAGGCGGTGGCACCTCTGCCCAGCTGGCCCGGAGGGCAGGGAGGCAGGACGGGGACACCCTGCTCTCCTCCCTGCCCTAGGCGCTGCCCGGCCTGAGGCTTCGGGTGCTGAGCGGTGTCCGGGCTCCGCCTGCTCCTCAGGATGAGGTGCAAATCCGAGAGGGACCCCACAGCTCCCCATCCCCTTCTGCTCCTATTAACTGCAAGGACCATTTGCACCCCCCAGTACCAACTGAATTGCTTGAGCCCTGGTGATGTTGGTTTTATGCAGATGGCTGCTTTTTTTGTTGAAAATACTGTTTTCATTCACTTGCCCCTGCCACTGTTTTTTTTTTAGAAAAAAAAAAATGTTCCATGTAAAGGAGCAGATTTGTTTGTAATTCGTATGTTTTTCAAATCCTTTCCTTTGGGATCTAGTACAGCTTAAATAAAATGCCAAAACCATTTAGAAGTGATGTTCTTGTGGGAAAGATGTGCAGCGCTGACAGCCGGCGCCTGGACCCTGCGCGGCACCGACGGAGCCGAGCGGGAGCCGCGCGCTCCGGCTCGTGCCGCGCTCGCTCCATCTCCCGATTCCAGCTGCCGCATTCCCACCGTGCCAATATCCCGAGGTGTCAGTGGGCTGGGGTGGTCGCAGGCTCCTCGCCCGCCTCTCTGGTACCTTGGCTGAATCGAATCCCGTGGGATGGCTCAGCTTATGCCAACAACAGTCACCAAACCCTGTCACATAACATCAAGGCCTGGCCTCAGGCAGAACAGGCTGCTCCAGCAGATATTAACCTTTCATCTAATTGGCAGCTTATTAGAAAGTGTGGGATAAAAATATCCAGCCAATATCCAGATTCTCCTCTAGCTAAAAATGAAGTCTCAATACTGTACCATACTGTATTTTGTTGGGCCCAGTGCAATGATGTGTCATAAATCCAAGCTTGCATTTTAGTAGTGGATGAGTTTGCAGGTTGTTTAAAGGTTGTCTCCTCCCCACAGGTGCCTGTCCTGTGTGAACAGCGCTTTCCGCTGCCACTGGTGCAAGTACCGGAACCTCTGCACCCACGATCCCACCACGTGCTCCTTCCAGGAGGGCCGGATCAATGTCTCCGAGGTACTGGCACCATTTTAAGAACTTCTTGCGTCGCTTGTCCCATGGCACAAATGGCATAACCAGGGTTGCTCTGAGGGTTTTTGCCTTTCCAGAGAGCAGATGTGCCCTCTTGGCTGGCCTCTAAAAGTGCAGAAGCAGCTTTGAAGGGCTTAGCAAGAAAGCATCAGTCTAGCAAAAGCAACATCTCTCACCCTGAGCACCAAAGCTCTGCTAAGTGGGGGTGCTTAAACTGGGTAATAGCTGTAATTTCCTTAGTACTTTCCTTGAGGGATCTCAAGGACTTCTCAAAGACCAGCACATTTCCGTAACTCGTCTTTCTGTACGAGACATGCAGGGAGTTGAGTTGACCAGCAGCAAATGACCAGTCGGATCAGTGAGGCTCCTGGTTTCGCATCCAGTGAGTTATGTTGACAGGTCTGAAATTTATGACTGTAGCCAGGCTGTGAACTAATTAAGAAGGGAATTACAAATGTGAACAGCCCCAAACTTTGAAAAAGAGAATAGATTTGGGTTCCAAAGCTGTAGACCGGGAGTTGTCTCTGTTAAGAGTTAATAAAAGACGTAGGGCTCTATTCCAAAAACACTTCTAAAAGTTGGAAGGAGACAAAGCCCACAAGCAACTTTGCCAGACAGCAGTGAGGACACACACAAATACTGAACGAGCAAAGAAGGCAGGATTAACAAGGAGAGAGATGAACCTTCCTAAGTAGACACAGAGTGAATGGATGAGAAAGGGAGGAAGGTCAGGTCAGTCAGGAGAGTAAAACACTGAGCCATTAAATGGAGGCGACTCGAGCTCCCAGGCTGCCAGCTAAACCAACATTAAACCTCAAATTTAAACAGCACATGTGCCTTTCTGTTTAAAATGGTGTCAAGAGGCACCTGGGCACAAGGCAAGAAATGTTAATGAACTCCACGTTACTTCAGCAAGAGTCTGCAGCAGCAAAGGGACGGAGAGTGTAACCAGGAACAGGCAGCAACCCCCGTGAACTGCATCGTGCTGCAAAGGTGCAGGCGCCCACAGGGATGCACCTGCCCTGGGGACAAGCCAGAGCTTTCTTAGCCCACTTCCAAACCAAGAAACTTCCTTTTAAGACAGCAAGAGAAAGTAACAACCTTCGCTTTTCCTTCTGTCAAGTGACGTGGGTTTCTTTTTCCTTCACATTCAAAGCGTTATCTGTCTTCCCAGGCTTTACAATTATAGTCCTCGTTTTTATAGGTCTTCAACCCTATGATATCAAAAACGTTTTTTAAAGCTTGACAACTCTCCGGTAAAGTAGGACAATTCCATTATCTCCATTTTCTCTTGGGAAAGCACGGGAGATGATTACCTGAGATCACACAGAGCGAGTGGAAGGGCTGGTGTCTGTCTGCCAGTTCCTGCTGTGATCTGCAGAGCCACAGGACTCTGCTGTCTCCAAACTACTGCTGCTGCTTCATCTCGTAGGGCTTCGGGCAGTTTGCTTCTTGCTTTGCTTCTTTGCTTCAGTTTGCTTCTTAACATTGGGTGTAATGTGCTGACTAATGCCTTTTTGGTGATTACTTTTGATAAGGGCTAATGATAACAGTACGGATGGTTTACTCTTCATCATGATGTCTCTGCACTTCTGAACACACACGCGAACCCAGCCCTAATTTGTTTGGTTATTTAAAGTAAATGAATTGCCACTTGTGTACACAGTGTAGTTCTAGTGCCTTTATTATGGGTATCTCCCTCCTGCTAACACATCAAATAAATGCCTCATAAAAGTTTCCTCACTTAAAACAATCCGGATCACAATGTTCTCATTGTGTCATAGCCTGATATATTGGCAAAATGTTTGTGCTTATCAACATCATTCCCTTCATAGCGGCAAGTCTATTGTGTTTGGAAACAGCACATTAATAACAGCACTTCAGCCAGAATTGCCTCCGTCGAGGAGGATTCAGAGCGTGCCGCGCGGGGCTACGTGCTGGCCTACTTTCAGTCCCATGTGCGTGTTCTCGCATAAGGTTTGCACACATGTTTACATGAGGCTGGAAATTCTCCTGTGACTTTATATTTACTAGAAAATATCCCAAATATTCCCTTTTACCCTTGGCCCCTCATAACTTGTGTCCCAGCTGGATCCAGATGTGTACCTTATTCCCTTTGGTGCTACTAGCCAGCAGCTGTTTGCCCTAGGAAGGGAAGAGCCAGTGCCAAAATCGCCTGTTTGCTCAGCCTTTTCCTAGGCTTCCTTTACCTGCAGAAGGTGCCTGGTTAGACCCTGCTGCCTAAGGAGCAAGGAGAGGACAAGGCCTGGGCTGTGCAGCCGCACAGCAAGGTCTCTGCCCGAGGGGACCTCGGGGTTTGCAGCACTCATGGTCTCACTTTGCACGGCTTCGGGCGCAAGGTGCAGCACGAGGCGCTTCGAGACCTTTGCCGCTTCAAACCAGGCCTGCAATACCATTTTAATGTGCATGAGGAGGTTGGATCTGTGTGTGTGTAAGGCTTATGGCTATAAAATGTGTCTCTGTAAATGTATAAAACATGCAGGTGAGGAGGAGCGTGGCAACGTGGATCTATTCTTCCACACATCCCCGTGGAGAGCTAGAAGCAAATGAATCCTATTAACTTCCCAGGCTGGGATCCCTGCCCTCTTTGATGGCCGCTGTGTGCGGATAATGTCGTTTCCACGTGTGAGATGCTGAGCGGGGGAGCGGAGCGTTTCACATTCCTGCAGCTTAGTGCAGAGCCAGATTGCAGCTCCGTTTTGGCTCCTTGGAGTTGAGGTTTAAATTACAACTTCGAGAGCAGTTTCTTTGCACCACGTTGTACCTGTTGATGCTCATTGCTGCTTGATGCTCCCGGAGAGAAATAAAACAACGTAGAGCTCCCTTGTATCTGTCCCTCAGTCCCCATCTCTGAATACCTGAAGGGAAGCTGTGATGTGGAGGGACAAATAGGGGTCTCATCTAAGCCCACTGCAGGCAGCAAATGACTCTGTGTTGGGTGACATGTAACTCTAGAGATGTATGTGTGTGAACGAGTACCCATAGCAACAAAAAGCCCGGGTGTGCAGCGAGAATAACTCGTCTCTATTTGGAAAGCTCGATTTAAGCTTGTTGGCAACCCCTTTTTGTCAGTAGATTTGTGGTGTACGGGAGCTGCAGTGTTTGCTCTGCGGGGAAAGGAGAGACGTGGGAGAAGGCGCCGTACGGGGACGGGGGCCGGATGCTGCCAGGCAGCTGAGAAAGCAGAGCCCACCTGTATTTACATGGCTGTAAACACGGCGCTTTATAAAACACAGGCCAAGGCGTGGGTTACAGCACACTCACACTGCACGACGCGCAGGGCCAAGGGTCGTTCGGCGTGAATTTACCAGTGAGAAAAGTCCAGCTTCAGCTGACTTTCTTCTTTTTATGTGTGGTTGCTAAGGGGCAAGACCTGCTCTCCTTTCCAGTAGCATAAATGAAGAGTAATGTGTCTGCATGAGTAATGGAGACTGTAATTTATATCTCTGGGAACAAACTAGGAGCCAAGGGTTTATGTTCATGTGCCAAGTTCATTTATGTTTCTAACTTTAAAGTGTGTGTAATTAGGTGACATTTGTAGAGATGTTTTTTAAGATGACAAGTACAAAAATCTTGTATTTTCTTCCATTCGAGCTGAATTCCATCATCAAAAGGAGGGTCCCCCATTTCTAGCGGATTTTTTGCAAATAGAAAAAAAAAGAGCAAGAAGATTTGACCTACTAAAACTGTTCTGTTAAGCACAGATAATAACCCTGGGTGCTCTGATCTGCTCCAGAGGAAGATGCAAATCTCTGGTGTTGGAGATGTTTATAGACCTTGCAGTCTCTGAGGCTAAAAGGTGCTGGAGAAGCGTAAGATATCTTTATAAATTATGTGTGATGATATTTCATACAAAGGCTATTCCTTACAAGTCTGTACCACTTGTGCCTTGGAGTCTTGTCTTTGCCCAGCAGATCTCCAGATTTGTGTTTATTCTGGTTTACAGAAGTCAGGGAGATAATGAGAGAATTGAGTGCGTGTTTGTTTAGCGAGGGGAGGTAATAACGGCCTTTCTAGTGCACGGCAGGATTTACTCCTCATGAATTAAAAAACAGAGTAAACTGATTAGGGAACAAATTGCATATTCCATTGCCTGCAACTCTCTCTATTTTTTCCATATTTTTTGGCCACTCGGATCTTGCAGGCAGCAGCGGCAGTGGAAAGCGAGCGGAGCGGGCAGAGCTGTGCGGCACCACCCGGGGCTCGGTGCCATCGGCCCCGGCAAACCTGCGCCCTCCCTAAGCCCTGCAGGTTTCCGGAGCTTCATTCGCTCGTCAGATAAATTCAGCAGCAGCTGCAATTTCCCCCAATGTGACATTTTTTCTCCCAGTGAAACCCCAGCTCAAAGAAAAGGAAAAGAATCTGTTACATCCTGCTCATCTCTAATGGCGGTAGAACGATTTTTGCTACCTGAATTTCCAGTACTAGGGAGCAGATCTGAAAATGCAAGTCCCCTTCTAGGAAAATGCATTTCTTAACAGTCATCTCACGACTGGTGGTGGCCAGAAGGGATAATGGTCCAGAACATGCTCATTTTTCTCAGGTCTGTGCACTACGATTCTGCCATTGGTGATATGGTTAGAGATTTTTATTTTTTATCACAAGGAAATAAAAGATTTTACAATTCCTTTCCTCCCAGAGATAGGCTTCTCAAAGCCAGGGAAGCTCCGTGGACCCGTTCCTCTCCCATTGATCCTCTGCACCTCGTTGAGGCTAAATGCAGAAGGTTCAAATGCAGTAAGGTCTTGAGGACAAGACAGCAGATGTGCGGGAACATGCAACAAGAAGGAAGCATTGTTTGTGCAAAGACAGCATGGGTTTGGGCAGGGAATATGCCGTGGATCCTCATGGTTTGCTGGGCTTTACTTCCCTTCCAGCAGAGCTGCCTTCCTCGCTGCTGGAGCTTAAAATCACTCCTGGCTGTTAATCCGTGAAAGTCCCTCTTAGAAATAAAATAAAAAATATATAAGGAAAAGTGCCACTAAAAAGGTTTATGAGGCAGCAGTTTAAGCTACTGGCTGCTCCGAGCGCGGGGAGCATCTGGTTCTCGTTGCCGACGTGCCCGAGCCCGTAGCGAGAGGCTGCCGGCATCGCGGAGGCCTGGGGCAGGAGACGCGGCCCTGCTGCCCCGCGCCCGTCCCCGCGCCCCGGTCAGCCCCGAGGCACAGGGCAAAGAGGGGACGCAGCCCCGTTCCCTCCGCAAAATTCTGCTTTAGCTGGGGATTAGTCATGTAGTGCCCCGTGCTTACAGGTATTCAGGTTTCTATTTCCATCAGATCAAAGGGAGCCGGAGCTAACCAGAATTCAAGAGCTTCCTCCCGGCTTGCTGCGGCTCCCCACGTCCCTCCTCCCCTGCTCGCTGCAGGGCGCTTTGCAGGAGAGCCCGGCGGACCGAGAGGGACCGTTCCCGGGGGAGCAGGAGCTGACATCGAGGCCCGAAGGGCGCGTTGTGAAGAGGACACAGGGGGAATGTGGTGCATTCGAGGGGCAGCGGTGTCCACCCGAGGCCTGGCCCCTTCAGGCTGCCGCCTCCGCAAGAGATCCCTGCTCTCCTCGAGCTCCTCGGATCCCAGGCAGCCTCCTGTGCGGGAAGCATCACAGGAGAGAGCCCGGAACCTCCCCTGCAAACCCCCGTTGCTGCAGCAGCCTCCGAGTTACCGCAACCCCTCTGCGCTTCCTGCAGGAAAGGCCGGCTTGGCAAATGAAGCAGATTTGCCCAGGAGAGTCGGGATTAGGGTGCTTAATCCTGCCCAAGAAAAGCCGAGCCTTACGCTTGGTGGATGCTTCCCGCATCCAGCTCCTGCTGCCCTTTGGCGTCCTGCGCTTCGCCCCGGCTTGTGGCAGCCCGGGGAGGGCGGACGGCAGGTTTTGCTCGGCCGGGACTCTCGGCGGAGCCTCGCCGTAACCTCTGCTCTCGCGTGTCTCGCCAGGACTGCCCGCAGCTCCTGCCCGCCGAGGAGATCCTCATCCCCGTGGGAGAGGTGAAACCCATCACGCTGAAAGCGCGCAACCTGCCGCAGCCGCAGTCGGGGCAGCGCGGCTATGAGTGCGTCCTCAGCATCCAGGGCGTCGTTCACCGCGTGCCAGCCCTGCGCTTCAACAGCTCCAGCGTCCAGTGCCAGAACAGCTCGGTGAGGCTCCGGGCGGGATGCAGGGGGCCGGCGGAGGAAGGGGAGTGGGACAGGGCCGGGATGGGGTTAGGGCAGGATCCCGGCCCTGTGCCAGGAGCTGCCGAGTCCCGTCGGGAAGCCCTTGCTCACTGTCCCGTCACTGCCCACCTGCAGAGACCTGCGGGCAAACAGGGCGCGTTGGGTTTGTTTTAGGCAGCAGAACGAAGGACTTCAGGGCCTGCTTTAATATGCAGTGAAGATGGTCTTAAATTGTTAATGAAGTTTTGAATTTTTAAAAATTTCACCAGATATTTATACCTCACTGGCGGTCTTTGGGCCCTATGGCCAGCTGGCTAATAAATGCGTTACTCCTCTTAGTGCTTCTCCTATCCAAAGTGGTTTATAAACATGAGGAAAGCCCCTTTATTGCTGTTGGGCAAACAGAAAACAGCAGGTAGAGAGTTTAAGGACAATTGTGTTCTCGCAGGTCTGTGAGTTGAGCAGAAGATCTAGTGCCTCCCTGATTTAATTACCTTTTCCTGGGAGCAGGGACGGGGTCAGAGCTGAAGTGCAGACCTGTCGGTCGCTCGGGCATCTGCACAGGTTTTTGGAGCGGAGAATTGACATCATCCTGTGCTGCTGGCACTGCCGCGTCCTCGCCAGCGCTTCATTCTCCATCTTCTTCTCTAGTACCTCTACGACGGGATGGACATAAGCAACCTAGCAGTGGACTTTGCCGTGGTTTGGAACGGGAACTTTGTTATCGACAACCCGGAGGATTTGAAAGGTAGCGTGCGCGCGCGGGTGCCCCGCCGGGGCTGCGCCGGGGAGCGGGCAGAGCTGCGGTGCTGCAGGCGGGGCCGCTGCAGCGCTGCAGGACGCGGGAGCGCTGCCGCCCGCGGCTCCGTGCTCAGCCCGCGCTCCCGCTCTCCGCAGTGCACCTGTACAAGTGCGCGGCCCAGCGCGAGAGCTGCGGGCTGTGCCTCAAGGCCCAGCAGAAGTTTGCGTGCGGCTGGTGCAGCGGCGAGGCGCGGTGCACCCTGCGCCAGCACTGCGGGGCCACGGCCACCCAGCCCTGGCTCGACTGGTCCAGCAGGAACGTCAAGTGCTCCAACCCGCGCATCACCGAGGTAAGCGAGGGCACTGCCCGCCTCTGGCCCGCTTTCCTTTACTTTGGCAAATTGACCTGTGTCCCTTTCCTTCTAGTCCAAAAAGGCATCCTCCTCTGTCCTGCGCTGAGGAAGGGGGAATAAAACGCTCCGCTACTTTCTGTGAAATTAATTTGCAGATTCCTCAGCACACGAGCAGGGTTTGCAGCCCCGCTCGGCAGCTGTCACTCGCCCGGCATCGCTGTCAGCACTGGGGTGACCGCTATGGACTGTTGCATGAATGCTAATTAAACTAGGGAGCTAATTAGTCTATAGTTGATGTTTCTGATGTTTCTGCTCAGACCACTGAGGGATGCAAAATGTCTCCCAGGAGCATTTTTACCAGTAAAACTGCTCTTGCTCTGTTAATGTTGCTATTAGGAGTGACACTCATATCAGGTGGGGATGAAAGAAGGTTTCGCTTTTTCGCTTAATTAAGTGCCCCCAACAGCCTCCCTTGTCCTGAGCATGTGTCTGTGCTGCAGAAGGAGGAGGCACCGCTTGCCTTGTAGCAAAGTGGCCCCGGCCCTGGCGCTCGTGGCTAAGCAAGGGCGCAAGGAAGGAAGCAGGGCTGAGCACTGGGCACGCTTGGGACAGCCTAGCAAAGACCCTAATGCAATGTGGAAGAGCCCTCTTAAAATAGTTTCTAAACCAGCTCGGTTTAGCTAATAGTTTCTAAACCAGCTTGGAAATGTTTTCTCTGTGCTGTGTTTCTCTGTGGCTCAGAGGGGCTTCCTTCCTCCCAAAATCTTTTTAAGGAAGTGAATGATCTCTCTGCTCCTGTCCCTTGCAGCAGTGCTCTGGGGGCACGAGGTTATGTTGTCAGATGCCAGAAGCAAAATAGCCTCTGCCTGAGATTTTCATCGTAAACTGTTCAGACAGTTGTAACATTTGAGAAGTCTTAAATTTACCCCTCCTTGAGCTAAGCAAATAAGGGGAAAAAATACTCTGTTCCAGCCACTAAATAATTTGCATCTGAGCATTTTCAGGCTGGCTCTCGTTGCTGGCTGCAGGCATGGCACTGCCACGGAGTATTTTATCACTGTCCAACTTGAAAGCAATATTTTTGGTCGCTGTCCAAGGAGAAAAGAGCCGCGCTTTGCTGTTGCACTTTTCTTTCTCCATACCCGGGTCTGGTGTCCCCCTTGGAATTGAAGATGTGACCTGGCCAGGGATGCTCTGAGGCTCCAGAGATCCTGGGGACTTTGGAGGTGACACCATGAGTAGGAAACAGCTTTGCTGGCAGATCAGCCTATTCCACGGTGAGGGCTGGCAAGAGAAAAGATGCGTTTGGGGGGATGTGGTGTTTTATCCCCTCAGCTGGCTCAGGCAGTGCTGTGAGCTGCTGTGTCGCCCATCAAGTGGAAAAGCAGGACACGATGACAGGGATCTCGCTCAGCCATGCGCTGGCGTCGCCCTCCGGGACTGCAGTCGTGTTGGGTCTCGTGCAGGTGCTGCTCTTCCAGACACAGGGTCATTCGCACTAACAGCAGGGGCATTCCCATTCCTTTCGCTCTCCATGGCCAGTTTCCCTCTCCTGGTCTCCAGCCACAGGTCGAAGGGCTGGCTCCCGGGTCCCCGCGGGATGCATAGCAAGCAAGAAGAGATCATTTTTATTAGCTGTCAGCATAAATCAGCAGTTGTATATGCACTGTGCTCTTGTTTGCACAGCCTGACGGTGGGGTCAAACCATCGCTGCCAGTGTCCCTTTAATAGCATAAAACTTCCACCCGCTCTGCGGTCTCGACAATAAATAAATAAGAATCCGTTTCCTCGCAAGCAAGTGGCGCTCTGATCTGCTATTCGTTTATTTGCAGGCCTCATTAATATAACATCAGTGCAACAAACAGCTGCGGGGGGGGCAGTGTCAGGCCGAATCAGGGGGCCGCTCGGCTGAGATAGCGGTTCCATCCCCAATGTGCCGTTGGATGCGGCACGGAGGGATCCTGCCGGGATGACGGTGCGTGTGCGCCAGGGCCCGCCGCGCTTCCAGGGAAATTGGAGAGATGAGGAGAAAGGGATGGAGCGCAGGGGAGTTGATGGTGCAGCCGGCCTGGGGGTCACAGAGGAAGCTGCCCCAGCAGAAGTGCCCGGTGCGTCCGTGTCCTGTGGGTGACCTAAGGGCAGAGTGCCAGGCTGAGCAAGCTTGTCCCGTGTCACCGTGTCCGTGTCACCTGTGTCTGCATCCTCTGTTTTGATAGTCCGGTGCTTTCCTCTGGGGCTGAAAACCCCTGTGCCAAACACATCAGTGTTGGTTGCATCACCTGAGTAACTTCCATAACACAATGAGCACTTTTTAGAGCCGATAGGAAGCAAATAAAGTCTAATGTGGGGGAGGAAATGTTTCTTCCTACTCCTTTTTGTCCCAGCGCTGCGGTCTGCGCAGCTTCCCAATCAGTGTGACCAAGTTATGGACGCTGGAGATGGACCAGGACAGCGGCAGCAGCCGCAGGCTGGGTCTACTGGGAACGCCGTAAATCCGGGGCCTCGCGCTTCCATGTGGGAAGCACAGTGAGGTCCAGGGGCCGGCGAGGCCGAGCGGAGCGGCCGCGCACCCCCGGGCTCGCCGAGTCGCCGCCCCTGGACCTTTAAGACTTCTCTTCTTCCTGGGATTTGGGCTGAATCTCCCCAGCTGTAATTAATTGCATGCATCTGCTCTAACCCTGGGGCTGCTTTACGGCACAGTTACTTCAAAAACTGTTCAATTAGCGGCCGCTAAAATCTAGGTCGAGCGGAGCTCCGAGTTGGGGATTTTCCAGGTCAGGACATTCGGAAAATACCGAGTCAGCTCAGCTTGGCCGGCCGGGCGGCTCGGCCGGGCCGCCCGTGTCACCGTCACAACGTGGCAAGCGGCGGCTCCTTCCCGTGCGGGGGGAAGCGCTCGCCAATGAACCTGGCAAGCGCCCCGGCCAAAGGCACCTGAACGGGCTCCGGAGCCACCAAGGACGGTGGTGGCCCTGTGGCCCGTGCTCTGCTGAGGTCGGGTGGCTTGCGATGCTGAAGGAAGGTGGTGCTGTCCTTCACGCGGGACGCGGGCACAGAGGTGACCGTGCAGCTTTCGAGCACCCGCCAGCACTTCAGTGTCGCCCGGTGCGCGGCAATGAGGGTTTGTCCCTTGGGTCCCCACGGCGGGCGGCGGGCGACGTGCCGGGGCGAGCGGCTAAACCTTCCTGCGCGCCCTGAGCCGTGTCCCCTTCCCCTCCAGATCCTGACGGTGTCGGGCCCCCCGGAAGGCGGCACCCGGGTGACCATCCGCGGCGTGAACCTGGGACTCGACTTCTCCGAGATCGCCCACAACGTGCAGGTGGCGGGGGTGCCGTGCACGCCCCTGCCCGAGCGCTACGTCGTCGCCGAACAGTGAGTGCGGCCGGCCCCTTCCCCACGCCGCCGCGGCCACCAGCGGCCAGCGGGT
>VZSV01000143.1:1537752-1567610 GCA_013398735.1 Nothocercus julius
CCCGCCGTTTGCTCCACGCACAAGGCACTGACAGCCCTTTAATCCTCCGCTGGAGCCGCTTCCTTTATTTCACCAGCAAAAACGCCAACCGAAAATTAGAAAAGAGGCGTGCGGGAGCCTCCCAAAGCGACACGCGCTGCTGCTGGTTTTGGGGGGTTTCACCCAAGGTCAGCCAATGTCCCAGTGTGTGCAGGGAGCGCTGGGCTCCTCCACGCGGCCGGGGCGCTGGGGGCGGCTCGGGCGCCCCTTTGGGCCTCCCCTACCCCATTTCCCCCAAGCAGAAGCCAGGAAGCGCTTCGTGGTCACAGGGCAAAGTGCAGAGCACTGTTGCTGTTGTCACAGTAGTGGCTCCAAGCAGTGCCCTAGGAGTGCTGCGAGCGATAGTGGCTTGGGCTATTTGGCAGAGCAGTGTTTTGCCTTATTTTATTTTTCAAATAAAGGACGGAAGATTATAAAATTGTCCCCCTTTGATGGTACGAAGGCCTGATTTTTATAATCACGACTCTAATTACTGTTCTTGAGCTTTCAAAGTTTGTTAACATCATTAAAACATTTACCCTGGGCAGATAACAGCAAGCTTAGCATGAGAGCTGCCTTTTAAAGAAGAAGGCAGATGAAAGGACCCTCTTAAGGGCTGTGTGGGCAGGCTGCGTTCCTGGGCTGCAACCACTCGCCATATGCTGCAGCCTCGCAATCTATCAGCCAGCAATTAGGTTAATGTTAGTGAAAGGGCCACTTAGCCCTGCAATCAGCACCCCGCGGCTCTGCCGAGTGCATCGCTTTGTAACAAGGTACCTGCTGCGGGGTTGGCTCTTGTTGGGATCGGGGACCAGGTGTGGCACGGTCCCCTGTGCCACCGCCCCGCGCACCGTCACACCCGATGCTGCACGAGACGGGGGCGCTGCTTGGGTGGCACCGCTGGGAGCCCCGTGTCCCGGTGCCGCTGCCACCTTCCTGGGGCAGAGGGACCAAAGGAGCAGCCGGGAGGGAGCGGAGCAGGGCCAGGGCTGGCCGAGGGTCCGGGACGTCCCTGGGCACCGTGTCCATAGTGAGGGGCAGGCAGCGCTCGCCCCCTGCGCTCCCGGCCCTCTCCGTCACCCCTCTCGGGTTTGATTAACTGGGAGATGGCAGGGTGAGCTGTTCACTTAATGAACTCATCTGTTACTCTGAGGACTCCACACTCGCTTTGCTACTGGCTAATATATTGCCATTAGTGCTCTGCTTTGCTCTGGAGTTTACAGCTTGTAATAATTATGTCTAATTTTGATTTTTTTTTTCCCTTACATCACTACACAGAGTAAAAATAGACTCAGTAATTAACTTCTTCCAAAGGGGAAAGAGGCAGGTATCAAAGCTGAAGCAGCAGCAGCCCCTCGGTGCGGAGGCTCACACGGTGTCTCTGCTTGCAGGATCGTGTGCGAGATGGGGCAGGCGCTGCCTGGGATCAGCTCCGGCCCCGCGCTCCTCTGCATCGGCGAGTGCAAGCCCGAGTTCACGGCCAGGTCCGCGCAGCACTACGTGTTCGTGGTGAGTTCCCTCGCCCCAGCAAGGGACCCTGACATTTTTATTTTAATTTTTTCCCCGCCCGAGGATACCAATTCACTGTAGGCTTTATCTATCTGCTTAATGAAGGATTGGTGGATTTCCATCGCTCGAGTGATTGTCACTTCCTTCTGTTATTTAATTAGCAGCCTTTTGATTCATAAACTTAAAAGCCACAGCTGGAGTTTTTCGTATCTCCGGTTTTGCCTAAACAGGGCACTTCATCCAGGCACATTGATTTTGTGCTCAGTGGAATCTGTGTATGCAGGGGAATGCCAGCACTTACCAATTGTTCGCAATTTGTAAACTAATTGAGAGATAAATCAGGCTGGCCCTGCTGTCCCCGCCGTGCGCTGAGCACCACCCTCCCCTGGGATTTCAGCTTTCCAGCAGCATCGCAGCGGTGCAGAATCACAGGGTGCCAGGAGGCTGGTGGCAGAGTCCGAGCACCCGCTGGGCATGGTGGCAGTGGGGACAGTCCTCTGCTCTCCGTCGCAGCTCCTGTGTGAGGAACCCTCTGCACGTGTCAGTCAGAGCTCCCAGGTGCAAGTTTTAACCCTTGGCTCTTAGGTCGTGGAGTTTTCATTCTCCATTCCAGAGTATTTTGTTATATCTTAAGAAACTAATATTCTAATCCCCTTCTCATAGGCGAGTGAAATGGGTGTCCTAGCTGAGACCTGGCAAGGCACCTGATCTTGTGATTAAAGCTGAGATATGTGACTAAATGTGACACACACCCTCGAGCAGTCACTGCTGGAGAAGGGAGCTCCTTTGCCACAGGCACATGGTGAGGGCTGCTGAGGCAGGACCAGGCCCTGCCGGGCGATGCAGGGATGGGGAAAAGGATGAGGGGCACCTGGGCTGGCTGGGCTGGAGCCTTCAGGCCCATTGCCTGGTGCCCACAGACCACGTTCTGGCCAACTGCTCTGCTAGTCTGAACATCTTGTTCACCAGATTTGCCACTATTTATAGATTCTTGTGCTGCACAAAAGAAGGAGCTCCCATGGTTTGTGTTAAATAACAGGCAGGACCCAGTGGGAAGTAGTTGTGGAGATTCATCTCGGAGTAGCACCTTGCAGCATCTGGCCAAACGTGTGTTGAGTGTTACCGTTTTCTGCAATGCCGCTCCTTGTTTTCAGCACTTACCCTTTTTATCCTTTCTTTTTCTCAGGCATCTGAAACTTCTAGTACATCACTTCCCTTTTTTATTTGGCCTCTATTTTTCTCTTTGGCGCCGCTACGAATTCCATTACATCTGGTTTATGCCATTAAAGTCAGTAGTAAAATTGATTGGTACCTTAAAGCGTAGCTCGGCTGTGACCCTGGGAAGGTTCATGCCTTGGTGAGCTCATCTGATGCCTGACACCACGCAGGATCTATGCTCTCGCCTTAATTACACCCGCTTTCTCTGGAGAGGTGGAACCTTGGAGCTACTTCAGATCTCTAAATCTGTCATAATTATCACCAAATGATGAGCTGAAGATGGAAAAGTCTTATTTAGCAGTCATGTCCTCACCCAGCATGGGCCACCTCCCAGCCAAGGGGGTTTTGCAGGCCCCAGGAAGGACCCCCAGCTCTCCTCCCTTTCCCTTGTTTACCTGCAAGGCTGCTTGGGCTTGCAGCCCGAGTTTCTGGTTTTGGCAATGCCATGGCTTTCCCAGAACTGTCATGCTTGGGCGAGGTGCGTGCTGCTCGCCGAGAGCTTCGCTCCCCACGCTGAGTTTCTTCTCTTCTCTCCCAAGAATCCAGCCATCAGCTTTCTGCATCCCAGCCGTGGCCCCGAGTCGGGAGGCACCATGGTGACCATCACAGGCCACTACCTGGGCGCAGGCAGCCGCGTGTCCGTGTCCCTGGGGAACCAGACCTGCGAGTTCTACGGGTAAGAGGGGCCGCGTGCCCAGTGCCAGGGCTTGGGGCTGATCCCTGCGCTTGGAATGGGAGGCTGGCTGTTCCCGAGCGCAGGCACCACGTGAACGTGCGTCTCCATTGCTCCAATAAAGCTGCAGCCACTGAGTCTTTGCTGGGGCTGAACACTCAGCCCCAGCAAAAACTCATTTAGGAATCCCTGAAAGCTCCCATTTTGACATTTTTTTGCTTAAAGTCATCTCCTCTTTTGCGGTGTTTGAACCTTGCCTGACAAGGTGTTGATTGCATCTATATTAATGCCGTCCTTTATTTCATTTTAATGCACTATAATTCTGACTGTTCCAAAAATCTCAGGCAAGCCTTGCTGCAATTGTAAGATCTTTGTGCTAGTCATCGAGCCTGCCCTCAAGACCGGATGTGATCTGAGGAAAATGTAACATTTACGGGAAAAGTCCACTGGCTTTTGGCTGCGGGGAGTTGCCCTCGCCGCGGGTCAGCAGCTGGCGTTGCCTTTGGTGCAGGGGGTGCAGGTGTCCCGCGAAACCGCGCGGGCGCAGGGTGGGCTCTGCGCGGCGGACAGAGCACGGATCCCCACGGCGTCTGCCAAGGAGCTTCAACCGCCCTGCGTCTCCCCTGGGACTTCCACAGCAAATTTGCTTTTTATGCAGCAGTGTAAACACAGAGTTGATATTTGCAGGGTTTAACCCCTCCGGGGGGCTTAGAGGAAGCTCTCCCAGTGTGCGTGGGTGTGCGGTGCACACGCGTGTTGTATGTGCTGCTGTAGCAGTGCGTAGGTCCCCGCTGCGCTGGGGGTACCGGGCTCCACGCTGCGGTGCGTGCCCGAGCGGGGACCACGTTTTGAGGCCAGGCGAGCTGTGCCGGCGGGGCCCGAGCACCGCGCGGCTGGCCCGGGACTTGACCTTCGTAGCCCTTGCCATGGGACCAGATAAACCCCAAGCGTGATACAGAGGCTGGTGAATATACTGAATATCAGCAATTACTTCTCCCATCAGCCTCAGAATAGCTAAAACGGCTAAAACTTGATTCCCTTTTTATGATGTAGCTGGGAAGGGGTGGATTATGAAGAGCCTGTTAATAAAGAGAAAGGATTTAATGGACTTCCTCGGCTTTCCTGCTGTATCTCTAGTGTCTGGCGATAGAGCTGACAGAACAGGAGGTGAAGAACATTTGATATGGTGATTACTCCTGTTGCTTCTTCTATACGTCCTTGTCTGTGGCTGACGTCCTCTCCAGAGTGCTCTGCACTCAGGAGTCCTTGGAAGTCCCCAGGAGCTGCAGAAGGCCAAGGCAGCCGGGGGCGCCGTTTGGGGGCTGTGGTAGCAGTGCTCCGCTGCAGACCTGGGCTTCCCGCACTGGATACCGTGCATGGGAGGGATTTGCAGCTGGGAGCTTGGGCAGACCCCGAGCGTCATGCTGCTCCTGGGCCCCAGCCTGGCTTTGTACATACTGGGCACTGTACTCGCCTCTCCCGTATCCTGTTTTCCCCATCTCGGGGTGAGGAGGATGATTCGAACTTGCCTGCAGTGCTGCACGGGGTGCCGAGGTCGTCACGGGCGAGTGAGCTCTCGGGTGCTAAGTGTTGTAACTGATTTGTTGATATTGCCGCTGCATCTGAAGCACAGATGCCAGGCTGCATGCTCGAATGTGCCCAGGTAACTGTAACCATCAGTGGAAACGACTTGCAAGCCTGCCCGGGGGCAGAATTACTCCTCTAATGTAATTCTTAAATATCTGATTGTACTTGGGCAACCTGGAGATGGTGACCTGCGAAGCAGAGAATGCTTTCGAGTCCTCTCCGTGTCCTAATTACACCAGGCAAGCAGCAACTTAAACAAAACAAGTGGCCGTGTGGAAAGGGCAGCGTCGTTCGGGGGTCCCGCCGCGCACGTCGCCGTGCCCGGGCCGTCCGCCGGCAGCGCACCTCGCCGGTTCCGCAGGGCGTGGGGGAGCCTCATTACATGAAGCGGCTCCTAATGAGACTCACTCTAATTACAGCTTCCCCTGCGCTCCGTCTCTGATCGGAGGAGTGGGCAGATTCACCATGACGACACAATAATAGCGCAGAAAGCTAATTAACTGATCACAGGGAGCTCGGGCAGCTCTGCCAGCAGCCCGGCGGCGCGGTGCCTCTCGCGTGCTGGAGCGCAGGGCTGGCGATGCCCCGGGAGGCCGGCGAGGCCCCGGGAGGCCCGCGATGCCCCAGGAGCCCAGCGAGGCTCTGGGAGGCCAGCGAGGCCCTACAGGCCAGCGACGTTCCGGGATCTGCCACAGGCAGATGGGGAACTCCGGCAGCCTCTGAGGAGGGCGAGGAGGAAGGGAAGACTGACTTACCTGGATGCCAGCGCTGGGTGTGGGTACCAGAACAGCGGGGTGGTGTTGGAGACCTGCCTGTTGTCTCCCCTGCACTGGCAGAAGAGAAGCCAGGAACTGACTACGCCGTGGAAGCCGTGGGGCTTTTCCCTCCGGGATGAGGGCAGGGATGCAGGTTTAGGCAAGAGTTTGGCTTTGGAGGGAGATTCTGCCTCTGGATTTGGAAGCAGCCGGCCACTCTCGCCCACCTGGCAGAAGGCAGCCGGTTCAGAGGGATGCAGGAGGCTGCAGTTTGGCCCAGGGAGCCACTTTGGGGAGCCGAGTTCCTCTGGGTAGGCAGGAGGAGCCTGCGCTCCCCTCCCGTGTGAAGGGAGCCGCCGTCTCCGCGGTTCGAGACGTGGGCAGCGGAGCGCGCGGCCGCCTTCTGCCCCGCGGCTGCTGCTGCTGCTGACGCTTGTCCTGCCCCTCTTCCACAGGAGATCCACGAGCGAGATCGTGTGCGTGGCTGCCCCGTCCGCGCACGGCCTGGGCTCCGTTCACGTCTCCGTGAGCGTCGACCGGGCTCAGCTCGAGCGGACCCTGCTGTTCGAGTACATCGATGATCCCAAAGTGCAGCACGTCGAGCCCGAGTGGAGCATCGCCAGGTAACGCTAAGCTGTAACTAGAGCTCCCCTTCCAGCACCACGTGCGCTGCGGTCCTGTCCCTCGGGATGGCTGCGGGGAGGACAGGAGAGGGTCTGTCCTGAAATGCACAACCTGCCCGGGGTCCAGGATTTATCATTGCTAGACGTCTGCTGCATGTGCATTTACAGAGATGGAAAATCAGGTCCAGAGTTATTAAAGTAGTTGTAATTACCAAGGCAATTAGAGCAGTAGCAGTCTGCACTGAGGTTTTGGGAGCACCAATAAAGCCCCACGATGGCTTCCATCTGCTGAAGAAGTGCACAATTGCTCATTAAAGGCTCCTTCTTATAGTTCTGGAATAAAACAAAAACAGAAACAACCAGGAAAGGAAAAAGCTGATGCTAATCAAAATGTGCTGTTTATCCAAGATTCACTGCTAAGGACAGGGTGGCAGGCACTGTCACAGTGCTGTGACAGAGGCAGTGCTAAAAACTCTGGGCCAGATTCATCATCCCTGGTGTTCATTCAGTGGTTGTGCTTGCAAGGGATGTAATGCAGCTATTCACTTCACTTCCAATTATTTTTTAAAATCGACCATGAAAGAAGTATGTGACTCTCTGCAGGCTCAAAGACATTTCTGCTTGGAGCCCAAATTCCAGCTCGCTTTATGTTTTGGGCAGGATGGTTTGATGGGCCTGTCAGAGTTGCTAGCAGCAGTGATCTAAAAGCAGCAGCTGGGCTGTGTCGCGGAGGGGCTGGAGGTCTCAGGGGCTTTGGGGGAGGCATCTTCCTGCCATCAGCATCATCCGTCGCTGCTGCCAGCGCTGTCGCCTCCTGCCCACGCGCTAACCTGGGGTCTCCTGCTTCCCCGCAGCGGCCACACGCCCCTGACCGTCACCGGCTCCAACCTGGACGTCATCCAAGAGCCCAGGGTTCGCGTCAAGCACAACGGAAAGGAGTCTGTTAACGTAAGTGGCTGCTGTCACCGCCGGTGGCAGCGGGTGCCCTGCACCTGGGCAGAGCGTCCGCCTTTGCTGGGGCCTCCCACCCCCGTGTGTCACAACAGCCTCTAGAGATGCTGAGCCCTGCGGTGACAAGCAGCGCTCCAAACACGTCACACTGAGGCTTAGCCAGCCCCAGCAGTGCAGCCCGTGGGCCTCCCGCAGGCTGGGGACAAACCTGAGTGTCCCCTGCTCTCCTGTGCCCAAGAGCCTCTCCCCAGGTGCAGATTACCTTACGTGCCCCTTTTTGGGATTTTCTTGGGAACATCTCCCAGCTAGTCCTTGCTCTGCTCGGGGAAACACTGTGCTGATGTAGTGCCAGATGATGAGAACTACACCGCTAATTGCTTGCTAAATCTAATTTCCATTAAACTTGCTACTTTTTGAATTGTCAGAGTATTTAAACAAGAGCATCTCAGGCTCATAAAGGTCCTCTGGGTATTTAGGCTGCTGTCATTTATAATTGTCCCTGCAGTTTTGTTCTTTTGGTTTGTTTAACCAGATTGCTGCGAAGGGCTCTGGTTACAAAGCGGGGTGGGATATGCCTGTGCATCCTAGCATCAAATTCACTTACGCGGGGCAGACAGATGCAGCAGCACGTGCCAGTGCTGCCAGCGAGCTTGGCTCCCGGCTTGCCCTACTACAGAGGATGCACAGGGAAAGTTATTTCCCTGCTCCTGCACAGGAGCAGGTGGATGTGGCGCAAGGGCCGCTGGTTCTGTCTGACCTGGACCTTGAGTCAGACAAATTTGTCCTGTTCTTTTGATTACCCTCATGCCAGAACCCTGAGGAGCTGCTGAGTGCTCTTCAGCTCCCCAGGACAACCCCATTCCCGGCTCCGTGCTCCGCTCGGCCGGCTGCAATGGGGTGGAAGGAGCGAACGTGTCCACCTCCATCACTGCCAGCCGCCCTGCGCTTCCCGTTTGAGTCCTGCTGTTTTTAAAAGCCTGGAGTTGGGCACTGGAGACTCAGCCGGTCAGGAGGCCGCTGTTTTACTAGTCCCTCTTTAGCTGCCTGTCTATAAATAACCCTCTCGCGGCAGCTCTGGGACTGCGCGTGGCAGCCTGGGGAGGGAAGGAGGAGACGTTGGAGGCAGCAGCCACGCGAGCAGCTGCCTCAAACTGGGAATCAGTAGCAAGTTTTGGGGTTGATCTGAGTCCCGTTGCAATGCCAGCTCCTTCCTTTCTCTGTGAAAACATTGCATTTGTTCAGTCCAAGAGCAGGAAACTGAAATGCATTAAATGCATTCTCACCTAAGCAGGTACTAACTGATGTTCTTGCACATTACAAACCAGAATTCTACCTCTGCTTCACTTGGAATTTGTTCTGACCAGAAAAACTGAAAATGCTCTTTCTATGCAGTGAATTTACTGACTAAGTCTTTATTATCTTGGAAAGTGCAAATGACTTAGCAGCCTTTTTCCTCCTCCTTTTCTCTCCCATCTCTGAAACTCATTTTCATCTGAGCTTTTTGTAAAAAGACATCCAGTTTTGATGTAGCAGTTGCAGTTACAGTGTTACAAAAATAATTCCTGAGACACAAAATTGAGGGAAATTACATCTTCCACTTATGGAGGGAGGCCAAACGGTTGGTCTCTTGCTGCATTATAAGGCAAGAGTCTAATAAATCAGCAAGCTCCCTGCTTCCAGGGACTGTAGGAGCTGTGGATATCCTCAGCCCAGCAGGAGATGACCTTCGTGTTACCTCCCGTCCTTGATTGTTAGATGATCGTTCCTCTTTCTCTGTGGTATTAGGGAATTGCCTCTAATCACCAATTTGTAGCAGAGGCCAGATATTCATTATAGGTCTGTTTCAAAGCTGGCGTTGCCCAAGAGAATGCAACTGGAAAGAAAAATAAGAAAAAAAAGACTAAGTGACCTAGTCTGTAATCCTTTAGGTTCTTTAAAACACTTTTCATTTTGGAGCTCTCCCTCCATCTCTTCTGTGGTGCTTTTGTGCTGGAGAGGAAGCAGATGTTCCCCAACTCTGACAGTAATGGTTCAAGCTTAGATTAATTATTTCCAGATAAACACCAATCCCCTGGACTCTTCAGGGAGCATTAAGGAATTGGAACATCATTGTCCAAGCCAGAATTTAACAGCACATTGGAATAAGGTTTTCTCTGACTTTTCTCTGTAATTTCTAAAATGTGTTCTCGAGATGCAAAGGAGCGGGCAGGGTCGGGACATCAGTTCTCTGTGCCTGGTCTGCTCCGTTTCTCAGCTCGTGCAGGACGTAACCCGGAGCTGAGTGGGGGGGAGATGCTGTGTGTGTGCCTGGATGCTGGCGCGTCATTCGGGCTCGGTGCCCGAGATCACGAGGGCACTGTGGGGTAGTGAGGTGCTCCCGCGCGCGGCCGCTCTCACGCCGCATCCTCCCCGCAGGTCTGCAAGGTGGTGAATGCCACCACGCTCACGTGCCTGGCACCCGCCCTCACCCCCGAGTACCGGCCCGGCCTGGATGCCGTCGAGCGCCCGGACGAGTTCGGATTCATCTTCAACAATGTGCAGGCCCTGCTGGTTTACAACGACACGAAGTTCGTGTACTACCCAAACCCAACATTTGAGCTCCTGAGCCCCACTGGCATCCTGGAGCAGAAACCCGGCTCGCCCATCATCCTCAAGGTAAGGCACGAGCCACCGCAGCCCCGGCCACGTAGCACACGAGCTGCAGTATTGAATTGGTTTGAGCTCAGCAGAACAAAAAAGGCTTTGCTGTCTCACATCTGTGTAGCTGCGTATCCCCTACAGCTCTGCCAGCCGTGTAAGATAAAAATCATGTCCAGTTCTCTGTAGTTATCTCCTAGATTTACGGTTATGTCAGCAAAGCTTTTAAAGCCCCTCTTGCAATGGCCAGGCAAAAATCAAAGCTCCGGGATGGGCCAGATCTGCTTTGGGAGATGCAGAAAGTGACACGTGGTAGAGAAGCTCCGTATTGCTCCTTGGAAGGTGGCAGGACCCTTCTTGTGCCCACACTGTTGGTGACAGTGAAAACTGGGGAAATTGGCTGCATCTCTGTACAGTCTTCTCTACCTCTGTTATTAGGGCAAAAACCTGTGCCCCCCAGCTCCAGGAGGAGCGAAGCTGAACTACACCGTGCTGGTCGGTGAGACACCCTGCGCCGTCACCGTGTCGGAGACGCAGCTGCTGTGCGAGCCTCCCAACCTCAGCGGGCAGCACAAAGTGATGGTGAGAGCCCCCAGCTCCTGCCGCTCTCCTCTCCGGCCCTCCCTCCTCCTCCTCCTCCCTCTCTCCAAATCCCTGGGATATTCGAGTGCCATTTCTTATCCGAGGATCAGCAGGATTTCAGGTCCTTATGGTTGTCTAACTGGAAGCTTAAAACATTGATTAGCATGAGGAAAAATCGTATTACCTCCTTGGAGACGTGCCACCTACTAGCAGACCCTTCCAGAAGGGGCAAGTATTTATGACAGTGACTTCACCAGACTCTGTCTCTCCTTTGGCGTTGCTCCTTCTTTCCCTGCTGATGGGTGAGACACTTTGCAGTACTCTGCGTTCTCCGTCCTGCACAGGGGAAGGGATTTTGGCAATCCTTGTAGCCAAGTGCAATTTGCCAAGTAGCTAGAAAGAAGGTTTTGCCTTTTTCTGAAGGAAAAATAGCCAGGGATGCCTGCCCCCTGGTTTGCCTGGACCAGCAGCCTCATCGAGGATCATGGTCCTTTGCTTCAACATGAGACTATGACTGTGCTTTATTTCTCTTCGAGCTCAGCATCCAATACATGCTGGAATTATCACAGTGTGATTCCTGCAAGGGCAGCATGGCTGAGAGCTGCTGCCAGGGCCCTTGGTAACCCCTGGCCGGTTTGTTCTTGAGCTTCCCCGCGAGCTTCCCCTTCCCTTCGCCTCTCGGTGCTGTGAAGAGGCTGTTTCCTGTCACTGGAATTGGCACCGGGTTGCTAATGTCCGCAGTTTACAAAAGGGAGTTGAAAGCTTATAAAATGAAAGTCAAATGGAGCCATCAGATAATAAGAACAAAGCCACGATAGTGAAGGGCTGACACATTTATCACGGCTTGAAGCCGCTCTGCGCTCGCGCAAGCGGCGCCCGGTGGGTTTTGCAGACGGGCGGCGCCGCAGCCGTTGCGGCTGATGTTTGCGGGTCCTCCCGAGGTGGCCACCTGGGCGGGCCGTGCCCGTCCTCGGCTCCCCGCCGGGGCCGGGGCCGGGGCCGGGCAGGAGCTGCTGCTCACGGCCCCTTGCTCGGCAGGTGCGCGTCGGCGGCGTCCTCTTCTCCCCCGGCTCGGTGAGCATCGTCTCGGACAGCCTGCTGACCCTGCCGGCCATCGTGAGCATCGCAGCCGGCGGCAGCCTGCTCCTCATCATCGTCATCATCGTGCTCATCGCCTACAAGCGCAAGTCCCGCGAGAACGACCTCACCCTCAAGAGGCTCCAGATGCAGATGGACAACCTGGAGTCGCGGGTGGCCCTGGAGTGCAAGGAGGGTGAGTGGGCCCTGCTGCGTGCCTGGGGCTCGGTTTCAGGCCCCAAACTACAAGGTTTCAGACATCCCAGGAAATGTGTTTTATCCAGTTGGAAGGGAGCCTAGCGAGGCGAAGCAAAGTAAATAGAAACTGCAAATTTCACAGTGTGACCTTGGTGCGTGCGGGTAGCTGTACTCAATTTGTTCGGCTGATTTTGAAAGGATAGCCTTGGAAATGTAGGGCAAGAAGGGAGACCTGTTCAGGAGAGACCCTGACTTCTGTACAGACACAACCTGCCTGGGGACACAGCGACCTTGCTGAAGCCTGCAATGTTTTCGGATTTGGATAAGGAACACAAGCACACACCACTATAGCTGTAATATCCCTGTTGATGGTATGTTATAAAAGGAAGAATAAACTCCTTCCTGACCCTGGCAGCAGGCGATTTCTGCACAGAAGCATCAGATTTGATTATTTTGGCTACTGTAGATAGAGAAGAAAAAGAAAGGAAAATATGAGAGACGCCAAGGTAGGAAAATAGATCCTCATTTCTATCTGCTGCCTTTAAAGGTGCTTTAGGTGCGTATAGCCAGGTGTGAACTGCATACAAATTAATAAGCATCTTTTGTTCTCGGCATCTGTTGTTCACAGCGCCTGCTCGCTGCTCGCAGCTGTTACAACAGGGTCTCCACGCGCGAGGGTCCATCCAAGCTACACGGCGAGGTCTCCGCTGAAGCAGCTTGCTGAGCTGCTCCCTTGGTGCTGACGTGCCCCAAGGAGAGCAGGCGGCCGGCCGCGCGGAGCCCCCGCCTGCAGCCGCGTTCCCCGAGCTCCTCTTTGATTACATTTGGTTGCTTTCTTGTTCTTTTCTTCCTGAATAGCTTTTGCAGAGCTGCAGACAGATATCAATGAATTAACCAGCGACCTGGATCGCTCGGGAATCCCGTATCTCGACTATCGGACGTACGCAATGAGAGTGCTTTTCCCAGGCATTGAGGACCATCCTGTGCTGCGGGAGCTGGAGGTAAAGAGCAGGGCTCTTGCTGATCCCTCTGGGAAACCCGCGTGAAACCTGCTCATCAGGGAAGCACCTTGTGCCCTGAATTTTACTAAAGGCTCTGGGAACTAGTAGAAAAATGAACCCAGAGCTCATGTGAACAAAGAGCCGGGTGTTTTATCACCTAAGCACACTGCTTGCTTCCTCTTGGTTTCTTCCACACTGCTGCTGGTTTAGTTTTATTTTATTGGTTTTCATATTGCTATAGACCAGCAGTGAGGCACACGACGGAAGTTATCCGGGTCCCTTCAAAGTCCTCCTTAATCACCTCAGGATGGAGGGAAAAGCTGCGTGCCTGGGAGCATCCTCCTGCTGCTATTTCATGGCATGTCCACAGGAGGGCAAGCGCTTTGCCTCGGCAGGGCTCGCGGCTGGCCTTGCTGGAAGCAAGAGTTTTGATTGCCCCCTTTGGTTTTTCTGCAGTATGTGCATAAAAAGCCCTGTGCTTCACCCAGCTGCAGCTTCGTTTAGGGGGTGAATTAAGAGAGTCCCTCTAAATTATTTCCATCAAGGTTCTTCTGAACACAGAAGTCTTTACTGAAGGGTCAGAAGTGGTCAGTGGTTAATTCAAGTGCTCCATAGCATTAATGTGTTGAAGTAGATTCCTTTCCAAGAGGCCACCAACATGGAACCACCGCTGTGGTACTGCTGAAACGCGTGCAGCTTCCCCTGAGCCAGCCTCTCCCCAGGCCCCGTGTTCTCCAGCCCCACGTTACAGTCATGGCTTAAATTGCCAAATAAGCTGATCCTCTAACAAACAAATATGAATGCTTTTTTTTATTTGTTTTACTCATGAAAAATAGAATTGCAGAAGTGATAAATGTGTTGCCAATTACACAGTTGCTTAATTATGTAACATTAGTAAAGCCAATACATAAGTCTCCAAGATGTTTGTTAAAGAGTTGCTTAATGTAGTTCATCTTTTCCACTCATAATGAATTACTTGAATCCAGAACTGGCTGAAAGCCTCAATTAATTTTTTACACTTGTCTCATAATAAAGCAATAGTCTAAATTAGTGTTTAATTTACTTGTAGGAGTGTCACTTTTTATGCAGAACAAGCAAAATTGTATGTCATTTATGAGGCTGTTAGCCTCAAAGCAGCGGCTTTATGGCTTGCAGAGGGTGCAATTCGGAGCAATGATTAAGGCAGCAAGCGCTGGAAATGCTTTGAATACGAAAAGCTGGTGTTTGCTGGGGCCCGAAACATGGGGTCTGCTCTCGCCCGCTGCAGGTCCAAGGCAACGGGCAGCAGCACGTGGAGAAGGCCTTGAAGCTCTTTGCGCAGCTGATCAACAACAAAGTGTTCCTGCTGACGTTCATCCGCACGCTGGAGCTGCAGCGCAGCTTCTCCATGCGCGACCGCGGCAACGTGGCCTCCCTCATCATGACGGGCCTCCAGGGCAGGCTCGAGTACGCCACCGACGTGCTCAAGCAGCTGCTCTCCGACCTCATCGAGAAGAACCTGGAAAACAAGAACCACCCCAAGCTGCTGCTGCGCAGGTAGAGCACGTGTGCGGGACGGGCGAGGAGGTGCTCGAGCGGTGTCACCGCCCGCCTCCCCGGGGACCTTCCCCTGCACCTCGGAGCCCCCTCGCAGGCGGTCACGGGTTTCATCCTCCCAGCGTCCGGGTCCGTCTGGGTAGGGAAGTCACGTAGGTGTTTCACCGATGGGGAAGAGAGCCAGGGAAGGGGCTAAGCCGCCAACCCACGGCCATGCAGGGAAACACGGAGAGAAAACAGTGCAGGGAAGAAGGTTTATGAATGCAGAGCACCCATCAGCCTGACCCAGGCCCGGGTGTGGGTGGCAACCAGGGTGCAGTGCCTAGGACATCCCATGGGCTGGGTCCTGCAGCCAGAGTGGGTGGCTGTGAGCAAGGGGAGAATTTTGCAGCTCCATGAGCATTTCGGGGATTCCTGCAGCCACGACGAGTATCCGCAGCAGGAAATTGCCTTAATGCCGGCAGTGTTTGCGGAGGCAATAACTCATCTCCGGGAAGGAAGCTGCCTTAATTTCCCCCGTGGTTTGACGCGTCGCAGGGAAAGGCGCCTTAGCAGCCTCAGCCGCCCGGAATGACTTTTCATGGCGCTCTGAAAATACCAGGTTTCTGTTGGGCCGTGTCCCTATCCTTGCCCATCCGCCGGGCCGGGGCCGGGGCCCCGGCAGCTCCTGGAAGCGGAGCTCGGTGCTGCTCCTTGCCCATGTGTGCAGGTTTCTCCTCGTTCCACCGGGCAGGAGGAATTTGCTCGATGCTGCTGGGACGCAGGAAGGACTCAGCCCTTGCTGCAGCCAGCGCCTCTGGTCGCTGCCACTCGAGGCAGGAGCATCGCAGACTCCAGGAGGCCTCCAGGGTTCTGCTGGGAAGGAGGGATGACAGCCTAAAGGTTTTGTAGAAGGCGAAGCAAGAGAAATGGAAAATACGTATTTATTTGGGTGCCCTTAGCTCTTCTTGGGTAGTTTTTCCTTCATCCCTGTGCTCAATAAGGTAGAGCAGCCTCGGTGCTTCGGCGAGGCCCTGCCGCAGCGGGCTCCGCGCCTGCTCGTGCTCAGTGCAGAAGGGATTTCTGTGAGCCCAGGGCTCTTCCCCGCCGCGCTACCCCGCAGGAGCCTTCTGCAGGTTTCCAGAGGCAGATCAGCAGCAGCGGCCGTCAGTTATTCACAGCTATTTCCACAGCGCAAGAGCGGGCGGCTGGCAGGCCTAATGCTGCTAATGGGAACTGGACACAGTATTAGTTCATTAGCAGCGTTAATTAGGAGGTTTACCGTTCCTAATTTAATATGCTAGTCACAAAGTAGAGTGTTAAGTTAATGCGCACCCTGAGGCCTGGGGTGCATCATTTCCACAGGGCGAGCTTTTCTCCTGCTCCTGAATCTGCACGACCAGCTCACTGTGGCTGGCTCTGATGCTCCTGCTGCTTCCCCTTTACTGGGGACCGAAATGCTGTAAATGGGGGTCCATCAAGTGTGTCATTCTGCAGGGTGAATTTTCAGGCAGTTAATCAATTCAGGCTTAAATTCCTTGAGGATCTGCAGGCATTTTCACAAATTCCCAGCAGAGGCTGCATCCTTAGAGCCGCCAGGCAGCCTGACCCCGGCTCCCCTTGCAGGCTGGGATCAGGTCTGGTCTGCTGAAATCCGCAGCTCCTGTTCCCAACTGATCACATCAGCATTAGGATGAAGCCGTGTTGCTTCCATAGCATGTGTTTATCCTTAAAGCTCTGCAAGGAGGCTGTCCCTAATTCGGGGCAGATGAGGGTGAGCGGCTCTGGAGCAGGATGGGGATTTGCTCCGGGATGGGGCCAGAGCACAAATGGTCTCCGTGTGGCAGCAGGTTTTTCCTCCAGCAGCTGCCACCCAGCTCTGGCCCTGCAGCTTTCGCCAAGTGTGGGGCAGCCTGTCCCACCTCCCTGTCCTGCAGTGCCAGCGTTGAAAGCTGTCATTAGAAGCCATTGTATTTAAATTGGAGATAATCTGGGGCACAATGTGGGGAGCGGGCGCGGGGTGGAGCTGGGCAGAAAGCTGCAATTTCGCCGGCACTGTCCCTGCACGTCCCCGGCTGCCGCAAATCCCCACGATTTAGCAGCCAGGCTGTAATTTGTGCCACGTGCAAGGAGCCGGTGTCACCAGGCTGCCTGTCACCGCTGTGACGGGCTGTCAGCCGGGCTGGCTGCTGCCATCGGCTCCACAGCACAGGGAGGCAGCCCAGGGCGGGCCGGCCCCTCCGGCTGCATTCCCGCCCGGAGCAGTGGCTGCGGGCCATGTCGCCGGCTTCCGTGAGGACACCTTGTATGGGAGAGGTGACATTCAGGTTGATTTTGTGGGTATCATCGCGTGAGTGACAATACGTCCTCCTGGCTTCCCTAGGACCGAGTCGGTGGCCGAGAAGATGCTCACCAACTGGTTTGCCTTTCTGCTCCACAAGTTCCTCAAGGTAAGCGAGGGATGGAGCTGAGACCTTCATGTGCCCCTTTGCCGCCGTCTTTCCCTCTTGCTCTTTCCAGAGCACTCAGCCAGCCGTCCGCTGGGTGAATCCAGGCTTGAATTTGCCCAATGGGACCCAGAGCAGACTGTACTACAGTGCCCTTTTTGCCCGTCTTGTTCAATGTAGCCTGAAATTTTTCATGTGAGAGAGTTTCCACTGCTTCCCCTGAGCCCTGTTTACAGGTTAATGGATCTCCCTGCTTGGGAGAGTGCTTTCTGCTGTTCAGTTTAACTTTCCCAGGCTTTGGTTTCACCTCATTTCATGTGGCTCTATCCCCCAGCGCACTCCAAACAGATCACCCTCCTGAGCACTTACACCTCATTAGTGCTTACAGGCAATTATCACTTAGACTTCCATGCCTGCACTTCAGTATTTCTTTATTTTTGGAAGCGCCGCAGAACTTGCTTCATGGGAGTGAGCAATGAGGACTAGATCTCAAATTCCCCCTTTTTCAGCAGTATAGACTCCGTAAAGACTTAGCAAGCCAAGGACAATATTGCCAAGAAGCAGTGGAGCTCCTGGTTTGGGGTATCCTCTCTAGGCCCTGCTGGGAGCTGCGAGCGTGGATTGCACATGGGCTAAAGGTTGAGTCACTGGCACTGTGCATCCCTGGCATGAGCAGGATGTGTCCGCAGGCAAGCGGCCCTGGAGGACAGGCACCGTCACCCCCGTGTTAGTTTTGCTGTCTGTCTCGCGCAGGAATGTGCTGGAGAGCCCCTCTTCATGCTCTACTGTGCCATCAAGCAGCAGATGGAGAAAGGCCCAATTGATGCCATCACGGGGGAAGCGCGTTACTCCCTGAGTGAGGACAAGTTGATCCGGCAGCAAATTGAGTACAAAACTCTGGTGAGTGGTCGCTGTAGAAGCTGGGTTTGAGCTATTCTGACATTTAGGCCAGTGGTTTGGGCAATACCATGGAGCTCCCACGGTGTCTCCAGGATAAGTCACTGCACTGAAGGCAGTGCAGTAATCTGTAACATCCACAGAGCTACAAATCAGAGGTAGAGCCTTTGGCTGCTGGAGCCATCCATGAGTTAGATGTTTACCTCATCTGTACCCCACTGAGCTAAGGGTTTGAAAGGCAGAGTCTGAGGGGAGATTTTGGCCATTATCCTGCCTCTGACAAAGGACAATAGACTGGGATTTTTATCTTTTTAAGGAAATGCTAAATGCGACAGCCATGATGCAAATAAGGATGCAACATGAGTATTTTATGAGAATTAGTTGTGTGACAGCTGTTGTTACTGTTCTGCTGAATACCTGTCTGAAGCCCTTTAGAGAGTGGTGTGGTTCTTCCTTTTCAGATCCTCAACTGTGTGAACCCAGATAATGAGAACAGTCCAGAGATCCCTGTGAAGGTGCTGAACTGTGATACCATCACTCAAGTCAAGGAGAAGATCCTAGATGCAGTATACAAAAATGTCCCATATTCTCAAAGACCCAGAGCTGTTGACATGGACTTAGGTAGGAGCCTCCCTACCGTATTAGAGAGACTGTTGTTGTCAGTGGTTGTTAGTGGGATTTGCAGAGCTTGAAGGCTAGAGCTGAGACTGGAGTTACCTGCACAACTACACACACGTTTCTGCCCCAAGCAAGCGTGGGTGCTGCTCCCACCAGATAGGTTTTGATCTCTGTAGATTCAGCTAATTTCCCATTCCTCAGTGAGCAAGTAATTCCTTAAGTCTCCTTCACTCCACTGAGCAAAGGATTTCCACAAGAGTCTGTATCTTCCCAGTGCTGAGGGGCAGAGCGTCTGGAAAGGCTGTGCGCTTAGCTGCAAGGGAGCTATCAGTATGGACTTCATTATAGTTATGAGATTTTGGAAAAGAAACTAGTTTGCTTTGAATGCCCTTGCGGGGGGGCCCTATGAGATAGGCTCACCTACCCAAGGGCTAGCTGGGCTAGCAGTGGCTGGAGGCCGTTAGATCTCTTGCCTGTCTGACCATCGTGTCTGCCTCGTTTTGTCTCTCTTGCAGAGTGGCGCCAGGGCCGGATCGCTCGCGTGGTGCTGCAGGATGAAGACATCACCACCAAGATTGAAGGAGACTGGAAGCGCTTGAACACCTTGATGCATTATCAGGTAAGCAAACCAGCCTCGGCTGAGGGGTCCCAGAAAGCTGCCCACGGGAAGGAAAAGAAAAGCAGGAATTTAGCTCCCAAGTGTCTCATCTACCAAGGCAGGCAGAGAGGTCACGTTCGTATGATAAACCAGAATGGCTCTGTGTGCTCGTGCATTAAACAGGAAAGCAACCTTGACATGGATCTTAAAGCAACTAGCAGAGTTGAAAATTGGCTAAATTAAAAATGCCAGCAGCATGCGAGCCCGATGGAGCATTGGAGAGGGCTGAGCTGCCACTACTGGTGACACAGGGCCGGGCAGGATTGCTCTGTGGGGAAGGACCAGGAGTTTCTGCCTTCCTCGGAAGCATGATGAACCTCATGAGCAGACAGGCATAGAGGTGACTGCTCTGTCACACTCATGATCTTCCTGCATGTTGATTCCTGATCGTCATGCAAAAAGCGAAGGAAGGAAGGGGTATTTACTTCAGTACTGTCAAGTGGGAGACTCTGAGGATGTTGCTGTGGGTCACAGGGCAAAGCTAAGTGAAGTAAGGGTGAATATCAGGAGCTGCTTCTTGACAAGGTAACATCAAGTCTCCTATATTTGAGATACACTCTTCTATGGCAAATAACAGGAGTTTTGTGACTGAAGTCATAAATAATCTGGCAGGATGGTGAAGATACTTTATTTTGCGTTGGCCAGGGAGGACTGGATGACCTAAGAAATGTTTCCTGTCTTTAACCTGTGCAGCGTGCATGCCCCAGTGCAGCCCAGGCTGCTCTGGATAGGCACCTATCCGTCGGAAAGGGCTTCTACTGGTGTGCAAAAAATGTAAAAAGGGGTAAAGAAAGAGCAGGAGAAAGTTTGATTAAGAGGACTCAAAGGCCTGTCTGCAGCAGAAGATAACTGCATTAATTGAGACCTGTAACCTACTACTGTCCATCACTACCTACACTGAAGTGTTTAGTATTTAATCTGGCATCTTTCACTGTTTATACAGCGTCTCGAGTCCATCAGCGTGACTCCTGCTGTGTAAGTTGAATGTGAGCCAGTATTGACAGCAGCCATATAATCAGGGAGTGAGGCAGCGCGAATGGCATAAATATGCAAAGTGCATGTAAAAAAGCAGCTCTAGAGGCAACTTTTCCAAGCAGCCTGAAGGATTTAAACACAGATTACCTTAAAAATCTCATGGGAGCTGGGCATATAAATTCCATTGTTGGCTTTTAAAATCTGTTTTACCTGACAGTTGTAAGGGATTAACCAACAAGCAGGGAAGCAGTAAGACTTTATTATGCCTTGATCTTTAAAAGTCATCTGAGGAAGCCAGAAGTGAAATTCAGGTCTGTCTGATATGTGTTGGGTGCTAGGGGAGCGAGTGCTTTCGTTTTAGTGCCTGTGGGAAACCTGAGCCATTACTTTACCCTTAAAATAAGCAAAATCCTTGCAGCACTCGAGGCACAGCAGCTATTCTTACCATTTGAATGTCAGTTTTGCTCTGGAGCAAAGTGAAAGTTTGCTGCCAAATATCTAAGTAGGTAGCAGTTGCACATGTCTCTCCTCGCTGTGGCCAGAATCTGAGCAGCCAGAACAGAGCTGTCGAAGCCATAAAAAGAAGCCAAGTTCTCATCACCGCAACAGAAATCTCATCAAGGCAGGGCTTTTGCCAAAGAAAAACAGCAGGTTTTTTTTGTATTTCCACCAGGGCATTTCTTCTGTTTGAGTAATACATGTTTTTATTAGGTATCAGAAATACAGATTCTCCAGAGCTACACAGTAAAACAAATAGGCGGGCAAAGGCACAGCCTCCAAGAGGGTATAAAAGCAGCTGGGTTTTGAGCACTGCTTTGCCGTCGTTTTAACCCGGAGCATCCAAGTGAGGGGACTGCGCCTGGCGAGGGGGTAGCCAGGGACTCTTGTCACCAGCAGGGACGTGGGAAGGGAAAACTAGCTGCCATGGAGCAAGTGTGGTGCAAGACAGAAAAACGAAATCCACATTTCTCTGGCTTCTGGAGGACTGGTGAATGAGGTAGTCACTGTTTTCTAGCAATAATAAATACTAGCTCTGCAAAGCTACCTCCATCTCTTATTCAGAAGCGTCTCTTCCTTTGGTCAGATGTCTTTCCCCTTGCTTTATGCTTATATGTGCTGATCTGAAAGCAGAGAGTGCTCTGCGGTTTGTGCACAGTAACTGGAGAGGCACTCGGGGATTGTCTGGCAATATTGCGGGTGTTTTGTGCTTTTTATGCTTTGGAGCTTTAGAGGCACCATTACCTAGGAGTAATCATTGGAGCAGGCACCAGAAAGTCCTTGAGCTTCGCAGGTTTGTGCTGGGCTTGGTTCATGCAGCAGCTCAGTTCCCTGCTGCTCCTCTGGGATCAAGGGCCAACTCTTGCCATGGACCCATGCCAGCCTTCCTCCCATGCCCAGCATCCGCGGGATGAGGTTTGTCATAGGACAATTGTTTAATGGCAAGGCTGTCCTCACTACATATTCCTCTGCTAGAAATTTGTACTGTATCTTTATTTTCTGTGTATGTAGAATAAGAATACACCATATATCTACATCAACTGATAAAATGTATTTTTCATAGGAAATCCTAACATGTAAAAGCCAGATTGTTTTTTTAAAGAAATATTAAACTTTTTCTAATATTTCTGAGCTGCTTTATAGAACTATGTAGAGAACTGTATGCTTGCTGCTATTTCCTCATTTATAAAAATAGATTTATAGGTTAAATAGGCATAATTCTTTGTTAAAGTCTCTGGAGCTTTTACACTAAGTTATGAAGAATCATATTTCATTTGGATAGTATCCTCTTGGTTTCATGCCTATTAAACTCAATGGGAGAGTCTCACCCCCATGTGGCTTTACTAAAGTGAAATGAATCACTGAATTTAATATCGAATGATTTACAGTGGCTCATGCAGGGTTAACTCGGAGGCAGCAAAGCATGAATACCTGTCAGCCACTGGGAGTCCGGAAGGGCTGAGAGATTAGAAAACTATTTTAAATGAAAAATTAGAAGCAGAGAGGGAAGATTTGTGTAGAAAATGAGATGCAGGAGCCAGCAGTGGCTTGGCCGGGAGCCTCCACCTGGAGCCGGTTAGTGATGCTCGGCGCGGGCCGGCTCTTAGCTGCGCTCCCGCTCGCTTCCTCTACCCTAGTTTTTCCTCTCTTTAAGGTGTTTCAAGCCGCACATTTCCAGATAGGGGAAGAATCAGAATATTTATAAAGTTGTAAAACAGCCAGCCAGCTTCTCGAGCGTCTCTGGGGTTTTATGGGAGCGTGGCAACAGCAGAGAGCGATGGGGAAGGAATGTGTGTTACAGCTGATGCTAATTTAATACACTGGTGTTTTTTAGCTGACAAGAGTCATTCGACCCAAAATTTAGAGAGTGAGAGGAGCGCTGCGGGTGCGTGAGGAATTTGCAATACCTCTCTCCTGGTTAACCACAGTGCCAAGGGAATTGTATCCCCACGCGGCAGCCAGGGAATCGCTGCCTCTGCGCGCTCGAGTTTCTCCGCGCTGAGGCTGAGCTGAAGTGGCAGCTAATAACAGCCTAAGAAAATAATATCACTGCTGATTGTTTCTTCCATCAACTTAATAAATTGGATGAAGTGAGGCAGGAATAGAAGAGGAAATAACAGAGGTGTTTGAAGTGTTTTGCTTAGAAATACCTCACTTTTGCACCGTGAAGCACAAGTGACTATTATTTCCACTATCACTAGCAATAATAATAACTCACGTTTGCAGGAAACCTTTCATTTTGGCAGACCCCAAGCCTTGCAGGGAGCATTCTGCATTCAGGATTGTTCTGTTGCAGGTGGAGCAGGCGGCTGGTGCTGCAGAAGTCGCACGAGTGCCGCTTCGTCCAGGGCACGAGGAGGTTCTTTCCCACTCAGGAAATTGCCCGAAATTCCCATGAGAGCTCCCCTAGATCCAGAATATATTAACTTATAGACAGCAGCTTGGTGGGACCGAGCTTTGATGTGCAGTTTCTGTGGCCTGGGATTTGCCTCCCCTTGCCCCACTGTGTCTTGGGGCTCCGAGGGCAGAGCTGGAAGCTGCTCAGGTCTCATCCCTGCAAACCTGCAGCTTCCTAATTAACCAAAACAAGTTAAAAACTTCCAATGACTGTTAGATTTTTAGGGAGGGTAAAATTAAGCACGGCTACTAAAATCTCCTAGAACAGACTCTTGTTATCACTGATGTTCATTTACAGTTTGACTTCCCAGCATTTAATTCCTTCTCTGCTGCAACAAAGAGACTGACAATTTAATGCCTTAAAGATGGCTTTATGACTTGCTCGGCTGCAAATCAAACTTTTAAAGTTCATAAAAATTGTTAAAATAAAAAATGGTTTAATGGGGATGCTTTGTGATCCATAACATTATTATAGCTGTTTTATTCCCTCTGCATTGTTACTCTAATTGGATCACAACAGGCCTTGAGATTTGCCATTTTTATTGGATAAAATATAATCTTAAATCCGAACAACCCAAAATCTCTTCAATATGTCTTTTGATTTAGCCCTTTTTACCTCCCTGCCTTCCTCCCTTCCTGCCTTCCTCCCTTCATCCCCTTGTTGTTAAACTAGTCCTATCCCACAAGAGCATTTGACCAGACAGGGAGCTCATGTCTCCTGTGCAAAGCAAGAGGGACCTGGCAGGACGGTTTTCTCCTGCGAGTTCTTGGCTGGTCTTGGGGTCACTGCGCAAGCTGCAGCATCCTCGGCGCACGCAGCAGCTTGTGCTGATCTCCCCTTCTCCTGCTCTGCCTCCCAGGTGTCGGACCGCTCGGTGGTGGCCCTGGTCCCCAAGCAGACCTCCTCCTACAACATTCCTGCCTCCGCCAGCATATCCCGGACCTCTATCAGCAGATACGGTAAGGAGCCAAGTGAAGCCGGGGGGACTCGCGATTCCCAGCTGGCATCCTGCCGGTCTTGCCGCCGCGGTGCCCACGTGCCGTGTTCCAGCTCTGACTGGGAGCAGCCGCTGTTGAGGCTGCCCTTGCTCGTAAGTGAATGAGCAGCAGCTTCCTCCAAGGAGCCACTCACTTCCCATTGCCCGGGACGAAGGGCCAGCTCTGCTGGCGCTGCTGGAAAAATGCCGCTGGCTCCCGGCACTCTAAGAGCCTGAATTCCTAGCTAATGGGTCAGAAACGGGAAACAACATCGTAACTCAGCGTGCGGGGATTCGCACACCTGGGAACGCATCATTTGCATAATAGCGTGGTTAGGCATTTACACGTGGTCCCTAAAGAGCTTCCACACTGAATAAATGAGCCTGTGAGGTGCCAGGTGTACATTTAAAGCACTAAATCCACAATAATAGTAATAATATGCTTCCATAAAAGGTAGCGGTGGAAAATTCTCCAGCACACTGATCTCTCATTATCTTTCTTTTTACACAATATTTTGCAAATGAGAGCTCTCCTGACAAACTTGTCTCCGTGTCTTGTTTATAGCTCCTAGAATATTTTTTTTTCTCAAGCAAGGAGGCTGGAAAGGCATCCAAATGGCAAGAGAGTCTTTAGGCAAAAGCCATGTCAGGCTCTGCATGTTGAAGAAAAGACCATTTCTCACTGTGAAATGCAACCCACTCACGAGTGCCCAGAGCTTCCCACTCCTCAGGTGATGGAAACATCCAAGCTGGGTCACATAACATGGGCCTTAAGTTCTCATTGATCTCTGTCAAATGGAAAAGCCTCTGCAAGCTACAAATATGAATTATCATCACTCATGTTAAGATTAATACTTCTAATTGTGCAGACAGAATTCAAATGAGATTCTTATTTACTTTCCCCATTATATATCAGTACGGAGCTGTGTTTAAAAATAGACTTACTAGATGCTTCTCGCTGTCCCTCTATGTTTTTCCTTAATTACATCAGCTGGAATACTCATTTATCTAAGCCTTAATCAGAGATGAAAATCTAGCTAGTTTTGTAATGACTCCTGTGTTTCCTTCTGCTGATTTATGATTGATCCTCTCACCCTCACGCTTGCTGGGAAGGGGAGGCTGGACTGAGGGAACACAGAGGTTCTGGGGGAGCCAGGACATCCAGCGAGAGACGAAACGGATGATGCCATGTTATATATATATTGGCCTGTTCTATCCCATTTTTATAAATGGGGCATGTTCTTTGGAAAATTAAATATATTGTACATCCCTCCAGAGCTTCTTGAGCAATTACGGGATGAGCCTGTGGCTCCTCCGCAGGGATCTTGCCCTCACTGGCCAGCGAGGAGGGAGGGCAGGACAAGAGCTTGGGCCCGGAGGGTGACGCGGCTGGAGGAGGAGTGCGGGCGGCCGAGCCCGCTGCACGCTCAGCGCTGGGCTTGACATCGTGGTGCTCCGACGAGCTGTTATTGCAGCGCCCGGGAGTAAAGGACACGACTGACCTGGGGGAGGTTTCACATCTGAGCGAGAGAAGGGAGAGGCCAGGGCTGAGGGACTCCGCTTTTGGCACGGATGAGCCTCACGTGTGACCGACCGCTCCTGTCTTCCAGACTCCACGTTCCGGTACACGGGCAGCCCAGACAGCCTGCGCTCCCGGGCCCCCATGATCACCCCAGACCTGGAGAGCGGCGTCAAAGTCTGGCACTTGGTCAAAAACCATGACCACGGAGACCAGAAGGAAGGGGACCGGGGCAGTAAGATGGTGTCTGAGATCTACCTGACGAGGTTACTAGCTACAAAGGTAACTGTCTTGCACTAACGTTCGCCCAGGAAATGTATAGCGATGCCCTTGATGTCTTGCTCGTCCTTCATTGCCCTTAATTACCCTTACATGTTCGTTAGCGAAGCTCGCCCCGCAGCCGGGGTCCTGCCTGCTCCCCGTGGCCGCCCGGCACGGAGGCAGGAGCTGCCCTGGTTGCCCCGTGCTGCAGCCTCGCAGCCGCGGTTACGCATTGCCGTTACAGCTGCAATACCACACTGCTCTCCAAGGCATTAAAGCTCTGAGAGCTGTAAATTGGCACCTTCCCCTGCGGAAGAAGGTCTTGCTGCCTTTGCTGTCGGCCATCACTGCAGACGGTGCAGCTTGGCCTCAGAAAGCACGAGAAACTGTATTTTGCTTTAGAAGTAAAGTGTAAGAGCAGCCCTGAGCAGCTGCAGCGCCGAGCGTCGCCCCAGAGCCCTGCGCAGTGCGGCGAGCGTGGCCAAAGCGCCCGGCCGCCCTTCACCCCGCGCCTCTGTCCCCCAGGGTACCCTGCAGAAGTTCGTGGACGACCTGTTTGAGACGCTGTTCAGCACGGTGCACCGGGGCAGCGCGCTGCCGCTCGCCATCAAGTACATGTTCGACTTCCTGGACGAGCAGGCCGATAAGCACGGCATCCACGACACGGACGTGCGGCACACCTGGAAGAGCAACTGGTGAGCACGGAGCGAGCAGCGCGCGGGGCCGCGCACGGCCGCCCGGAGCCCGTCCGTGTGCAGGGGGACGGAGCTTTGGGAAGGGCTGGGATTCGGAGGGCTGTAGCATCCAAAAACTGATGCTGCACCATGAGTGGCCCCGTGCGCAGCCACCCCAGCTGCAGCGCAGCGCTCCGCAAGCAGCAGGAGCTCCGCGCCTCTGCCGCTGCGGTTGTTTCGGGATTAAAAGCACCGTGGGTTAGAAATGCACCTCTGTGAGGCAGGGGAAAGAAAACCAACAAATGGCTGCTCCTGGAGGACTCTGTACCCCCTCCCGTCCCTTGTGGTTTAAAAAGCCTCTAATCGTCACGTCTACAAAAGCTGGCTTCCCTGCTAAGACTGTGGGAAGCTAAAAACATTTTATTGAAAGCCTTAGCAGAAGGAGTTATTAGGATAAAACCGCTCAGATCACAAACACAGGTGACACTTCTTAAAACTGTAAAAAAAGAGGGTGCCTGGCGACAGAGCTGGTCCTGCCAGAGCCCTCGTGGCACCTGGAGCCCGGCCGGGCCCGTCCCCTGGGAGCGCGAGGGCGAACGCGGGAGAGGGCGACGTGCCGGGCGCTGCAAGGGTTAAGGCTGAAGCCGCCAGTGCTTCTCGCTGGGTAGCGAGAGTCGAGACTTGAAAGGTAATAGAAAGCAGCAGCTGCTTTTTTGATCCTGCTATACAGCCGAAGAAAAAAGGAATAATAATTCCCCTTTGATTGCAAAGGCCTCGGGATTTGGGGACGAAGGCTCTGATGCCTGCTGCCCGCCTTCGCCGCTGCGGCCAGGCGGCCCGTGATTAGTGCGGACGCGGCAGCATCTCTGCCCCCGGCTCAGCCCGCGCGACAGACTTGGGTTAATGAGCTGTCTAATGGACTCCTGGTGGAGCCTCTCGCCAGCACAGGCTGCTCCTCCCGGCCTTGCGAGGGGAGCCGGCCACCCTGCCTGGCCTCCTCCACTGCCCGCCTGGGCACGGCGAGGACCCAAAGCAGCTGTTCTCCTTCCTTCGCTTACCATTCACTTTGTTTTTCATTTCCGTGCAGCCTTCCTCTGCGCTTTTGGGTGAACGTAATCAAAAACCCGCAGTTCGTGTTCGACATCCACAAAGGCAGCATCACGGACGCCTGCCTCTCGGTGGTGGCTCAGACCTTCATGGACTCGTGCTCCACCTCGGAGCACCGCCTGGGCAAGGACTCCCCCTCCAACAAGCTGCTCTACGCCAAGGACATCCCCAGCTACAAGAGCTGGGTGGAGAGGTGAGCGCAGGCGCCGGGTGGGAGCCGCGCGCACTCCGGTCCCGGGCTCATCCACAGCGGCAGCTTGGCTCGTGATGGTGGGTGGTATCGCCCAGCATTCCTGCTCTTAGCTTCATCAGTGAGGATTAAATCCCAAGGAGAAAAGGGGCATTCCAAGCCTCGTGTTCCTCGTGGGCTCCCCTTCACCCTTTACCCTCACAGGTATTACGCAGACATCGCCAAGCTCCCCGCCATCAGCGACCAGGATATGAACGCCTACCTCGCGGAGCAGTCGCGCCTGCACTCTGCCGAGTTCAACATGCTGAGCGCGCTCAACGAGATCTACTCCTACGTGAGCAAGTACAGCGAAGAGGTGGGTGTCACTGCGGGCGCTGGGCTGCAGGGCCCTGCCATCTCCAGGTCATGCACAGCGTGAGGGAGGACTCGCGTTGCGGCGTGGCCGTCGCTTGCATCCCTGCTGCCCGGATCCTTCTGTTCATGCACAAAGAGGTTTGGGTCCTGGCCATGCCAGTAAGGCACTCCCAGGAGGCTGGGGAACTAAAACGCGGTGTGAGCAACTGAATTTCTCAGCCTTGGCATTTCCCCAGTGCAACCCACTCCTAAATGCAGTGGAAAATCGTCATGACCCATTGAACCTCCCCAGAAGCATCCACATCTTTTGGGAACAGAGTGGCACAAATCCCATGTTGCAGTGATGCAAACTTCTGTTTGCAAAAAATTCCTGGCAGCATGAGCTCCTTTAATGAATGCATCACTTGAAACCAAGTTCTCGCCATCTGTTCCACCCCTTCATTTCAGTGTAAGAAGAACCTATTTTGCAATTACATCCATTAAAAGGAAGGGTTTTGTCACTTAATTGCATGTGTGCATTTGTGATACAATGCCACAACCATTTTCCGATTAGGATCTAAAATCTCATAACTTTCATGCTAAATGAGACAGGAAATGTAGAGCCCAAGGTACAAGAGTGGGAATGACTGTGTTGTGCTGGTAATGTGCACTGAACAGTCCAACAAATAAATCAGCATGACTGTGGAATGGCACAGCACTCACCACTTTGCGTTGCCATTTATTATTTAAGTTTCTTTGTTGGAGCAAAGCTAAGGGAAGGGAATTATTGTAGCTGCAAAACTTCAGCAACTGAGTGTAGTGTGCGTTGTGGCTGGAGGGAAATCTCGAACCAGAGGAAACTTTGTCAGTGTTGCGCTGTCCCAAAGTCACGCGCAACACCCGGCGCTGCTGGTGCCAGTGCTGTGCGCTGCACCCATCCCAGAAATCTTCCCAAGGCACCCGAGATTTACCTGGTACATTTTACTGACTCTTGATGTGTCCCACTCGTGCCCCTTTTGAGAGGCTCCTGTCCTGACCGCGTGCCCAGCTCTGTCCGCCCCCTCGCTCTCGCACTGACTTCTTTCTTCTTTCTCTCCTCCTCTCCTTTTTTTTTGTACCAGCTCATCGGGGCTTTGGAGCAGGATGAACAGGCACGTAGGCAGCGTCTGGCATACAAAGTAGAGCAACTTATTGGTGCCATGTCTATTGAGAGCTGAAGAAAGGTGGTGATGCTCATGGAGAAGAGCAGCACGTTGCAAGGACTCGGGAATAGAGAGCGCGAGGAAGGAAGGCACGGGACACACGCAGAAACTGAGGTGTTTTCTGGAGGGAGCAGACACTGGCCCAAGGACTTGCTGTGTTCAAACGCACGTGGAATGCAGGTTGAAAATTCAAGGAAAACATAGACAAAGCATCTCAATCAAAATCCAATCAAGGTGGATCAATTCTTCAAGTATACATGGAAGGAAGGAACCTAGAAGGTCGGGATGTCTCCATGACTGCTGCTTTGCATGAAAATTGTTTGATGTATATTAGGAAGTAAAACTTTATTTAACTTTTTTTTTTAAAAAAAAGGAAAAGAAAAAAAAATAGAACAAAACCACAGAGACCACAGAGATAATCCTGGCAACACACTCAGTTCTCATTTCTGTCTTCATGAGATTCCCGGGGTGAGGCATGCAGCTCAGATCTTCTGTGAAGGGGCTCTTAAGCCAATAGGAAAGTTGGGGAAATGGAATTTCTCTTCCTTCTGGGATCTTGTCGAAATATGAGCACAAGTTTGCACCAAACCTTTTTACAGAAGTAAGGTAACAGTTCAGCCAGGAAAAGCTTCAATGGCAGAGTAAGTTATAGGCACTAGAAGGAACTTTACCTGAACTGAAGAAAACATCAGCTCATCCAATCTGTCTTGAAATCCAGCTTTATCTGTGTATTTATATAGTGTCCATATATATATATATAT